>CM073583.1:16020001-16346451 GCA_037074715.1 Magnolia kwangsiensis
AAAACAGAAAAAGGGTAATAAAATGAGAAAAATAGGAATTTAGAGAGAGAAAGAGAGAGAGAGAGTGAGCAATGACAGTGAGAAGGAGAGAGAAGAGGGAGAAGAGAAGGAAGCGTTTCTACATTTTGGTCTGGGGAGGAATGTCTGTTTGTGGTGGGATGTATTGGAAAGGGCGGGCCGAATATTTTGTAGTAGTGGGAAAAGAGAGGGGAAAGGTTTTTGTTTCTTTTTTAGTAAATCCAGATGTACAAGGAAAGGAGGCCATTAGTGAAAGGAAGTTTTTTTTTCGCTTCATGGGCCCACCATGTATTACACAGCTGAAAGCAGAATGCCTGGGAGCAGCCTTCATTGAAAGTATTCTCCTGTTGCTTTATGCTTTCTCCTGTAGAAACTGAAAATGCCAGCTTTCTTGGTTTCATGCATCGTAGAAGGAAAGATGCCCACGTGGTCATAGATTAATTGCTGTTAGTGATTGGCCGCATGACTTTCGAGGAGGTGTATAGCAATGATGCACCTACACTGTAGACGTAGTTACATGTCCTAATCAACTTGTGGGCCCCACCATTAGATCAAGACTTCAGGGAGTGGATTTGTATGAAATGGAAACTCACCTACACATTGTTGTAAAGCTTGTGCCAAGATGCTGTCATGAATTCGAACTTGCGTGATGTTCTTGGTGGGCCCAATTGATAGATGGACCAAATATTGTACACGAGTGGAGCAGAGGTGCCAGGTTCACACCGCTCAATATGGTGGGACCCACTTAAAACATGGTCTGGGTCAAAAATGTAGGCTGGACCGCACATGTACGTACGTGCAACAGGTGTGTACAAGGCAGCTCATCTACGCGCTTACCAAGTTAATCTCGCTAGATAGATGATGCTGGACCAAGGATCAGTCCATTGTTAGGTGGACCACAGGTCACAGAATATGATTAGCTCGTCTAGTGGGCGGACTGTTTGGATATAACACATACCTCGTGATGGGATCCAAGGAACTCGGGCATGTCAACTAGGGCTGAAAGTCGGGCGGGTTGGGTCGAGTTGGTGCTCAACCCTAATCCAACCCAAGGTTCCTATACCTCAACCCTAACCCAACCCAATCCAATCTCGGGTTGGGAATTCTCAACCCAAGCCCAACTTAAGCCGGCTCGGTCGGGTTGATCGGGTTGGTTGGGTATATACGAGCTAATATTTTCGTTATTACATTAGTTTATTATATTTCAATATAGGACTTATTTTTTGTATCTTTAATTTTATTAATTATATATGTGATTATTCATTATAAAAATTTTCATTTTTTTCTTTAAAAATATAAGCTAAAATATAAGACAACTACTTTAAAAGTCATGTAGCATAGCACAAAGTCTATTTGGGAGAGAAAACTGGCATATCTTGTTAGCTTGAGTCCTTGGAAATGACGTGGACAAATGAGACTCGACATCACTAGTGTGCCTTCAACACAAACGATCAACACTTAATTATAATTTATAAGTAACTTATATATCATGATCGAGTTCGGGTTGGGTCGGGCAACCCGAGACCTCAACTCGAGCCCAACCCAAGTTTTGTTGGGTTGGGGTTTGTATAGCTCAAGCTTAAGATCGGGCCCGATATATCCTACCCGAGCCCAACCCAATGTCGGGTCGGTCAGGTTGAGCCCGCCCATCTTTCAGCCCTAATGTCAACACACCAACCAGGTCTGTGGCGTGTGGTACACCAACCAATCCGCTTCCTTCCGACCGAGTGAGAGAGAATCGGAAGACGAGTGAAAAGAGAGTGAGAGATGGATTGTGAGTAAAAGAGTGTAAGAGATACCTTTATATAGACAGAAGAAATAAATCTCCATCGTCAGAATTTGCCACGTGTAAGGTGGTGATTTACGTTAACTGTTAAGACATAGAATGTGCATGCTAACGGGAATTTGTAGGTTAGAAACAGGTGAATGTTGACGGTTGGCTAGGGAAACCAGGGCTGTCTAGTGGTGGGGGAGTCTGCAGAGGTGACAAGAGGGAGTTTCTTTTTGCTTTCTCGGAAGGATATGGGATTGACTCTAACATCAGTGTAGCACTTCGGGCAGTTCATGATGGGTTATTTATTTGTTTTAGTTTGGGTCTCACGAGAGTGGTGGTAGAATCTGACCCCCAGCTAGTCGTAGCATTTTAAAATGGGAGCATCCTCCCAAGTTAGAAATGGAGCTATTGGTTAGATAAAATAGAGAGGTTGAAACTCATAGGTCAGGTTCATTTTGTCCATATCTTTAGGGAAGGTAATGGACTAGGAGATGGTATGGCCCGCTTGGGTAGTGAGTCTCAATGGGCCTCATTGGTTCGAATTTTCAAGGAGCTCTTGATCCAACTTAGGGGTCTTCTTTTCCTAGATTCTGTGGTCCTTGGGCAATCAGCATGGTCTCTGGTAGAGGAAGCCAGTGATTCATATTCGAGTTCACAGTGCCTAGGCTTTGCTCTTTTGATTTTCATTTTTCCTTCTTGTGATTGTCCATTAGTTTCTCTTCCTTCATTTTCCTATTACATTATGATAGGCTTCACATAGGTCCTTTTTTCCTACGGAAGCCCGAATGTCCAATATCATGTATATTTTGCATCAAGCATGAATAAAAATTAATTTTTCAAAAAAAAAAAAAAGGTTAGAAACTGGTAACCTAAACTGTGTGGGAATTGTAGAGTACTCGACCCCTTTGTGCATTTCCTTTGGGTTTTCAGTTCAAGGATTTGGGCGCATAGTTCGGTAATTGGACCCGTTAATTGCTTGTGTCCTGATGTTGATCGAGCATGACAATGATCAGTGGGTTTATGGAATATGATTGGATGGTTGAGATTGTAAATAAAATAAAGGGTCTGAATATTGTTAGTTATAATATGATATAATCGGCCCGAACGGTCCTGGATGAAACATACTAATGATCTGGATAAGTAATTGGGAAACGGATTGGCTACTCCCCCGCCAACAGCCCAGTGGCTGGTGGTCGGTGCTCTGTGGGCCCCACCATGATGTATATATTTCATCCATTCCGTTTGTCCATTTTTAAAGATCGTTTTAGGCTTGATACCAAAAATTAGAGGGATATAAATGCCAGGTGGACCACACCACAGGAAAAAATTAGTGATTTTATCCACCATTAAAATCCTCCAAGGTCCAATTTATTGTTTACTTGACATCCAATTTGTTTATTAGGTCATACAAACCCAGATGAAGAGAAAAAACAAATATTAGCTTGATCTAAAACTTTTATGATCCCTAAAAAGTTTTTAATGGACAACATTCATTCAACACTATTTCCTATAACTTAGTCCACTTGAGATTTAGATATACCTAATTTTTGGTAAGATAAAATAATCTTAAAAAAATAGATGCACATGATAAATGAAACACATAACATCATGCGAGGCACACGGAACACCGACCATCAGCCATTGGCTCGTGCCAGGGCGAGGAGCCAGTCCGTTTCCAAGTAATCCGGGCTACACCCGTCAGAATGGTCGGACGGAATGTTTCATATTTTTCCTATGTCGTACGTGGTGACAGGTTGACGGTATTCTTAGTACACGCACGTGTGCTTATCGAAGTTCCAAACTGATTTTTTTCCATGCTTACCGTACCAGTTAACGAATTACTCTATTATGGCCTGTTTGGCCGGGCAGATCCCATCGTATTAGGAGGGATGGGATCAATTTTAAGGTAATGATGGTGGTGTCAGTGGATTATCTTAAGATCCATGGGATTGCTTATATCCTGAGACAAGTTCACTGGGTCTGTTTGGCACGCCCTGCATATCCAGGGATTTTACCTTCCAATCCATTCAACCAAGGGTTAGGATCAATTTTAAGGTAATGGTGGTGATGTCAGTGGATTGTATCAAGATCCATGGGATGGCTTATATTCCGGATCTGTTTGGCTGGTCATGCCTATCCAAGGATATTGCCGATCCCATCCCTCCTAATACCGTGGGATCTGCCTGGCCAAACAGGCCCTTATTGTTTTTTTTAATTATTATATATAAACCATCTAAAGTTGGGCCCACTCCTTGGACAGTTGAATTTGCATCTTGTACAGTT
Source organism: Magnolia kwangsiensis (assembly GCA_037074715.1). Taxonomy (NCBI): domain Eukaryota; kingdom Viridiplantae; phylum Streptophyta; class Magnoliopsida; order Magnoliales; family Magnoliaceae; genus Magnolia; species Magnolia kwangsiensis. Next base: position 16,024,077 of record CM073583.1, read on the forward strand.
ACCTGCTTTTCATGGATTACACCAGTCTGACCGAAGCCGATGGTACCAATTATCATAATGGTAAGGCCCACCCAATGGGAAGCGGATTGGCTGGTGTACCTTACATTAGTCATATAGCTGCTGTATTTATGTCAGCAAGTTCTGTGGGCCGTATCATAGGTATGTGTTATATCCAAACCGTCCAGCGATTTTGCGAGCTCGTCTTAATGCTTGAGACAAAAATAAGATAGATTTAGCTATTAAGTGGACCATACTGCAAAAAGCAGTAGGGGATTAAATGTCTACCATTGAAACCATTTTTTGGGGTCACACAAGTTTTGGATCAATATGAAATGTGTTTTTCTTCTTCATTTATGTCTTTGTGACCTTAAGAACAGATTAGATGGAAAATAAACATTTATGTTTTTCTGCTGCTATTTATGATGTGGTCCAGATGATCTTTGGATATGATTCATTTTTTTGTATAGTTCTGTAAAATGATCTCTAAAAACAGATAAACGGTGTAGACATAATAAGTACATGACTAGGGGGCCATGTAACTTTGATCTCCTTTGAACCGTTCGTACAACTTAGAGCTGGAGGAGCGTCCATGCTCATCCACGCACAACACGTACCTACAGCAGCTATAAAGCTCGTGTGAGATAAACCAGCCAATCCGCTTCCCACCCAATGGGTTGATCATCAAGATTTCGTAACGACAATAAGGCTCCCGCGCCTTCCCCACGATTGGGGATAATGTATGAATTTAGGAAGTGGCTTGGCTGGTGTATCTCACACCGTATAGCTGCTGTGCTGATATCAGTAAGTTTTGTGGGTTTCGTTGGGTCCATCATAAGGTATGTACTATATTCAAATCATCCAATCATTTGGCGAGTTCATCTTAAGGCTTGAGACAAAAAATAAGACGGATCGAACTAATCTGTGCAGTTGTATTAGGTGGGAATAAGGTCAACGGTATGGTAAAAGTTGTAATAAATCCGTGTAAGAAATTATTTGTGAATTGAATTTAACCTATGTTTTCTTATATCATGTTTGGAACTGACAAGGATATTTAGAATCTACTGTTTTTGGCAGATTTTGTGTTTGGTGCATGATAGTTAAGATTTTAAAAGACAAACAATCGATCCATATTTGAGACATAACATACTGTTATGATAGTCGATGAATTACCAAGAATTCCACGTCCTCCTTGGTCCAGAAAACATACTCAGAGAGTAAATAACAAAGACACTGGCTTATGCAGGGACCTGTGCCTAAGTTAGATATAGAATCTTGGTCTTAATGGAATGAAGGGCTTGGTAGCTCAAAGCCGTACATACCTTTCATTATTGAGAGTATGGTTACTTATATATGGGGAGAGGCAGTTGCGTAGAGGCTCACTTCTATTTTGGCATGAACGAGTTATAGTAGAGTTGGAATCCTTGTTAAGCGGAAAGATTTCTCTGAATCTTTGGCTAGAATCTCGGATGGGCTCGAATTGGGATTAGCCTCTTAGATCTTTGACTGGGATCGTGGAGTGACGCAGCCGAGGTCAAGTCGGATCCAGTGGGGGTGGGCAGTTGTTCCATGTGAAGGGCGGTAGGTTGATGGTCGTTGCTATCTTGTGTTGGGGAACCGACCTCGACCCCTCTGACCTTGGTCAGGGGGTGGAGGTTAGGTTACAGGTTCCTCCTGCTATCTGAAGGGCTGGCCTGGCCTGTATAAGTTAATCAGTATATTTTTTTTTGCATAGGAGTAAGCCCTCCTACTTTCAAGTGCCTGTAGTTGGCTTGATAAGTAGGTCAATTTTAGCTAGGCCAGGCTAGAGTTGGGTGCTAGATCAAGGTCGAGCAGAACTCTGCTGTCGAGCAGGTTAAGGAGTAAAGGCAGTGAATCTTTCCTATTATCAGGAATGACGAGGGGAGAACGGGTGCAGAGCTCGAAGCGGCGCTAATGACGATTTGATTCCTAGCTCAGTAATGGATGTAGTGTCATTTGATTGCTGGACGTGTGGCTCCATGCTAGTTGGTTGCGAGTCGGTGCTCGAGATCATCCTAGGGTTGAGAGCCTGCCACATGGTTCGCTGGGGAGGCGCTGGCAAATGATGTTGTGTTTCCTTGTGCCTAGGCATTGATTGCGGGCCATAATGGCGCCGTACTGGGCAAGGCTATAAAGGAGGGGAGGGGAGTCTAGAGCCCCTCACTTCCCATAATTTCTTCTCTCTACTGGACTAGGAGATTTCTAGTAAGTCGGAGATCCATTATGTTTCCTTCTTTCCCGCTATTTTCCTTTCTTCGGCGTACATTTTCCTTTTCCGCATCACGCTTCCCCTTTTCTTGTTAAGATGTCAGACTGGTCTAAAGTTAGGTCAATGTCAGGAGCCTTCCACAATGACTCTTAACATTCCCTCGAAGACAATCAGGCGAACATACTCGTTCCTTCCTCTTCGGGCTTACGAGACGAGGAGATGGAGTTTAATGGGCCGATTGATGAGGGAGTACAACTAGGACCAGGTGTTCCTAGTGCTCAGCTTGACGAGTTTGGCACTTTTGGATCCACTATGACTAACGTCGATTTGGTTTGGGTCCAGGGGGATTATCAGATCCCTGAGTTGATCGTACTCCCAGCTCCGGAGTTGAGGGAGGTCTCGGCCAGCCTCGCGTGGGCAAGTTGGTTGTATATGTTATGGCTTTGCAGTGAGGTCTTCATTTACTTTTGCACCCCACAATCCAGAGGGTCCTTACCCACGTGAGGCCAGGCCCTGGTTAGTTGATCCCAAATGTCTGGAGGGCATTGGTTGGAACCTATGTCCTTTGTCAACAGCTCGGCTTTCTTGAGTTATCTATGTCTGAGTTCTAGTTTGTTTTTGTATAGAGTGAAAGTTAACCACGTGAACCTTAGGTTTTACTATTTCTCTGCTTGGCCCAACCAGGGTCAGAGCCTCATCACTGGCAACCCTTCGTCTAATGAAGGGTGGAAAGACAAATGGTTCTTCGTGTCTGAGGGGTGGGCAGATCCAGCGATCGAAGTTCCCGCTGAGTTCATAACTCCACATCGGGAATCGTTGAGTTGTAGTTAAGTTGAGTTTGGGTTGGTGCTGACTTTTCTTCTCTCTCTCTCTCTCTCTCTCTCTCTCTCTCTCTCTCTCTCTCTCTCTCTCTTTTGTGCAGTGGGCTCCTCCCGTGTTCAACTGGAGCTCTCTCCATCCCAACATCAGCGCATTTCTTAAGCGCGATTGGTCCGGTATATCTGTTTGCTGACACTTTCATCTTTGTAAGCATGTCGACTAGCCCCCACCCTTCCAAGAAGATGAAGCTTCCTCCTCCTGCTGAGGTAGATCGGCTCAGGAAGAGGATGAAGGAGGGCGTAGTCCCTCACAAGACTAAGGGGCCAACCCTGGTCGTAGTTCAGCCTCCGCCTGGGACCCCTCCGCTGGCTAATCAGCCCGAGGAGGAAGTTGCCTCTACTGCTGCTGCTGCTACAGAGCTAGCGCGTGTGCTGGTGGGGGAAGCCCCTACTTAGGGGCCTAAGGGGGCGATCCTGGTTGCCCCCGAGGGAGCTTGCTTTGCTCCTGATGCTAGGGCTCTGGTCCGCTGGGTGGAGGAAGGAGCCCAATCTGTCACTAGTTCTAGGATTCCTGCTCACGAGACGGAGGGTAGTGGCTCGACTTCTGAGCTGGGTCCTTAGGCGAAGCTTGTTGGGTGGGCTTCTCGCCATGTAGATAAGCAGGAGATCCTCACTGCATCTGCCCTTTACCCGATGGACATTCTATGGGAAGCGATCATCTCCCTCTTGAATGTATGTCTTGGAACTATTTATTGAGCTCTATATGCGTAGTTTTTTTTTTTTTGCTTCATTTTTTTTTCCAAATTACTCCAACACTCTTAAGGGATCGGCTGATCTTCAAAGAGGTCAGCTTCGATTATGAGAAGCTAAAGGTTGATATTTGAGCGAAGATAGCTTAGCTCTAGGTCATGGCACACGATAGGGATGCTGTCATGGCCTAGGCGGAGGTCCTGTAAGGAGCTCTTCGCATGCTTAGGGAGGATTGGAGGGCCTTAAGGGCTCTGCTTAACGACGCCCTCCTAGAAAGTGCCTTAAGGCAATTTGCTAGCTCTAGAAGACCAGACGGTTGAGAAGCTGCGGTCGGATGCGGCCCTGGAGACCGAGAGGCTAAGGTTGGAGGTGAGTTTGGAGGCTGGGAAGAAGTTGGAGGCTGCTCTAGCGAAGGTGGTCCCTAAGTCGGTAAGGTCGAAACCTTTATCTCCGGCATCAGGTCAGAGGCAATGGAAGCCTTCAATGCTTTCGAAGAGCGCACCGATTGACTTGAAGACTATTTTAGTCTGGACTTCATTCAGTGCGAGGAGTTGTTTAGGTTGAGGTATCCAGGCATAGATCTGGATGGCTTGGTCGAGGTTGCTCCTGTGGCGCCTACTGCCGAAGTCTCTACTCCTATTGAAGTTTTGGCCTCTGCGGAGCCCCTAACTAGGGATGCTCCTTGAGCATCATTTATCTTTTTCTTTATATATATATATATATATATATATATATATATATATATATATATATATATATGTTAACATGTGCTTTTACTTTTGTAATTTTCGAAGTATATTAATGAAAAGGGGAATTTTTGTTGCAATGGCTTGTCGGGTGAATTTTCTTTGTGTGCTTGTTGATTCGAGTTATCTTTTTTTTTTCCAGCCATTGTGGGCTGATTTACGGTGGGGCAACATTTGTAAAAATATGATTAGCAAACATACGATTATTTTCTAAGGTTTCTGTTGTTCCCTTGAGAAGATCAGGGCAATCCAATCATCACAATGGTAAAGTGCAAAGGGAATTCATTGGCACATAATTTCAACTATTCAAATCTGTGAAATGTGAACGTAGGTGCTTGATGTCTGAAAACAGCATTTCCCCTCTCAACCCTCTCCCTAATCTCCTCCCTACATGCTTTATCTTTTTTACTACTGCTTCCATGTAATTAACGGCTGAGACTACATGAATATGTGATGTTTTGGCATGTGTAGTGTGAGGATAGCCCTGAATTTTATGTGATGGATAACGATAGTTGGATGCTAGGAAGTGCTCACTGCTCACCCATATGATTTTGGACATTGATTTACCAAGAACACCAGAAAAAAAAAAAAAAAACAACTGTCTGGTATTTGTCTAAAAAAAATCCAAAAACCAAGTTAATGAAAAACTGGGCAACCGTCAACCTCTATACCAGGGGCTGTGGGGCATTGTGCTAGTGGGCAATGATCATCCAGTGACAATCCCCACCAATCTAACCCATACACACCCTCACTCTGGAGTGTGAAACTTGTGAAAAGGGCCATAAAAGCAGTCCCAGAATCCAATGCTGTTGCTAAGACGTAGTTGTACTTGGCCCACCATTCATTGTACTTCCTATAAACTACATAGTTGAAGAAGAAGGCCACTGGGAACCAAGACCAGTAGTGTACTGCACTCGCCGGGGGGATGTATGCTGTGGTCATTAGTATAATTGGGAAGTTGACGAGTCTGATCCACTTCTTTGTAGGGAACACAAGAGTCATAATCCACACAAACAATGGTCCCAGCACCCCAATGAGGAAGAAGATGTACATCATTGAATATTGCCCGTATGGGGCAAACATGCGGGAAGGCCCCACGATGCCCCATATGGCTATCAGGCTGTTGGCCACATGATCATCCGGGCATGTCCATGGGCTCCCTTTGGGCAGCTTAGTCAAATCACATATGTTCTCTACGCTTGACAGTATCCACCAGTTTACGCTGAAGTTAACTGAAGAAGAGACCACCACGCCAATGATCTAAGCCATTCAAATGTAATAGCTGTAAGGGCCCACATTGTGGCATTACAAGGAGCATTGTAAAGAAATCATGGTTTAGCTATCAATGATGCATTTAATGGGCCCAGCTCCCTTTGGTCGGGATTTGGGCGTAGCCATAATGATACTGGGCTGGGCATAAGGATCAGTTTTAGCACAATCATGTGCTTAGTGTGTCAGGTCAGATTGGTCGAGCCTGACCTGATTACAATTAAACAGTTGGGATCAGGTTCGCCTTCCACTGGATGAATTTCAAGTTGGTTGGCAACAAGGCAAAGTGTAGTGGGTTGGGTTCAAGTTCGGGCTGACTTGCCCATTGCCAGGACCAGATCTTAGGATAGCAATAGGCTGGCTTTGATTTGCAACAAGTCAACCTAACTTCAATCTATTTAGGACCAAGAAATTTACCCGATGAATCACAAATGGAGCCAAGCCCATATATTGAACGGATCTATAATTTAAGCTGGGGGCCCATCCTGAATCATTTTTTTGCACCCGAACGCTTAATTCAGCCCGTTTATGCAGTGGGCCGCATCTCAAGGCCCTTCAGTACCATTCAAGATGTCATTATTTATGAACTTCATAGTGAATAGGGTCAGATCAGCTTGGGGTTAGCCCGAGCAGTTTCCAGTCCTTCCGATGCCATGGCTTCGACAGGCTCGAGTAAACACGGAGGGCCAGCCAGCTAATTTAACATTGTTAGGCTCAGTGATTGGCAAGTCATGTGAGCTGGGGCTGGGGCACGATCCTAAGCTAGCAGGTGGGCCATTGCTATTGAAATAATCATGAAGTACTTATATTTATTACCTTAGCAAAGAAGAATGATCTTGGAGGAATCTTCATGTAATAAACTAGCTTCAGGCTGCTGAGAAAGTCGAGGGCATGAGCCAAGCAAAGCATGCAGTAGGATTTGAATGTCAGATATGCAAGAGGCTTTCCTGGGTACAGATACCCTAATATCAACTCTGACGCAACGTTTAGATCTATACCCTGCACAGAAATTTTAAAATTTAGTTACCTTACCATTTATTTTTTAGGTCCTTAACAGAATGTCTTTGATATTCAGGCCATAAGCTATCCAAGATGGATCTTTACTATCTAATGGCCCATCATCATAGTAGGTGATCCGCTATCAAGTATCCATGTACAGAAGTGTGCTTGGAAGGATCGGTGTGGGGTTACTTGGCCTCAGTAAATGTACTTACATGTAAAAGAGGAAAACGAAAAATAATAGTAGGTCACACGCGTACAATGAGTCATAGATATTGGATAGAATCCACAGCAGACTCTACTTAGCCAATGGCCACGAGCAATCCAAGATAGACCCTTCCTGTCCAATGGTCCGTCGCAATTGTAGTTGATCCTATCCAATATCCACGGATAGGAGTGTGCTTGAGGGGTTGGTGTGGTCCATTCAATCTGGGTACTTTACATTAGCTTCCTGTCTCATACAACTATCATTGGATGGGTTGTTTATTATTCTCCGATAAAAGCAACATTTTAGAATATTCTATGATAAAAGTGACATTTTAGTAGATCAGTAGATCAGTTAATTGGATCCGTGTGATTTCCATGTGATAGACCATGAAATGAGTCTTGGATCTTATGATCAGTGGATCAGGTAATTGGATTGTCCAAGTGTCCTGATGGATCATTTCCATTTAGTTAGAATGCAAAAATTCTTCCCTTCTATGCCTCTTCGAATTTCATCCTACATTATCTAATGCTATCAACTTGACTCAATGTCTAACCAGCTCGGGTCATCTCAAAGACTTGAGAAGTCTTTAATAGACTCAAATCAATATTTCAATCCTTAATTGTAAAGTATTCATATGCGTTTTGAGTCATTCTTCAATAAGATTAGTGTACAAAACCTCTCACTGAGTTGAATTAACTTAATGTCTCAAAATCTCATGAAGTCAAGTAGACTCAGAAGCATTTTGAGTAAAATCAACAAATTTTAAAACGAGGCATGTTATTACAATTTGCATGCCTTCTCATTGCCACAATCCACAATCAGACCTGTGATTAGCCTTATTGGGAAGATCACAAGCAGGTAGTTCTCAAAGCACCTTTTGATGGTGGAAATTACGGCAGTCCGCACATCTAAGAAGCGTCTGATGCATAACTATATAGCTGTTAAGCATTGAAGATTCAATTTTGAGGGATTATAAGAAGGAATTACTTGAGCAGTATGTGTATTGTGTGTTAATGAGTGCACATATGTGAGAGAGAGAGAGAGTATACCTGATTCGTCGTCGCTTGAAGTACACCAATGGGAATGATAAATACCAAAGCTATTGCACATGCAAGTAGAACTCCCCAGAAGGGAAGTTGAAGTTGTCCTCCAAATCCTTCACAAGTGAAAATTGAGAGGCCTATCATTGAAATCAAGATTGCATAAAACCACCATTGAGGTATAGGATCATAATTCTTCTTCATCACTCTAGTGTGAACATCATTCATTTGTATCTTGTCTGCATATGCCTCCTTTAATTGATCCCAAGCCGACCTAGATTATTTCAATATTATAAAGTGAAATAAGCATTATTAGATAATGCATCAGAAATGCACTTAGGGATTAATTCTTAGTAGCACATATAATGCCATGTGGCCCCTTAACATAATAACTATTTAGATGGCCAAAATATGGCAGATATGGTTCGAAACATAGGTCTCATGTTGAATTTGATGCACATGACCATCAACGCTCAATAGGCCACCTCTTAGAAGGGCCATAGCTTAAAATTTGAAGCAATCCATTAAGAGGTTAGTTATATTTTCTTTTTCTTCTTTTCATAAAGTTATGGCCCATCAAGAAATCAAACAACAGTTGAACGATAAAGATTGTTGGGCATGTTTAACATTTGTTTATAGTTCATACACAACTGTTCCTTGCAACTTTCAGTAAGATATAATCATAAAATGGGAAAGAAAGAAAAATCTCACCTCCCATAAAAGAGAGCAACATGTGCAAAACTGGCTGTTATGGAGGCAAACATGAACCCCATACCATATACATAGAAGGCGCTTAGATAAATCTTCGAGTAATTGTTGTAGCTGTCTTGGTCAAATGTAAACTTCTTTAGATCCAGAACTCGAGAGATGTTATACTCATTTCCATTGGCATCAAATAGATTGGAAGAAATGAGTGGAAATCGTTTGGCATTGTATGAATTAGTCCAATAAAGAATGGGAGTTATTATGTAAAGGACTAGTATAAACCCAACCATCCTGTTTATTACTACGAACATAGGAAATACTAAAGGATTGTCCAAGAAAGAGGATATAGTAGACCAATCCAAAGCAAATGAGCCAAAGCCAAGGCCATGAAGACCAGAGCCAAGTTGTTGGGCAGTGACAGAGTCTTTCCAAATCCAACAAACAAATGAGAGGGCAGTTATGGAAGGGAAGAAATAGTTAGGAACAATGTAATAAGTAAAGCTCGAGATGGAAACTATTATAAAGAACTGGAATCTTGTTAGCTGTCCCTTTTGCCTTTGTGTCTTCTCATGCAATGTCCTGAAATGTCAAACAAGGATCTAATCAACATGAGCAGTAGAGAAAGGAAGGAAGGGAGGGTGTTCCTACGCATGACTCTGGCTCATTGAGACAATTTAGCAATCTCCATATACATATTAATAATATGTAAGGGGCTAGATCCATTACAACATGATGTAAAGCATACCAGGATCTGTTTAAGACACGGGTTGATCCAGACTCCTGTCCTGTTTTCCTTGGCACTCAAAAATCAAGCCAATACTAAATGCAAGTGGCATTACCATCTAAAGTAATAATGCCTAAAACATCTAAAACTCCCGTAGGGTGGACCACATGAATTTTAAAATGGCCTGGCTTTAAGGGTGTCCATTAATATTGGTGGGGAGCATCTTTTGAATGGTGTAGTTGTCATATGCAAAACATGGTGGGCCCTATATAACATGTAGAAAGTTGTTAATGGTCCCATCCCAATTGCCCCCTATGGTATGGCAGACCTTAGTTCTGGATTTGCTTGTTTTCGGTGCCCTGGAGAATATGGCGAGGCACTTATGATGGACAGATTTGATATCTTATACATATCCTAGTGGGCCCCACACATCGTTTGGTAGGTTAAGCTATAATACAGATACGTACTCCCAATGCAGATTATTTAACGCAGCGCAAGTCTAACACAATTCGATCCAACTCAACCCAGGGAACCTGAACCCCATCAATGCAATTACTCATTAAACACCAAGTTCAAGACAGACATGATCCAATGGCTCTAAAAGTCAAAAAGTTGATCCAAGCCTATGATAGTCCTGACCCAAATACCTAGCGAGCTTGCCTCAGACATTGGCACCTATTGTGTGTTAACTATGCACGGATTAGTGCACAACACGTGTCTTATAGAATGTAGCACGTAGTGAAAAAGTAGAGAGAGAGAGAGAGAGAGAGAGAGAGAGAGAGAGAGAGAGAGAGAGAGAGAGAGAGAGAGAGAGAGAGAGAGAGAGAGAGAGAGAGAGAGAGAGAGAGACCTGTAGAAGGTAACATTAGCCAGGAGGGAAGGCCACCACATGTAGGGAGACTCAACAAGGAGCTTGATGAATAGTCCCGCAAATCCATAGCCAAATAGCTACATGTACATCACATACAGAAATGCGTATTTCACATTCAAAGAATAGTTACATGGTACATTCCATTACCCTTCAATGATATTACATATACCAATCATCCATCAGGCCTAGTTTGAGCTAATCCCAGATCTCAGATAATTTACAAGGTGAGCAAACATGTGAGGCCCATCTTTTGGTGATCCAAAACATTGATTTGATGAGCCTCACCAACCCTTTTTTTTTTTTTTTCCTTCTTATGTTATCAATCTATCTGTTGGCCGTTGGCCTCAAATCAAAGGATTAGTTCATTTTTCAATGTGCAGTTTTGTTGCATATAGCCAATAAATGACTAGGCCCATAAGATGTACTTATGGATCACCTAATCATCAAGCTTACATGTAGCAAATCTAATATGAGAAGGAAAGAGTCTTACTTGAGTTGTTTGGGTTACCAAAAAAGCTGCAAGGGGATCCAATTTCCTATGAAAGAAGACCTTCATTTGTGACACAATCACTAATGCATATGGAGCATCGGCCCCTGTGGATGCAAGGACTGAGATCAGGAAATGCTCTTTCACATTGAATGGCCCAGGATTCATCGAAACTGTCCAACTCGTCCCCAATATCTTTATACGTTTCGATGGAAGTGTGGCCGCCATCAACTTCCCAACCGGAAAAGCTATCATTAAGATACAACTTAAGGGTACGTTCATTCTATTTTGACGGTAACCAAAGAATTGGTTTATACTTCCAAGTAAAGCACAAGCAGTGAGTCCCAGGGCCCATGTCCGAAACGTTAAAGCAGGCAATGTTGGATCGTCGGTGATAGGAACAGTAAGCCGCACTTGATCTACAGGAGCATCGTTGATTTCATCTGAATGCATACATGAATCATCAGTATAATACACTTTAAAGCTGGATATTTGTCAAGCTCACATGCTCATGTCATAGACATTTTATCAATGCATTAGCCAGAGCATGCCCAGGGGATGAATTGGTTCTTAAGTTTTGCTAGTCCAGTCATTAGGTGCATGGGCCATGCTTGTATATTAATGTGAGCCATCCATGATTTTATTTAACCCATTCATGTCCTTTTATTAAGGGAATTATAGGTGGCTGGTAAGGGGACGTACACAGTTGGGCCCACCAACTAAATGGCTTTGATAACCCATTGCAATGCATTTTTATTTTATTTTTTTGTCTTTTTCTTTTCTTTTCTTTTTAACATCCACAATCAAGTTCATCCATTCAATAAGAGAACACAAAACCCTAACCATAATAGCCATATCCACAGTAGAAACGCCCTAATCCTACTTCAATGTTGCATGTAGCAAAAAGGAAGGAGAAAGATTTAAAAATAGATAAATAACAAGAAATAAATCAAATCACCCAGAAATTCATCAGAAATGAAACTTTCTTCATTCACATATCATGATCATCCGAAATTAAAATCCAAATCCCTAACCCTAAAAGCCCTATTTCCAAACACAAAAAAGACCAAAATACCCCAACAGAATGTCTACAGTTGGGCCCACCAATGTCTGCAATGCATCAGACAGTTAGAACAGCCCATATTGTGGGTGCAACCCCAGACCACACTCAATATGATGAATGGATGATTCTCACTGAATGTGGATCGTTGAAAGGAAACCATTTAACTGTGCATATTCAACATGATGAATAAATTATCATTTTTCAGTGATTATTTGAACATAATACATTCAAATAGTGCCTACAGGATTCACTATCAGGAATGACCGGTGTTTGAGTCTCCATCCATGTCATGGAATCTATGTCATATGGGCAAGTGTAAGAAACTTAAGTTGAATGAATGTTTGTAAACATTTTCAAAGAAGAATTTAAGAAATATGTGAGAAGAAAATTGTTAACAAACCACATATAACTCTAAAAACAAAGGTTAGGATCATCTCTGAAGCGTGATTATGGGATAATAGTTTATTTTTTGTACTAAAGGGAATGCAAATTGTTCAAATCATCAGGCCATCTTAGCATGTGGGCCCAGTGAGTGGCAACACATGCTAGATCTACAGTGGCACAAGAGGAAAAATGAACTAATTAAAATATTTGTCTTCATCCTTAATTCATATATAATCTCTCCTCTTTACTTAATCTTCTCACTTTCCTTCTATAAAATTTCGTGGATTACTGTCCTTCCTTATGCCTGGATGGCCAAGCATCCACTGTAAGCCTTAAGAAGGACCTTTTCGTTACTTCTGGGGTAGGAAAATTACAATACGAGCAGCAAAGGCAAAGCTATGGGTAGAGCTGCCATGGGCTGGGCTGGCTTGCAGGCTTCGGGCCTGGCCCACTCCAACTAGACTTGGACAGGAGTACAGGGCAGAAGGCCTTTCCTGGCTTAAAAATTCAGGTCGTTTCTCAATTGGCTCGGGTTTGGTCAATGCACAATAACTCATCAGCCCAGCCTCAGTGCCCCAAGCCATTGGGGTTTACAAGGGAAATTTAATATGCAAACATCTTTATTATTATTATTATTATTTTAAGATTTAATATATATATATATATATATATATATATATATATATATATATATATATATATATATATATATATATGAAACTGAGACAATTACAATAGAGATTTCGGGGTGAACCTGAGGAAAAAAAGAGACTAGGGCCTGTCTATCCTTAAGGACTGATAAAAGAAGGTTATCTCACTCTCAGATTGCCCAGCCCCACCCTGTCCGCAAAAAAAAAAAAAAAAAAAGTCCTTTAACATCCGCCGGAGGGTTGAGAAACCTAGTCGATTGGCAAACATCATTATTTACTCATATTACTGCTCCAACTCACACCCCATCTCTCTCTCCCTCCCACTACTTGTGTAAAAGGAAAAGGTTCTACCAGGTCAACCAGGTGGGAGCTTCCCATGAGGTCGACCATGGGTCCTACCGTGATCCATGTCAGACATCCAACCCAATAATCAGATGCACCTTTCTGATATAAGACACAAGTCTAAAAATCTGGCCAATCAATTACTTGGTGTACCACACCACAGACAACAATTGAAAGTAGATACCCACCTTCGTAATCCTTTATAGGGCCCACTAACATGCACCTCAGACATCCCATCCATTGTGTCCCCCACTTGGATGATGGGCCACACTAAGTTTCGCCTCAGCTAGACCCCACCAGTGGTTTTAGATGTTTTGGTCACAAACTCACATGGTTTCAGATGATATGGCCCACTTGAGTTCTAGATAAAGCTGATTTTTTGGGATATCCCATAACTTAGAAGGGAATCACCAAAGCACGGTGTGGATATCCCACATAGATCAAGATGGGGCTCATACAGCTCAACCCCAAAGGAAGCACCCAGGGTCAGGCCTATGTTGAATAACGTGAGCTGACTTGGATAACTTGGCCCAGCTGGTTGACATCACTAGGCTATGGAACTTGGGTATGGTCTTTTGTCAAAAATGGAATAGCCTCTCCCTCTCTCTTTCTGGCTTTCAATTTAAGGGCCACGATACGGGAAGGACGACCGTAGTTCATGCCAGTGCTCATTTACCATCAACCAATAAAGAAAGGGACGCCAATAAGATAATCTTAACCATCGGAACTACCAAACCATACCATTGTGTCCTACAGATCCAATGGCTCACGTTATCCACGTCCTTACATATTGATGCCATTTTAGACCCATGCATGGTAAAAAATAACCAATGAAAGTTACATTACCTCCTTCAGCAGCCGCAGCCATGAAAGATAAGTGTAACAAGGAAGAACCGATACAAGTTGTGCGACCGAGGGACAGAACTCGTACTAAAAAAGGACAAAAAAAGGAAAAGAAAGAAAAAAGTTTTTTTTTTTTTTTTAAAAGCTGACAAGGCTTTCCTCGTTTACTTCGTCTTATAATGATCCAGCCTGTTAATTTAGAAGATCTCGGCCCTACATTTTTATAGGGGATTAAAAGAAAATCTAACTAATTATGGATAGAATCATTCATAAAAAGAAACTTGGGAAAAATGATCCAGAAAAGCAGTTCTCTCTGGAGGTGATGGTCACAAATCATTGAGTATCTTTTCATATTAACCACTTATTGCACAAGCTTCTGGATGGGCGGTCTTGATCATCAAATGGTAGGACAGATTGCTTAAACCTCCAGGGAGGGAGCCTTGCAAGAAACAAAGAAACAAAAAGGCATAAAATAGAAAGTGCTAGGTTGACTTTGCTGACCCCTAACCAGCGACGTGGGTGAGACCCTGACGGTAGGACCCACCTCAATGCATTCATTGTACATCCACGCCGTTCATCTGTTTTTTCAGCCTAGTTCAGTCAACGGTACTATAAACAAAGCAGATAAAAATTTCAGGTGGACCACACCACAAGAAACAATAGTTATTACCATTAAAATCCTTTCGTGGGTCAAAAAGGTTTTAGATCAGGCTTATATTCGTTTGTTTCTTTCATCCAGGTCTGTTTGACCCTATCAAGAGCTTGAATGGTAAATAAACATTGCGGTGGACGCTTGCAATGTTTTAATGGTGGGTGTTCAGTGACCACTATTTCATGTGGCGTGGTCCAGCTGAACTTTTTATCTCCTTTATTTTTAGGGCTGTATTTTAAAACAATCTTAAAAAACAGATCGACCGCCTGGATATTAAATATCTACACGAGGTGAGACCTATGGTCAGGGCCTTACCCACACCGCGGGTCGCAGTCAAGTAGCGCTCGTTAGATACCAAGTTTAGGCAATAGTTGATAGGTGCCCTCCCTAGCATCGGTAAGTAATTCTTTTTTTTCTTTTCTTTTTTAATTGGTACCCTAGCCGTTAGATCTAGGGTTATTGTTGCAGTGATAAAAACCATTTATATGATGGCCACGCCATGGATGGATGATTTTAAAAAATAATCTAGATTAGAAGCTGTTTAACGAATGGTCCACATAAAAAGGAAAGGTGTTAAGGGATTGAAAATATTCCAATTTAAAACATTTTCATTTTTTACTACAGTCCATGCTGACGCCCAGTTTATGAACGGTTTGGATCTTTGTAAAATGCTCCAGATCCAACAGCTAAAGCGGCTAAGTAAACGCATCAGTACGTCCGTTTGCATTTTAGCAACCATTGATGCGGGAGATATTTTAGGAGGTATTTACCACCGTACGACTCATTTACGTCCCATTTAGATTTTGAAGCCCACTTCTTTTTAGCTCACCAGAATAAGCCCAGATGTACCGACAGCTTTTCTAGGTCGAAAATGCCCCTGCTTTTTCCTTCAAGCGGATGGGCTGGTGCTCGAAGACGAACGCCAACGCTACACGAACTCCTAGTTGTAGGCACGGTTCAAAAGAGATCAAAGTTACATAGCCCCACAGCTACGTATATATTATATCTATGATGTTCATCCATATTTCAAGATCATTTCCGAGCATTATTAAAAAATAATAATAATAATCATATCCAAAGATCAACTGGACCACACCACAAAGAGCAGAGGAAAGTTGATTTTCACCGTAGAAACTTTTGTAGGGCCCACCATAACATTTATTTTCCATATGATCTATTAATAAGGTCACAAAGACCTGAATGAAGAGGAAAAACAAATTTCATAATGATCCAAAACTTTCATGACCCTTAAAAGGTTTTCAATGGTAGACGTTCAATCATCCGCTACCTTTTACATTGTGGTCCACTTGATGGATAGATCTATCTTATTTTTCGTCTCAAGACTTAATATGAGTTCGCTAAATAGATTGACGGTTTGGATATAACAAATACCTCATAATGAGACCTCCAAAAATCAATAAAGATCACAACTGAAGAAAAAAAAAAAAAAAAAAAAAGAAGCCAGCGAGTTAAGTCGACTAGGTTAGGACTCAGTTGATTGGGTCAAAGCTGGCTAGAGCTGGGCCTATAGCTACGAACTATAATCATAGCCATAACCATAGTTTTATGCACTTAAAAAAATAAAATAAAATTTATTTATGCATGGAAAACTTTATTCTACGTACATTTTTCTCATATACATATTTATATAAATATGTATATATAAGCATATAAAAAAAATTTCTCTTTTTTTTAAAAAAAAATATTTCTTTATTCATTTAATAAGAATATCTTCTAAACCAAAATTAGTTACTTGGCATGCCACATATGATTTTGGGGTAGGAGAGGCTACTTTAGCCAACCAACCTGATTATCTTCTAAGATTCCATCAGGTCGATGATCGAAAATTCATTTCATTCACTTCGTGATCAATTTCAATCAGTTCGCGGTCAATTTCATTCACTTCGCAGTCAACTCAATTCATTTCACAATCAATTCCCTTCTCCATGGTGAATTTCATGCATTTCGCGATCAATTCCCTTCACTTCACGATCAATTCTATTCATTTCACGGTTAATTCCCTTCACTTCACGATCAATTCCATGCATTTCATGGTTAATTCCCTTCACTTCACGGTCAATTCTTTGCATTTCACGATCAATTCGCTTCACTTGATGGTCAATTCCATGCATTTCACATCAATTCCGACGATTCCTCTTCACTTCACGATCAATTCCATATATTTCACGGTCAATTCTCTTCATTTCACAATCATTTCCATGCATGTCGCTGTTCAATCCCTAAGTGCAGGGTTGTGATGTAGTAATAAACTTGGTAAGACCGAGGTCGAATTCCAAGGGACTGAAACTTGTACGCTATCTGAAACTAAGTAGAACTAGAACTAGACTAAGATGAATTCTAAATCAAATAGCAATTGAGAAATAATTATGGAATAATTAATTTAAAACTTAAGAAAATTCAGAGAAAGGGAACTAGGGATTCAGAGGATCCACTTGTAGGGATCAGGGAGATCTTATACTTGCATCAAGAATCATGGAATTTAAACTGAACTATCGTCGAGATAGTTTTCAAAAGATGAAAGGTATATGAATTAGAATAGATTCCATCACCAAACCATGCCCAGGAGACAAAGTAAACAACAAAATTAAACTAATTGCCAACCAATCATATATATGAAGGTTAGGAAGGGTACCGTCATCCGACCATACCCAGGAGACTATGGTGAACAACAAGGCTTCCTGACGTCATAAACATAAAGGAAAAAAAATACTTAAAGTCAACGCAGATCTATTGTAATTTCAGTTACAACAAACCATTAAAAACTGAAAGTATTCCCTTAATAATCAAACCAAAATCAACTTCAATTCAAAAATTAAAATTAAATTAAAAATATAGAATCTCTCATCTTACTATAAGCTTCACCTCTTAGCTCTAGCTAAGAGGTTTAGCCAGACATTGTTAGGCTATCCTCAAAAGGAATAATAATAAAAAAAAAAACAGTAAAACAACTAAATTCCGGGAGCACTTCCCTGTCTCTCTCCCTATGCTCTCCACGTCTAAGCCGAGCCCCAAATTGATTTCTTTTTTCCGTCACACGTTCTCTCTCTGTTTTATAGCAGTAGGAATCGGTTTCGTATTGAATAGGAGTCGGTGCAGAGGTTTTTCGCACTGCGTATATGTGCGTAGCCTTTACGCACCCGAAGATGTAAAATGCCTACTCGTCCGCTGAGTTGATGGTGGAGTCCTTGATCGAGATCGGACGGTAAATCCACTTCGTCTATTGAATTTAACTCAAAAAATCGGTTGCATATGAACGGTTTTGGATTTCTATTGATGCGGCCCATCTGTTTACCTGCTCCACCGTCCGTTTGTGTTTGAACGATTAGAAACAACTCTTCGCCGCCTTGTGTGATTCCGACACCCAGGCCTGAGTGAGCAGGGCCAGATGAGACTCACGGACGGTCCAGATTCGACTGTTGATGCACTATGGTGGCCCACAAAGCTCCGTTCGCAAGTCAGATTGCGAAACAGAGTTGTCGCACGATCGTTGTGATGATGGTGGGCCCCAAGTCAGTATCATTTTGAGAAATCCACTCCATCCATTTGGTTCAGAATGAAAAATCGGATGGGAATGAACGGTTCTTAACCGATTTCAATATGGCCCATCGACTCTTTCACTCAGCCGTCCTTCCTGTGCTTGATCGAAGTTTTTCTGCATGTGCCAGTATTGATTTGTAAAAACTTCATTTATACGGTCGGGTTTCACTTCTTAAATGAATGGACGGTCTAGATTTGCGGCTTGATCGACGGTGGTAGCCCAGACACAACACTCTGTTGCAAATAGCGAAAACGTTGTTTCCGTTTGAAAGCTGGACATCGGGTCAGCGCTGCTGACCGATTTCTTCCGTTTGGTGCATAGTGAGTGCACGGTTTCTCTGCACTCCACTCACATAAAGTGGACCCAACCTTGATGTATATGAAAAATCCAGTCCGTCCATCCCCTTTCTCATCTCATTTAAACAGTTGGGACTAAAATTGAAGCAGTTCCAGATATTAGGTGGGCCCCAAATTGAAGTTTAATGGGCTGATCTGCCGTTGGGCCACTTTCATAAGGGCCAGGGGCTGAAATTCAACGTGTACAGTTCATTTATGGTCCCCAGGCCATGTATGAAGTTTCGTGTCAATCTGATGGCGGAAACCTTGTGATCTTGTATTCTACACCAATTTTAGGCCATTTGAAGGTGAATGGCTGGAATTTCTCTCCGGCGTGGAAATCCTCGATCTTGGTCCCATGGAGTCTCATACAATGCCTTGGTTACTTCAGAGCGTCAAATCCACAATTTTAGTGTCCTTTTTCAGTACATGCTCGTAAATACACCTTGCAACACAAACATGGTTAAAATCGGGCGTTAAACAGTATCATGTTCGTAAATCTCGACAATAACTGGGGTCTGATATGCAATATTTGACCCTCAAAGTCACGGTCGATTCCAGCAATTCCGCTTCACTTCATGATCATTTTCATGCATTTTATGGTCAATTTCCTTCACTTCATGGTCATTTCCATGCATTTCACAGTCAATTTCGGCAATTCCACTTCAATTCATGGTCATTTCCATGCATTTCATGGTTAATTCCCTTCATTTCAAGGTCATTTCCATGCATTTCACGGTCAATTCCCTTCACTTCACGATCATTTCCATGCATTTCATGGTTAATTCCCTTCACTTCACAGTCATTTCCATGCATTTGACGGTCAATTCCCTTCACTTCACGGTCATTTCCATGCATTTCATGGTCAATTCCGATGATTCCCCTTTACTTCACGGTCATTTCCACGCATTTCACGGTCATTTCCATGCATTTCACCGTCAATTTCCTTCTAGCATGTTTGATTTTCCAATTCCCAGGGAAATGCCCCCGTAAATGGTAATAATTATTTCCCTCCGTAATTGCTGCACACTTCCCCATAATTGATTTGATGGCCTACTTTTTTTATGTAAAAAGGGCACATACTGTAAAATATTTATGGGTCCCACCATGATGTATATAATAAATCTACACCGTTCATCCATTATGTCAGATGAATTTATGATATAAGCCAAAAAATGAGGCATATTCAAAGCTCAAGTGGACCACGCCATAGAAAAATGTGAATCAAATACTTACCGTTAAAAACTTCCTAGGGCCACTGTTTCTTTTGGTATGAGCCAGTTAAGTGTTGGATGTTTCTCATTTTTTATCTCATATCTCAAAATATTGTGATAAAATGGATGGAGAGAATAGATATGTCATATACATCAAGATGGGGTCCAAAAATTTAAACTACTTCTTTTGAATCGGTTTTCAAGACTGAAATTCTCTTGAATATTCAAACAAGTGAAACGGTAATAATCATCCATTTCTTGGGTATTTATCGTTTCCAGGTGAAACAGTAAAAATCAAACAGGCCCTTCACTTCATGGTCATTTCTATGCATTTCACGGTCAATTTCGGCGATTACACTTCACGGTCATTTCCATGCATTTCACGGTCAATTCCCTTCACTTTACGGTCATTTCCATGCATTTCACAATCAATTCCGGTGATTCCACTTCACTTCACGGTTATTTCCATGCATTTCACGATCAACTCCCTTCACTTCACAGTCATTTTCATGCATTTCACGGCCAATTCCCTTCACTTCACGGTCATTTCATATGGAAATGACCGTGAAGTGAAGGGAATTGGTATGAAATGACCGTGAAGTGAAGGGAATTGGCCATGAAATGCAAGGAAATGACCATGAAGTGAAGGGAATTTATCATGAAATGCATGGAAATGACTGTGAAGTGAAGTGGAATCGCCGGAATTGACCGTGAAATGTATGGAAATGACCGTGAAGTGAAGAGAATTGACCGTGAAATGCATGGAAATGACCTTGAAGTGAAGGGAATTGATCGTGAAATGCATGGAATTGACCGTGAAGTGAAGGGAAATCGCCAGAATTGGCCGTAAAATGCATGGAAATGACTGTCAAGTGATTTGAACCTGTGTACAGTAAGTGTATTGTTGGGATCCAATGATGCTTGTTATATTCTAGAGGTCGATTGCCCTAAGAATCCTATTACACTTGGAACATGATCCAAGGATGGAAAATTCAATCTCAAGTTAAGTGATTCCAAATCAAAAGGAAGAAGTCCATCCCCTCTTCTACATCAACTTATCCAGAAGATGTTCAGCAAAATTGATGGTTGGAAGGCCAAGCTTCTCAACTAGGCAGCCAAGCTGGTGTTGATAAAACACATCCTGACCGGTATTCCCATCCACATGCACTCGGCCATTACCATTCCAAAATCCGTCTCCAAAACTATCGAACAGGCGATTGCAAATTTCTTCTGGGGCTCTTCAGAGAGAGGTAAGAAGATGCATTGGGTCAAATGGTCGACCTTGTGCACCCCTATTCAGGAAGGAGGTCTCGGCATCAGAACTTTTAGAGACACCACACAGGCGTTCAAGATCAAGATGGGATGACGTCTCCTTCAGGGTAAGTCTCTATGGGCCAATTTTTATTCAGCAAAATATTTACAGAAGATTGTTGCAGCAAAAGGAACAAATGGTGTAGCCAGCTCATCCTCTTGGAAAGAGATGTTCAGATCTCTGCAATACGCTATTCACCATTCAAGATGGTTGATAGGGGAAGGGAAGATAAACATATGGTCCCAAAATTGGACGGGTAAAGGCCTTCGTGCTGGTTTGGCCGTCAAGTCTATCCCCAATCATCTCAAGGATGCTTCAGTCAGAGATTTCTTTGCACAACCTGCTTCCCGAAATCTGACAGAAATCCAGCTGTATATCTCCTCAGCAGCAATGCAGACAATCACAGCTCTCCCAATAGTAATAACAGATAGGACTGATCAGCTCATTTGGGACCTATATGCGTCAAGTAAGTTCTCAGTCAAATCAGCTTGGAATGGCATTGGGCATCACCTGCCTACTCTCCATTAGACCATATGGATCTGGAACAAAACCATCGCCCAGAAAATGAGCATCTTTGTTTGGAAAGTCATTCATGAAGCTATCCCAATGGACCAGGCTGTGCAGAATCGTGGCGTCGCTTTGGCATCACACTATGAATGTTGCAGGCTGACCTCTAATCGCCACCAGATCTTACCAATAGTGTTGACCCAGTCTCCGCACACTTTCTCACATCCTACTTCAAATCAGCAAGGATCTCAATGGACCAGAGATCAATCAAAGGCTAGGATACATTCCAATGGCCACCGGTAGTATAATTCTAGCCCAAATGACCATCACCACTCGCCAATCAGAAGCCCACAAATTCACCAATTGTCAGCAGCCCTGTTTCAAAGTAGGTCGAACAGGGGACAACAGGATCCCTCTGTTAGTGGATCTGGTAGAGTGGAAAATCAAGACCCCCTCTTTAGCCAGAGTGAGATTGCTACTCATATTTGGAGCCACTTCAGCCAGGTTTTTGGTGTTGCCAAATCCCTAAATCAGACTATTCTCCAACGAATTCAACTCTTGACTGCCAAAGCAAGTAAGAAAACTAGAATCTCTTATCTCATTGTTCTTGCCCTACCATCATCATATGGGAGATTTGGATTAGCAGAAATCAGGCTAGGTTTGAAGGTCATGCAATGTCAGCAAATCAGATCCTTTTCAAGGTTAACCGATGGTTGAATGAATTTGGATCAAGCATCCCGGCTCCAGATAGGAACTCCGTGACAGTCACCATCACACTTCAGGCCCTCAGGATCAATAAAGCTCACCCTCTTCCCTTTAGAAAATACATTAAAGTCAAGTGATCAAGGCCCCATAGGGATTGGTTGAAGATGAACGTTGATGGCTCCTCGAGGGGTAACTTGGGTCCGAAAGGTAGGGGGGGGGGGAGTTTGTCGGGATCACCATGGCAACCTCATTTTTTCCTTTCACAAAAACTATGGCCATACTTTTAACAATATTGCTGAGGCCCAAGCTATGCTCGATGGCATCACAATATGCTCTAAATTGGGCCTTTCCAACATAATTATGGAAACTGATTCGATGACCATCACTAATTCGATTGAAGATCCTTTCTGCCCCAGCTCTTGGAACATTTGGTACAAGTTGGGAAAAATTCAGCTCTTTCGGCGATCCCTTAACCTCAACTTCAACCACATTTACCGAGAAGGGAATTCGGTAGTGAATGCCTTGACTAGAATGGCTAGCGAAGGATGCCCAAATAGATTGTATGACTCTCGCACCGCCCTTCCGAGACTAATGCGTGGGTCCCTAGTCATGGATAATGTTGGTATAGGGAACATTAGGCTTATGTAGAAGGGGTTCCTTTATTTGTTCGATTTTTCTTTTCCTTCTTAGGCAATTCTTGTGCAAATTGAGTTATATGATAGGAGGGGTCCGCTACTTTTTTGTATGGACCCTCCTGAATGGCTGTAAATTTTCATGTGCAATGAAATCTTCAAGTTCTTAAAAAAAAAAAAATCAAGCTTCAACCTTCTATAAATCAATAAATTTTCTCTTTTACTTATTTTTATTTTTATTTAGTTAAGATAGTTTTCAAACACTATATTTCACAATCTTAAAATTGAATTTTTAAAAAACTATTAAGAACTATGGTTATAACTGAGTTAGTGTGCATATGATGCACAGGTGAGCCATGGTTCAATGATCCAGATCATTGATTCGAACCAAACATTTAATGGAAATTCTTGAGCCTACAAATCAAACATATTTATTTTGAATTTTTGAACAATTAGTTCAACACATTCTAACCACCACTGGCACAGAGCAAGATCCCTAAGTTGTTAGACGAGCCTAAATTTCAAATTGCCTAACTCGTGTGGTAGGAACAACTAGATATGTATCAGATATTCCACACAAATATGTGCTTCTGGGTTTCATAGGGCTTCCTTGAAAGAAGAGGATTGAGTGCCTATGAAGGCGTCGGAGGAACACAATCTCCCATTCATCTACTAGTCCATTCTATCAAATTTTTATTTTTATTTGATCTAGCCAAATAGATGGTGTGTGTTGTGGGTAAAATCGAGCTGACCTGATGAATGGGACACGTAGCAAAAGGACCATCAGAACAAATTCTCTGAACTACTAAAGGGCTAGAGAAGATGAGCAAAGTAAAGAGACTTAAGGACCGAGCTGAAATAGTTAAACTAGTTTGGAAATAAGACTCATCAAGTGACCTACAGATCTCGACTACAAGCATTGATCTCGACCTTTGATGCCGACCTCGACCATGACCTTGACCTTGACCTTGGATTAAGACCTCGACCTCAGATGCCAACCTATTTTCAGCTGCAATTTCTCCACCATGACCTTGGAGACGATGTGCTTGCTACCTCATTCGGAAGATGTTGCGTCACTATGGGTGTACTTCCTTAGTGTATGCAATAGTCACGCCACGACTAACGACTCACTATGATTCTACGAAACCCAATCTGCTTCATCATCTTCATCATTTGCAGTGTTCTCTAATTCAATAATTTATGAGCTTTCTTTTGTGTTCTCAGTGCCACCATCACTAATGGACAGGTTTACCACTTGTCGTTAAGGGTAAGTGTTTAATAGGTGACCCGGTTGATCACATTGATAAAGTGGTCAGGCCTTGGCCAACCAAAGGGGTTTAGGATCCTGGTCGGACCGACAATAGTGGTTACTACTCTTAGGTTCTTACTTGTCTGCTTCTAGAGTCTCGATTTGTGGGTGTTGAAGGTTGATGTCATTCTCCTATACAAGTTCTTTTGCATTGGTCTGTGGAGCTCCTTATGAATGACCAGCCGCTACTACCCTAGTAGTTGGATAGGTCCATGTGTTGGTGTGCTCGAGCTATGCTTCCACTTAGGGGGCCAGCTTGATCACTTTATTCATCATCTAAATGAGTTATATCTGAACCCGATCCTAGATCGCAACATGCAATTTGCCTTTGAATCAGACAACTTGTTGTGCTATAGTTTTGACCAAATCATTCTGTGTCGCTAAGTGACAAAATTGTTTTGTGTAATCTTTCACCGACCAACTACCCTACTGAGAAATTTGGTATTTTTGGAATAATACCTGATTGTAGTTGCTATGGAGAAATTTCCTGTATAGTAATTGTTTCATCTGCTGTCATGTATAGATTAGTTCTTTCATTTGTCTCATCCATGCGAGTTGAAGTTGTTCCCACAAACCCAAAGCTACACCCTTCAACTTGTAAGACACAAGTTTAACCTTCTTCTCTTCAGTGATATCCATGTAGTTGAAGAAACATTTGACTTTATGCAGCCAATCGATGAACTGATCGATGTGGAGTTGGACGTTGAAGATAAGGAGATCGCCTTTCATTCTGAATTCTCGATCCATCCAATTACCTGATTGCCGCCTTGCCCTGGATGTTAGAGGACCATTTTATGGATCTCCTCATGGCTAGACCCACTATATTCAGGTAGTGTTCTACAATTAGCCAAGGGAATTACTCCATGAACATGATGATTGCGGGCCCCAACAATTACCTGAGGTCCCTCATCATTACGGACATGAGTCTACCCTACAACCTCCTTTAAATGGTTGATTGCCACTTATAACCCTTTTATGGCTAGCATATTATCACGCTAGAAAGCCTTGAACACTGTGGTTGTTATAGGATAAGTCCCTCGAGCACCGTTCATGGGATTATTGCTTGACCCATCATTAGAAGTCATAGAGTCAAGGAGAAATCCTCTCTCTGATACGAACTGACACAGGCAAGGACGTGATGAGGTCGATCATTGTCTTCCTCAATCGATAAATACCTTGAATCTATAAGGCACTCTTAAATCCTTAAGAGGTTTCTCGAATCCACAAGAGAAAATAAGAAAATTCTTAAGAAGTTTATTGATTGAACGATGAAGTAAAATGAGTTCAACATCCTTAAATAACTTAAACAAATCCTAAAATCATAATAAAAGAGTCATAATCAAATAAGAAAATAATTTTTAAAAAAATACACAAATTTTCGTGTCCTTAGGCTTACCATCATCTATCAAGATGGAGAGACAACTCTTTATTTCAATAAAGAAAGAAAAGAAAGCAACGACAACCACTCCTACAAATAAAGAGAGATAAAAAAGTCACATGAAGCCTTCTTACTTTAAGAAATCTTCATTTTTCTCCATGTCTTCCCTTCTTACAACTTTCGACGTTATTACTGACTCTGAAGAATGCAAAGACTTTAATACTTCTCTTATACTATTTGATATGCAAATGGAACCATTTAGAGTATTATCAGAGTAGAAAGTTCAAGAAATGGAGGCTTGATATGATGTAAACAAAGACTCAGCAGTGGAAATTGGGTTCAGCTCAATATGTGTGAAAGATGAATGAGTTGATACTATTATAAGTATTCTCAATATATATACATTGATTTATATCTATTTAGCGCCTATATCATTTTTAAGTTGAGTGATCTTTTTTTGTTGCTTAGGCTGTTGAGAAATACATTACATTCTTGGAGAAAAGGCATAATGAAATTAGAGCAACATATCTTCAAGATTGCAAGTTCTTCACCACTTACATTTTAGTAAATGTTTACCTTGAAATATGATTAATCTATTTTCCGTCTTTATGAGACCTGTAGTAATAAATGATTTTGTTTATAATAGACATGTCTCGAAACTAATCTCCCAAAATTGAGAAAATATCGGGATCAGAGCACAAACTCGAAGCAACAAGTGCTAGAAATTGAGAAGGTTCCTGCTTTTAGGAATGTCAGACAATGAGAATGGGCTAAAGCTATTTGGTGCTAAGAGCGAGTAATGTTTTTGTTAAAATTTATTCATGTTGTGTAATGGATATACCTTTTCTATCATGTCTTCAATGATATTTTCTTTTTCTTTTTTACATAGACAGGTATATGTACATATGCATTATGAGAATACACATTGGATTTTGATGGTTATCCACCCGCCAAAAAGAGATATTGTTATTATCAATAGTCTACAAACTAATGCATTAAGTAAATATAAGAAATAGATCAAGATCATGACTGAGGGACTTTCGATGATTTTCCATACCACAGGAGACACATTTGTGCTTAATGGGAAGGACTATCAAAGAAAGATTTTTCTACCCAAGAAGATGAATGGTTATGATAACGATATATTTGTAATGAAATATATTAACATACTATGCAACGGGTAATTTTTTACGTAAAAAGAGTTACAACAATACACTTAAATATTTAGGAACCTGCTGGCATATGATTGTTTGAGAGTTGACTCTTAGGCATGGGAGGAATAGTAAAATTTTGTTATATGTTGTAATATATTATAAATGTTATCTCGTGAATTATCTCGATCAAACAAATCTATGGTCAGTGAATATTGTGTCCTATTAATTAATGTTTCATGAATCGTTTAACATATTATGTTGAAATGGTAAATGGTGATTTGTGAATAGTAATTTGAAATTAGAAAAAAAAATCCTACTAATTTTTGAATGGTGAATAATGATTTTTTTGTTCTTAGTGAATATTCACGTTGAAATTTTAACTAAGTACTTGGTCAAACATCTTGTACTCGATGAAAATTCATCAAGTACCTTGTAATTTTAATTGAGTTCTCGGTCAAACTTCTTTGTCTCAGTGAATCATCACAAAATACCTTGTAATTTCGAACAAGTTTTCGGTTAAACATCTCTATACTTGATGAATTTTCATCAAGTACCATGTAATTTTGGTTGAGTTCTCAATTAAACATCTCTATATTCGGTGAAAATTCACCGCGTACCTTGTAATTTTGACCAAGTTCTTAGTTAAACATCTTTGTACCTAGTGAATGTTTGCCGAGTACCTTGTAATTTTGGTCAAGTTCTCAGTGAAACATCTCTATGCTTGTTGAATTTTCACCAAGTATTTTGTTAGTTGAAGTGTTTTATGAATTATCCTTAGATTATTATGTCTTGTGAACTATGCACTCAACATAATACTCTTAGTATACTTCTTTTATAAAGAAGACAACTGTCACTAGGGCTGTACACGAGTTAAGTTAGCTTGAAAAGCTCACTTGACTCGGCTTGACTCTGCTCGGATTGACTCGGCTTGAAAGGCCAACTCAAGGCGAGTTGAGCTTGTTTACTAAAGCTCGAGTTGAGTTCAAGCCAAGTTTGACCATGGTGTATTTTAACTCGACTCAACTCGAACTCAACTCGACTCGAAGCTCGTGCTCGACTCGGCTCGAGTAATATATTTTAATAATATATATAATATATATTTTATATATTATATTAATATTAAATATTTATAATATATATTTAATTTTAAGAAAAAGAAGTTAAAACTTAAAAGTTTTTACTAAAAAATCCTATCCGACCTTACCCGTCCCCATTCCCTCTTTTTCTTTCCCTTGCCCTACCGAGGTAAACTCGACTCGACTCGAACCACTAGCTCGAGTCAAACTCGAATTGAAAGCTTTGGCAAACAAGCCAAGCTTCAATATTGAGCTCGAGCTCGAACTCGAGTATAGCATGGACGAGTCAAGCAAAGCTTGGCCTACCTCGACTCGATGTACAACCCTAATTGTCACATTACATTCACTTAACCTATACTTAACACACATAACATACTTCATATTAATTACATTCCAACAAAAAAATATTAATGTACACCACAAAAAACATTAATATGCATATCTGCGAAACGTGTATTTCTTTCTATTATGCCCCATTTGTTTGCACTTTTCACACTTTATTATTTTTCGTTCCTCTCTTCGTGAAGGAATTCTCATTTTCATCAGTCTTCCACTTGACCTACTTTGTCGTGGGGGTTTAATTTTCACATAATATTTCCTAAATTTGTTTGATATTTCACATTCGCTCTTATCACTTATTAAGTATACTTATTCGTTATAGCTAAACCGGTAATTTTGGGACGTATAGAATGTGGAGCAGTATATACAATAAGAAATATTGTACTTTATATATACATGCTAAAAGGACATACAAACAAGGAAACCCTTTAATGTTAAACTCCCAACATGTACACAAAAGCTTACTGAAGTCGAGTGTGTCATTATAATCTCCCATAGTATTATACTCATCTTAAGAAATTATATAACAACAGACATCGTGCACCTTTGATAAAAGATCATTTAGTTATTCCTCTGCCCATGATATTAACAGTCTAGTAAATGATGATGCAGATTCTCTTTTCTTATAGAATATTTCTTGAATCTTAAATCTGATCATCTCTATCACAGGGTACTCTCTTGTTTCTTTGAAGAAAAGAATTAACGTACTTGAATATGTTAGTAGTGACCAAGTTGAATTTTTTCCTAAAAAATAGGAAAATACTCATCTTTCGTATCCTATTTAATTCTGTTAACCATGCATGTACTGGGGTTTAGCCATTTTGATATCATGCATTAACTTTTCAAAAGCAACCTTCCTACACGTCTGTACAGCTCGTCAATAGTTCTTTTTTAACGACTTGTCGTTAAATATGTCAACAAAGTTTTTGTATATATAGTAGGCGTAATAATTAAATATTGCATATCAAAAGACTTTGAGAACTTCTTTCATTAAACCTTTATGTTGGTCTGATATAATGACAGGACCTAGACCCGGCCACCAATTCCAATTACTACTATTCTCTTACTCGCGAATACCAAATGTTACTGGTATGATATGATTGTCTCCATCCAAGTATGTAGTTATGAATAGAATACCCTTGTATTTACCTTTTAAGTGTATCCGGTCAATGGCTAACACCTTTCACAAAGAAGTTTGAAAAGTTTTAACGCACTATCCGAAAGTAACAAAACATCTCTTAAACGTGTTCATCTGTGGGTTAATAAAGCACGACAGTCACCGTCCCTGGATTGACCCTCCTCAGCTCATGCAAATAAGCTCGGAGTTCATTGTAAGAGTCTTTGTAGGATCCCATTACGTGTTTTTTTTTTTTTGGAAAGTGGACTGATACCACTAGATTCATTAACCACAGAAATTACAGACATTCAGGAGGGACCGAGCCAAAAAAAAAGGGAAAAAAAAAAAAGAAAAAAGGAGGGACCAAGCAAAAAGGATACGACCTGCACCTATAAAATAAACAAGGGTTAAGCTAAACAAATTAACGAAAAGGAGTCAATTCAATCTAAGGCACCACTACACTGAAGATGGAGAAAAACCGCTAGCTAGTTGAGGCTGATCTGATTGACCCTAGCTCGACCTTATCTAGGAAAATCAAGCCGTGCACCTATATAGGAAGCGAAGTCGTATGAAGGTGAAGCAAATTCAACTGACTCCTGCTCCATTCCCAGACCATGCCATCGGCTGGCTTGTTGCCTTCTCAAGGGGTGTGAATGAAGGAGAAGGTGGCCAATTGGGATAGATGATTTATCCTGGTAACCCATGCCTTCCACCTCCAGGGAACATCAGTTTTGCCAATAAGAAGGTCTATCATCACTTTTGAATCGGATTCAACAATCACTTTGGACAGCCCTCTGTTTAGACATATCAACATACCATCACGAATTGCACATAACTTCGCCAGATTATTGGACCCTACTACGTAGCCTGAAGAGAAGGCAAACATGAACTCCCCATTATCCTTTCTGCAGATGCCACCACCACCTGAATGACCGGGGTTCCCTCTCGTCGAGCCATCAACATTAACCTTTAACCAACCAAGAGGCGGCCTCATTCATCTGATGACCATAGAGCAACTGTTACGGTGAACGGAGACTCAGGGCCTGGGGCTAATACTATGAGGAATGTTGTTGTGGCAGAACATGTCTTCTCCAATCACCATGTTGGCCCACCATTTGATACAGGCGATAGAAGTCCTGATGTGCATCTTTCTGTTCTCGAACGTGGATTCATTTCTGAAGTGCCATATCTCCTAGAAGATTAAAATGGGGAGAACGTATCTGATGGGGGCAAGCAAACAGCCTAGAGTCATGGCTCTTCTCCACTGGAGCATCATATTTTCAACTATTTGATTAGGAAGCGTGGGTACACAGAAAAGATCAGTGAAATACTTACAAAGCGAGACCGCCTGAAGCCCATTCAAGAAGAGGTGATTAATGGATTCTGTGTTCGGTCTTTGAGACTCTACCCCATCGCAGCAAAGGCATTTGGAAGTTAAAGCCACGCCTTTGGACCGAATCCTATCATCAACAGGGGAGGCCTCTTGGACAAGCCTCCAAGTAAAAAGTGACATTTTTGGAGGGAGTTTGTTGTGCCATAACGAATTGGCCCAAGTCACGGTTAGGGGAGAACCTCTATTTAATTTATAGGCTAATTTAATGGAGAAAACACCTACAAGTTCGTGGGGCCAGAAACAAATGGACCTATCTTCCGAGATTGCAAAGCCATATTGGAAAATCACGTCAATGATATCCCAAGGGAGGAAGGAAAAGACCCCAGATGGAGGAAAAGGACCTGCACTCCCCAGGAAATCTTTCACTCGAAGGTCTCTAAGGGCCTTGGGGACTGGTCTGTCTGCGAGGAGCGGGAGGGGTTCCATGCCCGTCCAATTGAGCGGCCATAAATTGAGGTCTCCCAGACCAACCTGCCATTGAAAATTATCTAACAAAACAGGGAGGATGCGTCGGATTTATTTCCAAAAGGGCGAGGGGTTAAGGTGCATCATCGATGGGGCATCCGAAAGAAGGTCCCTGTGGTATTTAACATGCATGAGAGAAGTCCAGGGCCCAATGTTTTCTACATATTTAATAGTCCAAGCTAATTTCATGCGAAGGGCAGCCATAACCTCCTTTAATCTTCTAATCCCCAGCCCTCCTTCTTCTATCGGCCTTGTAATTTTCTTCCAAGCTATCCATTGCATCTTTCTTTTTCCTTCAGCCCAGCCCCAAAAGAATTTGGTGAAACTGCTTTCAAGATTAGAAAGCACCTGACCCAGAACATGCATAGCTTCCATGACATGAATCGAAAAGCTCCCTAACATGTGATGAATAAGAGTGGAGCACCCGGCTTGGGAGATATATCTACCTACCCAATCGTTGATTTTCCTATTCACCTTGTCAATTAAATATAGGAATCCAGCTGATTTAATCCTTCCTTTAGCAAGCGGAGCCCCCAAATATTGGATACTGTCTCTGGCTCTACCAAATCCCAACAGCCTCTCTAAGTATGTGATTCTACCCAAATGGATGTTTTTGGAACATATGAAGCTGCTTTTGTTGTTGTTGATTTTTTGACCCGTCGCTGACTAGAATACCTCTAGGAATTTTCTAGCCGAGTTGAGAGAAGACCTGCTGCCATTTAAGAGGAATAAGGTATCATCTGTGTATAATAAATGTGATATAAGAGGGCTACCTCATTGCATTTTAAAAGGTTGACACCCGCCACCCGCAAACAGTTGTTTCGGGTTAATCGAAAAAACTTCCATTGCTAGAATAAACAGGGCCGGAGAAAGGGGGTCCCCCAGTTTCAATCCTCTTGACAACTTGAAAAATCCCACAGCTTCCCCGTTGATGAGGATGGAAAACCAATTGTTCCCCCAACAGGCTTCCATGAGCGCAATCCATTTGCTATTAAATCCAAATTTGCACAAGGCCTGTTTCAGGAAGACCCAATTCACCATGTCATATGCTTTCTCCAGATCTAGTTTAAGGATGAAATTACCTACCTTCACTTTCCAATCAATGTCTCTCATTGCCTCCTGAGCCAGCGCAATGTTCTTCGCAATTGATCTCCCTGGAACGAATGCTTCTTGTTCCTGAGAAATCAGCTTAGGTAGAAATTTACTTAAATGGTTAGTCAGAATCTTAGCAAGAATTTTATAATTAAAATTACATAGGCTAATGGGCCTAAAATCAGAAAATTTGTTAGTTGAGGGGGATTTGGGGATTAGGTAGATGAGCATCGATGAGAACACTCTTAGAATGGCTCACCCTGCAAGGAAGTCAACTGCCACTCTATGGATCTCACTGCTCACAATGGGCCAGCAAGTAGTAAAAAAATGTTGTGGAGAAGCCATCTAGGCCAGCGGCCACGTCTTTTGGAATGGAATGAATGGTAGAATGAACTTCCTTTATAGATGGTGGGAGCAGAAGATCGTCATTATCTTGCTGATTGAGGAGATGTGGAATAGCTTGGATGAAGTCCATTTGGTAAAGGACCAGTTCAGCCTGAAATAGATCTTCAAAATATTTAACAGCTACAACTCTAATCTCCTGTTGATCTGTAATGAGTCACCTTATTATGATTTGATGGAGGAGTTCATTGTTCTTTTGATCTTCTCGTGTGGAAAAACTTTGTGTTCTTGTCCCCTTCTTCCAACCATGTGTTCCTCGATTTCTGCTTCTAAAAAATCTCTTCCATGAGTTCCAAATGGGCCATCCTTTGTTTGGCTGAGAAGTTATCTTGAGACAGGTCTTCGTTGGGTGAGTTTTGCATTTTGATATTTAACATTTCCAGGTCTTCCTTCGTCCTTTGGATCTGATGGAAAATGTTGCCAAAAACTTCCTTGTTCCACACTTTTAGCAGTTCTTTGGTTTTCTTCAATTTGAGGTGGACGTTGAGTATAGGTTGAGATGCACACTCTCCATCCCAAGCCATTGAAATCAGGTGCTAAAAGGAGTCATGCAGTGTCCACATCTTGAGAAATCTGAACGGTCTAGCCTTGGGCTGGGAACAAGAAGGAAAAAGAAGCTAAAGAGGGGCGTGGTCAGATTGAATGCGAGGAAGATGTTCCACTCTAAATAGAGGAAACTCAATAACCCAACTACTATTGAAAAGAAACCCGTCCAACCTGGCTTATACACGCGAAGATCCCATTACGTGTTTGATTGTGATCTCCTTAGCCTACTATGCCTTCTTGTAACTGATAAGAATATTATATTTCTCATGCATAGCTAATATAATATCACTCGGCCTTAATCCCATGCACTGCTCAATACGACTAATAACCAACTCGCTGGCTAACTTACTACTTGCTTACTGGTGATAGCTCTTCATTCATGACATGCCATATGTGCGTTTGGATATGTAAGTCCTTATCTTGAATATTCTAGCATCATTGACCCTAGATGCATGAACTCTCCATTCACAATTATCTTCGAAACACACTACAATGAATCTATTGTATGATGAGTACATGACCTTATATTGGAAGTTTTTGTGAATTGTTAATTGGCTTAAAACATATTGGTATTGGCTCTTGTCCTTAAACATTTGTCCAATGGCTACCTCAATAGGGCCATCTAACGAATCCGAATATTCTGACATATTCGCGTTGATGAATGCACCATCCTTAAAAGACACATTAACTTGACCAATTATGATGTTTAATATTTAAGGCAGCTCAGGCAGTAAAATGTTACTTAAACATACACATTTTTCACCGGTGGTAGAGGACGAAGGCATTTATACTCCTGTAGGTAATGGTGATGCCAAATAATCACATTTTATGTTATGGTCAGTTGTCCAACTAATGTCACATTCCTCACACGGATTTTCAATTGTAGGGACATCATGTTCAATGATGATATCATATTTAGCATGACTCCAAGTGATAGGGTCTTCATATATGGTCTCATTAATGTGTTGCACTGTCTTTACGATTAAAAGCATGCATGTATTAAGATGCTTCCAACTGTGCTGCCAAGAACACTCATACATCTTCATCATCTTAAATTTCAGATGGAGGGATATTTGATTGGTTTGAGAATGATTTTATCACTTTCATCCTAATATCACAATCTTTCAATGTAGTCTTAATAATCTTGTACATTTTAGATATAAGCTCCACATATGTAGTCCCGGTACTGAAAGAAATATTTTTTAACTTTCCACCCTTATATGTGTATCCATTGTTTTCACATATTAATTCCCCACCATATGAGCATATGATGATTTTTTCAGTCATTAACTACAAACAAATACAATAAAATATTCTTAGCGAATCGTTACACAAATTAAAGTTTTTTATTTTTTTTGTTTATCAAAAGAAATTCGAAGAGTATAATAAAATTTACTGAGTTTTCATTGAATTTCAATGTATTCGGTCAATTTCATCGAGTATAGTAATCATTCTCTCAAATCTTACCTGTAGAAAAACACATTTATTATTCTTAAAAAATGGTTACAAAAATTAAAGTTTCTTCTTTTTGTCAAAGAAATTCAAAAAGAACTCGGTCATTTTTACTGTACACAGTAAAATTTATCGAGTTCTCATTGGTTACATCCTTCATTCCCTCAAATCTTATTTGCGATAAAATACATTCATTCTTCATTCATACCTACCCACAACTGTCGTTCCAGTGAAACACGAGTTTAAGAAGAAGAAGAAGAATGCAGTGAAGTAAGAAAATCCTGGTGGACAAAACCCAAAAGATTCTAAGTTTATCAACATAATTAGTTTAAAGCAATGACAAAAATCCTTAAAAAGATTATAGACATAAAATGGTAATAATCGGAGATTTCCGGTTGCACTGGAGATTTCAAGAAAAAAAAAAAAAAACGAATAGAAAAAAGATGAGTTTTTAGGTAAGTGCAAATTATATATTTATAATTTTTATAAAATAATAAAGAAAGCGAAATGTTAAGTACATGCTGAAGAACATCTGATCATGCTGTCCTTAAAACATTATTTGCCCTTTTCAAAGTGATTGAGACTGTTGATAGGTTGCAGGCAAATAACTTCTAAGATACGACAAGCCTGTATGTGGTTCTATGTTTAGCAAGCACGAAGAACCACGAATGGAACTCTATATACATAATTTTGTCTGGCAGATAAAATAAAATAAAATCCCATATCAGAGAGAAGATTAGAAAAATTGTAACTGGTTTAGGCCACTGCTCCGGTTTATTTCTTAACAACTATTGGCTAAGGTTTGAATTGAACCGTGATAACTTGATCAGAAGTTACTATTACTTTTCTTTTTAAGTCGTATATAAGTGTGATTAGAGTGGTTTGTGAGGTCGAATGAACCACCTAGACACTGTTTATATAGACTAGGATTGTTGGACGTTTTGTCTAAGGTCATAACTTCATATGACCGTTTATGGCTAATTGGCGAGAAACTAACCGTTAGTTGGTTGTTTCTGACCGTTATGCATGTGGGACAACCAATTAATGCATGCTAGTCATTTAGAATCATCGGCTAGCCGTTTTATGACTGTCAAGCTAACCACATGTGGTAATTTTTGCATGGTCTGGTTTAATACTGCATGAGCAATTACACCTCTCTTAAACAACTAGTGTTCGTCCTCTATAAAAGACTCACTGGTCTCATTCAGATCAATCGCCCACGACACTCCAGGCGCCTGACCCATAGCATCTGTTGCACCGCAACTCGCACTCATCTTGCATAAGGTCGTGAGGGAGCGACATAACGTGCATGTGCAAAGTGTAAAGCATACCACTGCAGTCACACATGTCCATGCCCTCGCACCAAGCTTGAGACTAAGATCGCGCGCATGCCATCCTCACCAAAAGATAAAAAAAATTTTGATTGACTGTCCCATCACCATTAAAAATTCTAACCGTGCAATTCTAAGGTTTCAGTAATGTTTATTTGTAATCCAACCTGTTGATACTGTCGAGGAGACCTGGATGAAAGGAAAATAGAAAGATCAAATTGGTCCAATACTTTTGTGGCCTGCAAATTGTTTTAATGATTATTCATCACTGTTTTCATTGGATCAAGCTAATATTTGTTTTTCAAATTCACCTTGGTCTGTATGGCCTAATCAATAGGTTAGATTTCAAATAAACATTACAGTGGCCATTAGGAGGCTTTTATTGATGGAAATTCAATCACTATTGTTTTCTCGTGGTGTAGTCCACCTGAGATTTATATTTGCCTCAGTTTTGGTATCAGATCCTACAATGATCTATAAAAATGAATAGACAGCATGGATGAAATGCACACACCATGATGGGGCCCACAGAGCACCGATCCATAGCCACCTGGGTAGTGGCAGCGTCCATGACGGATGCGGATTGTCAGCGCCCTGAAACTATGTTTTTTCAAGTTTTGATGTGGCATGGCTTAAAAGGATTCCTCGTTGGTTTATTTTCATTTCTCCCGTATAAACTGAATTTGACTCCCATACATCTTAGAAGGAAAGTTGCTCACGTGGGCTACCCGATTATTTCGTCTGGCAGAGATTAATTGCAGTTAGTGGTGGGTCCCATCACTTTCCACCACCAATGGGACCTTTGTTGATAGGATCAAAGATTATAGGATCCTATGAATTGCCTCATTGTACCTAGAACGAAGTATACTTTGTGAGAGATGTACAGGCAATGATGCATCTACGTTGTAAACGAAGTTACATGTCCAGCAACCAAGTTGTGGGCCCCACCATGGGTAGCCCTAAATGCCAGCCGATCCGGACTTCAAGGAACGTCGCAATAGACCATATCGACCGTCTTGATTGTTGAGAAGTGGATTCGAAAAGCCTGAATTTGCAGAGGGATGATCTAATAAATGCCTCTAAGCTGATGACAGTCTCGGATCTCGCTGAGGCGTGCCATGTTGGCACGTGTGCTTGCGCGTGTAGACGGGCAGTGGAGACTCGTGGGTTTTTCTAGGAAACTGCAAACGTCTTGTTTTCTGATAGTAACGTATAAACCCAGGTGGTAGTGCTGGTATCCTCACCCTACGCTGTGGGCCCCACTTTTAGTGGTTTGAAAGTCTATTTCGACGGTCCAAGTAGGCCCACGCTTCATTTATCCAAACACGTAGAACTTGAAGCCGTTCATCAGCCACACATGAATGGCCATGGCCTCCTACGGCTTGTCCACGTACTATTTAGGGGTTTTAAGTTACCAAAATAAATAAAAATAAATAAACTAGTTAGGTCATGCCTCACTAACAAACTTATAACTGGCCCATCTATCTGATGGTTGAGATCATCTATCCGGTGGGCCTCATTACGAGAACAAGGTCAAAACACAACATGCTCGGGTGATCATAAGTGAGCGGTGCACGAGGGTAGGTTCACTACTCCCTCGAACCACCGTAACATTTCACGAAACAATGAAAAGACGGACGTTGCGTGTATAAAATAAATAAATAAATAAAAAGGAGAGAGAGAGAGAGACGTGAGGGTGGATGGGTGGATGGCCTTGAAAACCCGTTCCTATCAGCCCCAATCAGATGCTGCTGGACCAACACGTCCCCCAAGACGAAGAGGGCCCCACACGAGCCTACGTCCTCGATTGAAAGGCGATGGCCTCCACCCCTGCAAAAATCAATGAGTACCCAACGAAGTCCGTGTTCGTGGTGGGGTATATCAAGGTCCAGGTCAAGGACGACAACGTTCTCGCACGTCATCAGCTGCGAGCGGAAGAGGTTGAGGACAAGGAGGCCAAGTACATAGGGGATTGAAGGAGGGTTGGCAAGTTCATGAGGAATTTCTCTCTGCCGGAGAATGCGAATACGGATGCTATCTCGGCCGTCTGACGGTGGAGAAGCTGACACCTCCGGATCCCAAGACCACATTGAGGTCAAGAACGCCTGAGCAGAATAGAGGGCCAGTCGCATTTCCTTTTTGTTCTCTCTAAATGTGTTTTCTATGTTTCATCGCTCTGTTTTTTCTTTTCCTCCGTTTGTGTTTTGTGTCAAATGATCGTGAATGAATAGAACGTGGAGCTTTTTGTGTAAAAAGAAAAATAAACAAAAGATGGGAAAATCGGGGAACGCCTCTCTCTCTTCATGAAGTCCACTCATGCCATCGGCCTATGCTGCAGCCCTTGCAAACTAAAAATAATCGATCTGAATGTGATTTTGGCGAGCCTGAGGGCCATGATTCAGTGTGTGTGATACGCATCCAACTAAAAGAAAGAAAAAAAAAAAAAAAAAGGAGAGAGAGAGAGAGAGAAAAGAATGCAAGGATCTAGATCATGAATGTCCTAATCACTTACCCTACAAGAAGAGGGATTGAGAGGGGATTTATATTTTCATTCCAATATTAAAATACATACATAGGTAAGAAAATCCATTAAACATACTAATAAGAAAAAAAAAGAAAAAAAAAAGGTACAAACAAAAACAACACGCACTTTCCCCTCTCACAATTACTCTCTCCGTCTCCCTAGCCACCTTTGGGATTCGGGCAGCACTTTCTATTGGGGCAGCATTCCATAAGCGTGCTTTTAACATCTATATTTATTGACGGTTCATGACCGTCTTTCTTTACAGACGGTTCATAATTGTCCTTTAAATGTCCATAGCAATGACGGTTCATGACCGTCCTTTAAGTAATATGACACTCCAAAATAAGATGGCCCATGCGATGATTCAAAACCATCCTTTTATTGTCATTTGAGACGGTTTTCAACCGTCTTTTTTTCACTATTTTGGCGTAGTATAGGGAGTTTTTGTGGTGGAGATTTTATGATTGGGGGGAGTAAGGGGTAGATGGAAGGGTAAAA
Organism: Magnolia kwangsiensis; assembly: GCA_037074715.1. Lineage (NCBI taxonomy): Eukaryota > Viridiplantae > Streptophyta > Magnoliopsida > Magnoliales > Magnoliaceae > Magnolia > Magnolia kwangsiensis. The sequence continues at coordinate 16,063,195 of CM073583.1, forward strand.
TAAGGAGAAAAAGAATAAAGAATGATTGCTAGCATAGATAGGGGTATTTGTTATATGAGAAAGACATGGGCTTGTTTGACTAATGGAAAGAAAGTGACACGAGTGATGGATAGCTTGATTGATAGATGGATTGATGGATTGATTGATTCGACAACATTGTGATTTATGCAAGTGGTGCCCGCGTGCATTACACGGCCCACCTTAGATTGTATCAAAATTTTAACTTCTAATCTAATGGTCGAAATGGGGTGTGATGCGCGACGTTGGAATCTTAACACCTGCGCAGTTTGTATGGTACAATTCTTATGGTATTGCAGTACTAAAATGGACTCGTGATCAAAACTCGAAAAAACTTGGGAGAACGCTGGGAGACCCAGCATGAGAATTGCAAGCATTAGATCTTTGATCTTTATAAGCAGTGAAACTTTTTGCCATGGAAACAAAATAAGAGGGGAGGGATGGCCGACCTAACGTGAGGGCTGCCTTATACAGACGGGATCGGATTAGGTGTTTTCCGAGTCAACACACTAGTGAGTGTTATTCTTACCTTGTGGGGGCACACCTTGATTAATCTTTTGTCTATCCACGCCGTCTATCGGTTGTTTCAGCTCAGTTTATAAGGTGGTCCAAAATATTACGAAGATCCAAATCTCAGTTGGACCACACCACTATAAATAGTAGTTAATAACCATAAAAAACTTGTTGTGGCCTAAAGTAGTTTTGGATCAAACATATTTTTGCATCTTTCATCTATCCACATCTGATTGACCTTATCAACGGGTTGGATGGAAAATAAACATTATGGTGGACCCTAGGAAGACTTTAATGGTTTGTGTTCAATTTCCTGTGGTGTGTTCCGCCAAAGGTTTGGATCTGCTCAATTATTGGAATCACGTCCTAAAATGGGTTGGAAAACGGATGGACGGCGTGGATACACTACAGAGCATCCAGGTAGGCCCAATTGTACGGGTAACACCGAGTAAGGGTGACACCTAATACACTCCCTTGGAGAAAATTGATCTCCACGGTCCATCTGATGCCACATGTAAGGTGCATGACTCGGCCGAGATTTTGAAAATCTCACAAATTGACATGGAGCTGCGATAGGAATCGCCGAGATTTAAAAAAAATAACAATTAATTTTTCGCGATACTTAAGAAAATCGATAGAAGGAAGTTGTTTTTTATGGCGATATTTTGAAATCCTTAACAGTTTCTAATTTTTTGCCATTTATCACGAAATCTTCTTGTTTTTATTGTAAGAAGTTAAACTAATTTCATTTTAAGTTTTGGACTTTAACGGTAAATTTGTATTTATTTATTTATTTATATTTATTTTTTCACGAATCAACAATTTATCAAATAATGCATCCATGGCTAGAAATTAGAAAAATACCTTCATCCAAATTTTTCTTTAAAAAATAGTGAAAGTCACAGCTGTGGGACATATGTGGTATGTGTGTGATATCCAAACTATCCAACACATTCACCCCACGGTGGTGATGGTAAGAACAAAAGATTAGGTGAATCAAAACATTAGATGGCCACACTTAAACTTAAATGTTTTTGAGTGATATATATTATTATTTTATGAATTGAAGCACCACATGATTGGATCCTAATATTTTTGGTTCGCTTAATAGTCATGTGGTTGTGCAACTTATGGATGGGTCACATGCTGGAAAAATAATATGTGAGCTCAATAATTTTGTAATTCTCCCCTTTATAACGAAAAAGAAAAAGAAAAAGTGAGATCAAAAATATAATTTCTCCTTCCATGATGCTCGGCTGGGAAAATGAGCAGGTGGTGGCACTATTTCGTAAAATCCAAACCATGGAAGCATTTTGTGTAAAATCCCTATTTTAAGAATATAGACGGATTTTATATAGTGTTTTCTGCTATACTAATATCATAAATAGTAAAAATCTTTATGATGTTATATAAATATATATTTAAATTTTAAAATTATTATTAATTTACAGTAAATATTTTTAATTTTTGGTAAGATTTTTCTAAGAATTTTTACCACAAAATTCGTAAAGAACCTATATTTTACCAAATAATGCGGGCACAATTAGAAAGTATATGGAAGTGTTATTTAAGGGATAAAATTACAAAGATTTCCTTATTTCATTTATTTTTTTTCCCTTTGAAACGAAGTTAAAATTGAGACTTTTGGAGCCCATGTGGTATGTGTATACTATCCAACTTATCCCATCATATGCACCCCATCATAATGGGCACATGAGCAAAACATCAAGCCAACCAAATCATTGTATAGGTTACAATTAAATTGTGATATTTTGAATGTTGTATATTATCTTTTATGTATTACCTCTCCTTATGTTGGACCTGCCATATTTTTTTATTGTCTACTAATAATATGTTGGTGTGTATCTATTGAGGTTGGATGTAAGACAATACCGCATGGCCCCACAACTAACTATTCCCAACTTTGTTGTAAGATAAAGTAAAGGAAGGAAGTAATGTAAGTTCTCCCCTGAAAAGCACTACTATGAAATTTTATCATAAAAATCCATTGACACTTAATTTGGGAGTGGTGATTCCCAAGTATTTTAATGGATTCAAAATCTATTTTTACACTTTTTATGTTTGGTGGAAAAATAACATGGGATTTGAGATCGATTAATTATATTTCGAGTCCCTTAAATTAAATATTCAAAATCACATCTTTTGTAATAGACACGGTGATCTTATTCACTCATAATAAATTTCTGACTCAACATGAAAGAATAAAACTTTTTATAGCACTGTCTAGGCAACTATTTTAGGCCACTATTTTAGGTCATACAATGACCTTTTTAATTTTCAAGCCTTATTCTTTGCCTCTTTAACTTCGTAGCTTTCTGGCTGCTTCATATATATCTGTTCTTCTAATTCCTAATGCAGGAATACATTCTTCACATCCATTTGTTCCAGCTTGAGATTGTATTGAGCAATCAGTGCCAACATGAATCTAATGGATACTTGATTTATAATCCACGTGAATATCCTTGTGAAGTCAATGCTTTCTCTTTGAATGTAACCTTTTACTACTAATCTTGTATTGTATCTATTATGTTTCTTCTTGAGGATTCACTTGTACATGATCTCTTTTCGGCCAACTAGAAGCTCCACCAGCTCTTACATCTCGTTCTTATACAGATAATCCATTGATCTCATTGTCCATTGTTGTTTTTCACTTTTCTTCATTAGGCTTACCAAGAGCCTCCTGAAGAGTATATGGATCCCCCTCATCTATAATGAGGGCACATACAATATTAGATTCATCCATGTATCTTGCTAGTAACTTCCAAACCCACGGTAGATTCCTTTTCACAAGTGGTTGTTCTACCTACTCATGTACTTCTATCTACGTATCTGTCTCATCCTAAGTATCACATGTGTCACCTTAAATGTCCACGACCAACCTTTCTAGTTCTTTTTGTTCCTCTTGATCATTCTTGTAGAATAAGGAGCCTTCGTCGAATCTGATGTCCTTGCTAATGATAATTTTTTGTGTGATCATGTTATACAATTTATAGCCTTTCACAACACCACTATAGCTAACAAAGATATACTTTTTAGATCTTTGGTCTATCTTATCTCTATCAACTGACGGTACATGAGAGTAAGCCTCACAACCCAATATACGCAGATCTAAGTAGTTAGCCTTATGGCCACTCCATACTTCCTTTAGAATCTTATAATCAATCGCCGTAAAAGGGGATTGATTCACCAAGTAACAGGCTGTATTAACAGCCTCAGTCCATAATTCATTGCCCAACCCAACATTACTAATTATACATCGGGCCCTCTCCAAGGAAGTCTGATTCATCCACTCAGTCAAACCGTTTTGCTTTGGTGTGTGACACACTATTTTATGCCTTATAATCCCTTCATTTTTACAAAATTGATTAAATTTAATAGAAGTAAATTCATCATCATTATCAGTACTTAAAACTTTCATATTTCACCCTGTCTATTTTTCCACCATGACCTTCCATTATTTAAAATTGTTCAAAACCTTAAGTTTATGTTTCATGAAATAAACCCAAACTTTTCGAGAGTATTTGTCAATGAATGTGACAAACCATGACAACCTTCCAGCAAAAACCACGAGTAACTACCCCCATATATCAAAATGCACATAATTAAACACTCCTTTACATACATATTTTTCAGATTTAAAAAATAACATAGATTGCCATATATACATTACTCACATATATTTAAATCAATACTTTTAATTAAAACTTAAAATTAAGCATTGGTCAGAAAGTACTTTCATGCCTCGCTCGCTTATGTAGCCTAGACGTTCATGTCACATACGTGTAGACGTGAAATCTACTACCATAGCTATAGCTCTACCTATTGAAGTGCTTCCAATCAACCTATAAAGATTACCATGCCTCTATGTTTTCATAACCACGAGATCCCCTTTTGAAACTCTAAGCTCTAAGGATACCAATGAAACTTGTGAACTTACACCTGATTGCCTTGAGTGCACCAAGAGATATTAAACTCTTCTTCATGTCAGGAACATGCCTCACCTCAGTTAAAGTACATTCCATATCATCAAACTTCTTGATGCGTGTCATACCAACAGCCTCAATATTATAGGTATTATCATTGCTCGTAAATATATGTCTACAATCGCACTCCCTATAGCTGGCGAACCAACTCCGATTAAGAGTCATGTGATATAAAGCCCCATGTGTCCAGAATCTATTCGTTTTTATGATCATTGTATAAATGTTTGATCATAAACACTGATAGCATAACACTACTGCTTATTCCTTCATCATATATAATGTTGATAGATGTCTTAAATCTATAAATTTAACAGTCCATCGATGACATGTTTGATGCTATCAAGCTGGCTTCGATGTCATCAAAGTCGGCTCAATGCCATCGGCATTTTTCAGAATAATTCAAATTAGTTACTAGACACTTTAGTTGCTATTTTCGGTGCTATCGAAGGTTATTCGATTCCATCGAAGGGTTGGTCGATGTCATCGGTAAAATCTAGATTTTCATGTTTGGTCGCTGGAACATTTTGATATAATTTTGATGTCATCGAAGTGGGTTTAATGTCATCGAAGGTTTTGTTTGATGACATTGAAGTCCCATCGAATGTGTCATCGAGCGTATCATAGAGTTACGTAGATTTACAAATTTACGGGATTTATTTTCGGTTTGGATTAAGATTCTCCTGGATGCTATATATAAGAGTATAATCGGGATTGAGAGATATCTTAAGCTTTTTAATTCGTTCTTATGGTTTTAAATGGCTTCTAAGGGAGATTTGAGGCTTGTTCGACTCGGGTATTCTCTCTATCTTTTGTAATTTCTGCTTTCATAGTGTTTATTGTTATTTTGTGCCGTGGTTTTTTTTTTTCCAAAGCATTTTTTCCACATTAAATTAAAGGTGTTTGCATTGTGCTTGCTTGGCGCGATTTGATTACTTTGTAAGAATTTTATACGGTGGGCCTTATTGATCAGCGGTCTGGATTGTCCTAAGGGTTGGATAATGTGATCAAGTATACCAGTGGGCCCCACTAACTTGTAATACATTTAGAAATTCATGCAAGGAGTGGAGTGCTACAACTGTGATGCACACATAGTGTTTTAGAGAAAATAGGATTGTCAAATTCTTGTGGAGCCATAGGGAGAGGAGTTTTAATGGGTTTCAAACTCCTTTACCCTCTGCATTATAAAATAGGGCTAGGTCCCCAATCCAACACTACTGACAGAAGTCACAACCTCATCGCAACTTCTTTAACGGGTGTAAGGAGAGGAAGACCTCAACATTCCTATCTTCAACAATGGCATCTCAATCAGGTATGCCATGTGATAATGCCTTGAAATTCAAGGGCCGAGTAGGAACTCAGCTCCTGAATTCCTGGGTGTCATGTATGCCCTAACTGGCCTTGTATGCAATTATATATAAAGTATCCTATGGACGATGGAGAATTAAACCAATCACAGAGTGATAATATATCATGTGGAAATGTCAAGTACTGCTAATCATGTAAACATTCAAACATAAGTCCGAAATATCTAATTAGGGATCTAGTCTCATCCATACATATAACCCAAAATGACTAGGGCCCTAGCCCAATCCCGCGATCTCCAAACCCGAACTAGAAAGACCCGCCGAAGGTTTGGAAGTATGCTCTCTCCTCATCATCCACACCAGCATCCTCCAGTGCATCCTAATCCATTGTCCGTGCATCTATGACAGGTTCTACTTTATGTTTTAAAACACCATCCAAGAGTGGGAGCGAGTAGCTAATTTAGTGGTACCATTAATAGTAAATTATACAAATTATCATACACAAGAATAAATTTAGTGAAAAGCATACATTCACAAAACTCTAGATACTTTGGTTAATGCAATGAATGATTTAATGAAATGATGCATGCCTCTCACCACAACACTCCCTCTTGCGACATCATCTAACGTTCGTGAACCAACACTCCCACAAGCGACCACAACTGCCAAATTCCAAAAGTTACCAATGCATAGAGTACACATGTTAGCCGAGTTAATTAGTTAGGTTCATTCATCCAGCAGGTTGGGGAAACCAAGATTCCTCGATGGAACATTGCCCTAATCCACTTACGCGGCTCTAATAGTTGTGATTGTATGACTCTCGCGATCCTTAGCCCTTGTGGGTTTGTCATTCCCATAACTTTTAAGCTCGTATAAAAACAGTTAAGACTTTAGAGTCCTGCTCGCGGTCACTACCGAGAGGTCGTCACCTCAGCATATGCTGATAGCTCGGGTATAGTGTCTCATACCACCATCTCTGGCTCACAAGTCTTTGGTTCTCACTGGTCTCTACGGGGAGGATCGTCACCCCGGCGTAGGCCGACAACATGGGCATAGTGTCCCATACCACAATCACCGGCTCATAAGTCTTGTAGGCCGCAAATCATGATTATCAATGGCTGCAAGGGTTACAGGGTGGCTTGGGTTCTAGTAGGCGTGTACAATCATAGTTAAGATATAAGGATGGCCAACCAGTGGACTAATCTACCAACACAAGATGAACCACGGACTATACAGCTTCATATAGTCCAACTACGGCCGACACTTTGCGGTTTGACTAGTCAGGCCAAACTTGCCCGTGGGCTGATCCAACAGAAAGGTTGCCTAAAATAGTTCTAATTGATTGGCCGATCCATAAAGGGGCGTGTGCGCAAGTATATAACATGTATTTAACAATTTCCAGGAGCTAATCCAACAAAAAAAAGCATGTTCTGAATTCCAACAACATGGACAGCAATGCACTATAGCCCATGACACAATCGAATGTGATAAAATCGATCTTATGAGATTAACCGCAATGGAGATCAAGTTCAAACAATATCTCAGCAGTTCAACAAATTGGACAACCATGCATCCAATTCATATCAATTCAATTTACTGTACCAAAAAAAATAAAAAAATAAAATAAAAAATAAAAATTACTATACCAACATATACATGCAAATCATCAAGCAACATCTAACATACAAATCGACAACAATCTTACGACATACAAATTAGCGAACAATTTATAATTTACAAATCAGCAACCAACATGTGACATGCAACCAGTAATCAACATGTAACGTACAAATCAGCCACATTTGGAGAATTGTACTTGAATTTTCCTAAATTTGACTAACAGGTCAGTAACCTACACATCAAGAGATACTCAGGACCTAATTCCCTTTCCCAATTTTGGGAAAAATCCTACGCATGTCTTAAATCAAGTAACATTTAAAATTCAGCAACATGTATTCACATATATCACCTAAATCTACTATGATTCACACTAGGCATGATAATCAGCCACATAAAAGTAATGGTCCATACCTATTGTGGATTGGAGGTCCTTGGAGTCGCTCTAGTATCGTCGGGTCCTTAAACTTAACGTGCTGGGACCCTGTGTCACATGAATTTTGTGGCAAGGAACATGCATGTGCTTTATAACTAGGGAGAGATGGATGAGAGTTCAGATTTATCTTGGATTAGACATATCTCGACCCTATGGTGATCGGGTCGAGATTTCCAACTATGTGGAGGTGTATGTGCGGGGAATTCCGGTCCTCAAGCACCACATGCACCCACACATACTCTCTCTCTCTCTCTCTCTCTCTCTCTCTCTCTCTCTCTCTCTCTCTCTCTCTCTCAATTGCTGAAATTTTAGTGGGAGTGAGTGAGGGAGAGGATTTATGGCTTTTATACGTTGGAATTTAAAACATTTGGCATTAGGTTCTGTTAATTACTTTAAATGGCCTTATGGGACCCATTTCTGGCTATTGAGGCTATCCTGATGGCCCCCTGGCCCATCTAATTTATAGGACATGTGCCCCATGGCCCGATGAAGGGCTGGGTAAGGTTTGATAGAAAATGAACGCGGGATTTTATCGTAATGGCCTGATTTGCGTTCAATGGTCACCGATTCTCGATCAAGGTTCGTGGGCGAGTGTAGGGAAATATCTTCAGCCTTTGGCGTAAATTTGGAAGAAATCCGACGACTGAATTGCCCTAATTCACTAACTCAAGTAGCAGGGCTATTTGATTTAAAATTCTAAATTTTAATCCAAAGTTAGGGCGACTTGCACTTTACAAGTGGCAACTGGACAGTGCGATTCTTTCATTTCTAGGTGTCGTTCGAGTCTGTCGTCTGTGATGGACCACAAGCCCAGTGAGGCCCATGACCTCCCCAAGTTTCGAAATTTTATGTTCTTCCTTAGGCGGTGCACGGCTCGTACAGACAGTCGCGAAGTACAATTGGGCTGATCAGCTCTATGGCCCGTGTTCGGCATGAACGTAATTAGATTTAATCGCATTAGTAGCTTAATTCAAATTAATTTATCGGTAATAAATCCACATGTGTGATTGAATTGTATGGTCCTGCGTTAATTCACACGTGGACGCCTCAGGACACTGCTCCGATTGGGCCAGGTGTTACAATCTACCTCCCTTATAAATAAATTTCATCCTCGAAATTTGTACCTGTTGGTATTACTTGAACAAGTTTGGGTAGTGCTTGCGAATTTCAACTTCCGTCTCCTAGGTGACTTCTTCTTCCCCGTGATGTATCCATAACACCTCAACTAGCGAGATCACCTTATTCCACAACACTTGTTCCTTCTTGTCTAAAATTCGCGTGGGTTTAAGGATATACATGGCATTGTCCTTGAGCTCCACTTGCTCCCACCTAATGACGTGAGTAGGGTTGGGGATGTACTTCTTAAGCATGGAGACATGAAAAACATTGTGTACTCTGGCAAGTGGAGTGGGTAAGGTCAAGCGATATGCAACAAGGCCTATACAATCTATGATTTGGAAAGGCCCAATATATTGCGGGGTGAGTTTTCCTTTCTTGTTAAAGCACAAAACTGCTTTCATTGGTGAAATTCTTAAGAACACATGGTCTCTTGTTTGAAATTCTAGGTCCCTTCGTCTCGTATCTGCATAACCCTTCTGCCTACTCTGGGTCGTTAAAAGATGACGCCTAATGATTTCAATCTTCTCGGTGGTTATCCATACCAAGTCAGTCCTTATTAGGCTCTTCTCACCAATCTCTGCCCAACAATGAGGAGCTTAACATGGGCACCTATATAAAGCCACATAAAGCGTCATATCGATGTTAGCTTGGAAGCTATTGTTGTAGGTGAACTCGGCATATGGAAGCCACTCATCCCAACTATCTAGGAAATTCAGTGTACATGCTCAGTATATCTTCTAGTATCTGATTCACCCATTCTGTTTGCCCATCTGTCTATGGGTGAAAATCAATGTTGAACTTCAACTTTACTCCCATAGCCTCCAGTATTCGAGTCCAGGACATCGAAGTGAACTGTGTATCCCGATCCAACATGATCTCCAAAGGAATACCATGGACACTACGCCAAAATCGCAAATTTGCGATGTACCAAATCCGTCGCAAACTAAATAAACGACGGATTTCTTCCGTCGTTTGGTCTGTCGTTGTTTACTGCATCGTTTTTTTTCTGATGAATAAAATCCGTCGTTGAATCTATGACGGATAAAGCCCGTCGCAGATTACCGACAGATTAGATCCGTAGCAAAAAAATAAAAAACCGTCGCTGAAATTTTGAAAAAACCATCTGAATTATTCGTCATTAAAAATATTAGCGACGGATAAGGTCTGTCACTAATATGAGGGGAGCGATGGATAAAATGTATCGTTGATTTTCTACTTGATAGAAATTAGAGACGGATTTGATCCGTCGCTAAAATATCTGTCAATAAAAAAATATCGTCAGATTTTTTTTTTTGAATCGTACACCTGATAGTCATTCAAAAAATAATTCACACAATTTTTTAATAAGAATCACATTTACAAGATTCAAAAGATTGGGCTGAATACAAAGCTGGACTAAATACTAATGTGTTCGTATGCTCAATAGGCCTTAATAAGAAACTGAACTAAATATATAGTAAATAGTCAAAATTAGATCAGCTACTGATGAAATAGGACGATCATGCTTTAGGAGGTCTGAAAGGTGCGTAACTCTTCCAGGTTCGACGATAAAAAGCTGAGCATCGGGGCTGTGATCACTAGAACCAACTGGTGGTTAGGTAGGACGTTCAAAGGGGGTGATGAGGCCCACTCCAACCCTTCATCCCAGCTAATCCATCTCCAATTAAGTAATCTCCACTTACCTATGGCCACTCCAAAGGCCAAGATAGCTGAAGTAGTTGTTTAGAGGAGGCCAGATTGCAGGTGGGTAAAGCTGAATGTTGATGAGTCTTCCCTTGATAACCCAGGTCCGTCAGGCGGGGGAGGGATTTGTAGGAATGAGGGAAAAATTGTCTTTACTTTCTCTCATGGTTACGGCATAGGTTCCAATAACAGCGCGGAACTCCAGGCAGTGTATGAGGGCCTTTCTTTCTGTACTAACTTAGGCCTTTGGAATGTTATGGTTGAGTCGGACTCAAAATTGGTCATGGACATGCTCAATCGAGTTACTTGGCCGAGTTGGAAGTGGCAACATTGGGTGGCGAGGATCGCGTCCCTCATTTCAAGGGGTTCTTTCCATTTCATTCACACCCTTAGAGAGGAGAACGGGCCGGTGGATGGCCTGGCCCGTCTTGGCAGCTTGACCCAGAACAATAGGCTCTTCCATGTTCAGAGGGACCTCCCACATGAGATCTATGGATCGGTGGTGTTAGATAAAAACTGGTTTAGGAGCCATTAGGTTGGTCAATCATGTATAGTCTTTTTTTTCTTGGATAGGCAAACCCAAAGGTTTAGTTTTGGTGCCTTTGGATCTTCACGAAGTACAGTCCGTATAAATTCACTCATTTGATACGAAGATCCCATTTTGAATATATATATATATATATATATATATATATATATATATATATATATATATATATATATATATATATATATATATATATATGAAAATGGTACTATAAGGTGGATCTCATGAGAACTTTCCATGAGGTCGAGCTGTGTGGCTCCATCGTGATGTGTGTTGAAAATCAACACCGGGCATTTGATGGGTCCCCTTTAAGTACTTAGGTATCCCAAAAGTCAGCTGTATATGGAATTTAGTTGGGCCGTAGCATCTAAAATAGTGAAGACTTGGCTAAAACATATAAAAGCACTTGGTGGGCCCACCTGAGTTTGGATGCATCTAAAACTTTGTCTGACCGCTCATCAAAGTGGGACACACACAATGGATGGACTGGATTTGTGTGTGTGTGTGTGTGTGTGTGTGTGTGTGTGGATATACACATACACACACAAAAAACACTTTAAAAATATAATATCGAATTTGCGTGCGGAACCTTGTTCAAAAACCTACCGCAATAATAAAGTATTTTCTTTTCACTACCTTTGCTGAAGGAAGTTGATGCTTATGATTTGGAAGGAAAAACAGATAATAAATCCCAGGCTTTGGAAGTGGTGGAAGAGCTCAGAGACAAACGAGCGGACAAACAGTCCATGCTTCTACTGGAGGCCTTCAACAAAGACAGCTTCTTTACCACAGCCTCTTCCAACCCCTCCATTGGCTCCATTGCCAGCACCTTTTCCACTATAGGTGGTATGATCGATACTGAGTGCTTGCTGCTGGTAATGCAATTGGAAAACTTAATGTTGATCTGGAATACCGTGTATCAGAAAGTGGGCAGATCACTGTTAGATCATTCTACCGTCTGAAAAGATGTAGGAGAAAACAAGAGCCATTTTCATCTTTGTTTTGTTATAATGCTATGGTGTTTTGACAAGAACGTTGTATGCTAGTTTTCTTGTTTGGGACTTCCATTATCTGTCTGATTACAACTGCAACGTAATGCTTCTGTAATCTCTAGAAATCTTGACAGCCATCCGATAGGAAAACATGGGATGATAATAAACACCTCCCCATTCTTAAAATAAATAAATAATTAATTAAATTACCGTAGAGAAGTAGATAAAGAAGAGAGATAAAGAGAGAGTGAGTTTTCATTTCAAATATTTAACGACATTTACATGCATATATTTTTCTACACAAATATAAACTAAAACGAAAAGAAAATAGAAAAATACAGAAAACCTAGAGTTTTCCTTCCCACTTCATCCCCTCTCTATCTCCCCCTCTTCTATTCTCTCTCTTTCGGACATCACTTCCTGCAGCACGGTGGTATGAGAGTCAGGCTGATCCAGTTATGGGGATGGAAAAAAAATGCTGAATCAAATGACATTCGATGGTATGATTACTTTATTAGTGTGGCCCACCCATTGGGTGGATTGGCCTGATTTTCATAGAAAGTGACGTTCATGATCTGACCCACCTTTTGCACGGATAGGATATCCCAGACATAGTGACACGTTTCAGGGGCAAAAAATAGCTGTGTTAACGTGAAGATGATTTCTCCCTTCTGAAACATATTTACTCATCTTGAGCCCGATATTAGTTATAGTACTCCTACTTGCATAGGGCCACTTTAATAGTGCAATGCATCATCTGGACTGTCCAGTAGATTGAACCCTCATTTCATAGGCTCTGATGTAAATATCACACTGATATGACAATCTTAACCATTTGATCCATGACATTTAATATAAATGGTCAGGATCATTTACATAGAAAGGATGGATTGGAGCTCCCAATTGGTCTAATTTTTAGATGGTAAACCCCATATGAGATGCGTTCTGCACCTGATGGACTGTTCAGATGGACGATTGGACACTGCAAATGCTTGATATAGTGCTATTAATTAGTTATAAATGGCAGAGTCAACTGTGATGGAGTCCGCTTGCCTCATTTTCGTGCACACAAATTAAAATAATACGAGAGAAGGGATGGAGGGCATCGATGAACACATTAAAATAATATGAGAGAATGGATGAAGGGCATGGATACATGTTGCGTGGGTCCAACCTAGTTAGGTATTACACCAAATTCCGATCCATTCCAAAACTCAAGTGGCCCCGACCAAATATTTTTATATGTTTTAGGCATGATTTCATATATATACATATCGTATGCCGCCCACCCAAGAAGGGGACCCACAAAATGCACGATGTGGACGTGGATGTTCAACACACATGACAGATAGGCACACATAGCTGGAACAAGTCTGTGAAAGAATAATGTAAGCGTGGGCAAATGGGTCAATCAGCTCAAGTGCCCCTCTATGGTGTGTTTTTGAAATCCATTCCGACTATTAAGTGCATCAACCAGTGTTAAGCCTAGGTTAACAAAATCAGGCTGACTTGTGATTCAACGAGCAACATGAAAGGAAACTACTGTGATGAAGACTTCCACCCACTCACTACACTAAATTTTAGGCTTAAGGCCAAAATTCAGGCCTATCCATGATTTTATTTTTTATTATTATTTTTTTCTTTGGGGGGTGGGGGTGGCACATGAAGTACAAAGTGATACATATAGGTATCTCAACCTCCAAAACTATCAATAAGAATACTGCACTTACATCCACATATAAAACCCAAAATTTCTTTTCTAATTTCTGATATGGGACAAAATAAAATCAACGTTGCTTTTGAAAATTTTAATATCATTTTGACGGCAAAATAAAAATTCCAAAATGTTTTGATTTTTTTTCAAAAATAAAATTTCAACAGTTTGGATGGTAAGTGTTGCCCTAAAACACTGTTTCCAATCATGTGGTCCACCTGAATCATGTAATAGGCTGATTTTTTGCTGGGGACTAACATAGAGTGATGCACTTAATGGTTAGGATGGATTTCACATGAACATCACGGTGGACCCACGTGAATCCACTCCCAGAAATAGACCGTACCCTGGTTCTCTGCAGTCTTGCTTGAGCGGGATTAGGCTGGCCTGGGGTAGCCCAAGCTCGACAGAAAATTAGTCACGCTTTTATATCTAAGGCCAATGCCGTCCCACAGGCTGAAAAGATTCAGCCCAAAAACCTGCCCAACCAAAACCTACAGGCCGCCCGGCCCATTGAAAAACCCGACTAAAAACATTCAAATAACATTAAAATAATTTTTATTTTTATTTTTTTTTAAAAAAACACCCAGACAGTGGCACCCAAACAACGCTCATAATAAAAACGAAGAGTTCCTGTATTTGTCTAAGGACATTTAAAAATAAAATAAAAAGCATTAATGAAAAACTGGACAACCGTCAACCTATACACCAGGGGCAGTGGGCAATGATCAACCAGTGGCAATCCCCACCAATCTAACCCATACACACCCTCAGTCTGGAGTGCGAAACTTGTGAAAAGAGCCGTAAAAGCAGTCCCAGCTTCCAATGCTGATGATAATACGTAGTTGTACTTGGCCCACCAACCTTAATAGCTCCTATACAACACATAGTTTGAAGATGATGGCGACTGGGAACCAAGACCAGATGTGCACTGCACCAGCTGGGGGCATTGACGCTGTGGCCAGTAGTATAATCGGAAAGCGTACGTGTCTGATCCACTTCTTTGTAGGGAATACAAGCGTCATGGTCCACACAACCAATGCGCCCAACATACCAACGAGGAAGAAGATGTACATCTTTGAGTATTTCCCGCATGGAGCAAACATGTGGGAAGGGCCCACGACACCCCATATGGCTATTACGCTGTCGGCCACATGATCATCGGGGCATGTCCACGGGCTCCCTGGGGGCAGCTTGCTCAAGTCACAGATGTTCTCCGCGCTGGAAAGTAACCACCAAGTCACGCCAAAGTTAACCGAAGAAGAGACCGCCATGCCGATGATCTAGCCATTCAAACATAATCACCATTAGGGCCCAACTTGTGGGATTACGTGGATAATTATAAAGAAATCATGGTTTAACACTAAACAATGATGCATTTAATGAGCCCATCTTACTTTGGGCGGGTGTAACCTAGATACATCTGGGCTGGGTATGGGGATGAGTTTCAGCAAGGGTATACCAGGTGGCTTGCAAGTCAACAGGCCTGACCCGTTTGTGAGGTGGGTTAGGGCCAAGCTAAGCTTGGATTAGAAGTATGACAGTTTCAGTAAATGGGTCGGGCCCAGTTGAACCGTACCCAACCTCGGCTCCATATTCCATTATTAAACTCCTAAGTGTCGTTTCGCATTGCCGGTTCGGGTTAGGTTAGTAGAGCCTGACTTTTTCTTTTTCTTTTTTTGGTTAGCTTGTTGGTACATTCCCTGCCAGTTTCACTTCACTGTTAGTCATCCCAACTAGGAATGGATACCAAGACCTTGGTGTTGAAATGAGGTATCTTTCACTCAGCCTACCACTTGAGTTATGGATCAGGGTGTAGCGGAGCCCAGTCTACCACTTAAGCTATGGATCAGGGTGTAGTGGAGCCTGACGTGATTTCATTTAAATGGTCCAGTTCAAGTTGGGCTGGAGGCTGATAGATTTGAAGTGGGTTGGGTTGGGTTGAGCCAGAGGGTAGTTGGTTACTAACGTATGGAAGTACGTGATGAGGTTGATTGTGAATTTGCGGAGCTCACTGGACTCCTTGTAGAGCTTCCTTGAATTCAAGGGGGATAAAATTAAAAATAATTTCTAACAAAATTGAAATAAATTGATTAATGATAAAATAAAATTAAAAAAAAATAAAATTACAATCTTAATAATGAGCTCAAACCTTAGATAAAGTTTTAGACTCTAACCTCAGACTTTCAAAAAACATGACTTATTATAATAGAAAACTTACTATTTATAGTCCCCATTCCGACGATACTTCGTGGTTTTCTGAAGTGGATTGGACATGTTCCTTTGGTATAAATGCTACTCCGTCACATCCGTTAACGGATATTTCTCCCTTTCCGCCGTGCACCCACTCGGCCATGAAATCCGATTCTCATGCTGAGAAAATTCAGTTGGGCCCACTGTAAATTTATGTGATTTATCCATACCTTCAATTTGTTTTTCCATCTAGGTTCGACAGTGATGCTTACAAGCCATCCATACCGTTAATAACTTCATTCCTACTAGGATTAACTAAAATGACAAATATTAGCATGACTCAAAACTTATGTGGCCCACGAATATTTCAACTGTGATGTTCAATTATCACGTTTTTTTTAAAAAGAGAACTTTATATTATCTTAACTGAAGCAGAAGCTATACACGAGAATTTCGGGCGAACCTAACAAAAACAAGGGCGAGGTCCGCCTATCGTGAGAATTAAAAAAGAAAAAGGAAAAAGACCCGAGAAATTTAACACGCTTTTTTTTCTTTTTTTTTGGGTGTCCGAGGATATACAAGTACTCTGGTGCCTTTTTTTTTTTTTCTAAAGAGAACTTCATTAATATGGCGAAACACTAAACTTACAACATGCTTAAGTTTAAAAAGATTGGACCATATCGAGTCAAGAGAAAGTTTAGCGGCAACACCTATAAAATTGAGTTACTAGATAACTTGGAGAAGCGTCACCAACATACATTATTCAGGTGGGCAAACACCTGGAGAAGCGTCACCAACATTCGTAGAGCAGTTGTCCATTATTCAGGTGGGCAGACACCTGGAGAAGTGTCACCAACATACATCTCAGCCTGTCATGAGTACAAGGCAATGGGTGGACAGCTCCTTCAGCATCACACGTCCACCTATGATACATGTAGAGAAGCAGGCTCCTTCTGCTACACCTATAGACCTAAACCCCCTGGTTGATCAGCAATATGTCAGGGAAACCCCTGGATTCTAATACTCGAATGTTGCTCGAAGAAATGCCCCACTGAACATCCCAGTGCACGTAGGTTCCGAATTCTCTTGTCAGCAGATCGGATGTTCGACAACGTGCCACACCCGAAGATCCAAGACTCAGCCAGAGCAGAATCCCTGACCAACCATCCCATAGAGTCAGCAACTACCACGATAGGACGGGATCTCAGCCTCGTTCAGCTCCCCACATCAGAACCAGCCTCATATCATCAACGCCCTGGCATCTACCCGCTCAGCTCGGCTTCTGCTCCAGACTCCCCTATCTCTCTGGAGGTTACTATTCCAATACCCTGTAAATGTAATGCTCTGACCCCTGTCCTTTTTCAACAGGCCTCCCCTGCTCAGAAGACATACAACACTCATCCCGTCTCTCTAACCGATTAGAAGATGTCACGGCCCAGATCTTCATGACCAAGGATAACCGTATGGAGAGTTTGGGAAGGTGGAGCTGGGGAACTGTTGTCCACATTCTGGGATCCAGGGCGATAACCAGATTATATCAGACTGACGAAGATGATTCTCTGGTAGTTTATGAGACTGACCCAAAACCAGAACCAGATCCACATTCACTCTTGGTTCCCACTGGCCATCTTCTTCAACTTTGCAGTGTATAGGAAGTACAAGGGGTGGTGGACCAAGTACAACTACGTTTTATCATCAGCATTGGGTGCTGGAACTGCTTTTATGACTCTTTTCACAACTCTCACACTCCAGAATGCAGGTGTGTATGGATTAGATTGGTGGGGATTGCCACTGGATGATCATTGCCCACTAGCAAAATGCCCCACTGCTCCTAGCGTGCAGGTTGACGGTTGCCCAGATTTAAATTGACATGGTTTTTTGAATGTCCTCGGACAAATACAAGAACTCTGGGTTTTAATCTTTTTTCTTATGAAACCTTTACAAGATCACTCTCGTGATATTAAGGCACTGTTTGGATGTTTGCATGGCAATGTACAAATTATTTTCTCGTTTTATTTACGAATGTTGTTTGGGTAATAATGTCTGATTTTCTTTTTCTTTTTTCTTATGGTGCTATTTGGGTAATACAATGATCAAGACCATTCATTAGATTCAACGTGCATTTCATGGGCCTTAATATCACGTGAGTGATCTTAACAGTGCCTTAATATCATTTGAGTGATCTTGTAAAGGTTTCATAAGAAAAAAGATTAAAATCCAGAGTTCTTGTATTTATCCGAAAAACCATGTCAATTTAAAACCAGGCAACCGTCAACCTGCATACCAAGAGCAGTGGGGCATTTTGCTAGTGGCCAATGATCATCCAGTGGCAATCCCCACCAATCTAATCCATACACACCTGCATTTTGGAGTGTGAGACTAGTGAAAAGAGCCATAAAAGCAGTTCCAGCACCCAACGCTGATGATAAAACCTAGTTGTACTTGGTCCACCACCCCTTATACTTCCTATACACTACAAAGTTGAAGAAGATGACCACTGAGAACCAAGACCAAGTAGTGCACTGCGCCAGCTGGGGGCATTGACATTGTGGCCATTAGTATAATTGGAAAGTGGACGAGTCTGATCCACTTCTTTTCAGGGAACAGGAGTGTCATGATCCACACAACCAATGGGCCCAGCAAGCCAACGAGGAAGAAGATGTACATCTTCGAGTATTGCCCATACGGGGCAAACATGTGAGGAGGGCCCACGATACCCCATATGCCTATCAGACTGTTGGCCACA
Organism: Magnolia kwangsiensis; assembly: GCA_037074715.1. Classification (NCBI taxonomy): domain Eukaryota; kingdom Viridiplantae; phylum Streptophyta; class Magnoliopsida; order Magnoliales; family Magnoliaceae; genus Magnolia; species Magnolia kwangsiensis. Next base: position 16,082,081 of record CM073583.1, read on the forward strand.
TGATCATCGGGGCATGTCCATGGGCTCCCTTTGGGCAGCTTGGTCAAGTCACAGATGTTCTCCACTCTTGAGAGTATCCACCAGGTTGCACTAAGTTAACTGAAGAAGAGACCACCATGCCAATGATCTGTGCCATTCAAACATAATCACCTTTAATGGCCCACCTTGTGGGATTAAATGGATTTTTTGTAAAGAAATCATGGTTTAACTTTAAACAATGATGAATTTAATGGGGCCAGCTCACTTTGGGAGAGAGATGGTTGTGGCCTTAATGATACAGGGCTGGGCCTTAGGATGACTTTCATCAAGGGTAGCAATGGATCACGTGGCCCACAAGTCAACAAGTCCGACCCAACTCTGAGGAGGATTTGGGCCAAGATAAGTGGCTAGTGAGTCAGTTATGATTAGAAATGTGACCTTTTAATTAAATGGGTCAGGCCTTTGATTGAACCCTACCAAATGACCCACCCATATAGATTACAAATGAGCTGGGCAAAATGACCGGACAGAGACCAAAATCCGAAGCAAATTAATTGACATCATGTATAAGTATACATGTATCCACATGGCTTGTGTTTTTGTATGTACACATTAATCGGGTTGGCTAGGCATGCACTTGGTACCATATCTCATTCAAAAACCCAATTGACTATTTAAAGGTTGAGCCTCACCTGATTAAAATAAAATGGTTTGGGGTCAGGTCCGGCTTTGGCTTGATGAATTTCAAGTGAGTTGAGTCGGGCAACAAGGTAGTAGGTTGGGTTCTGACCCATTTCCAGTACTCCTACCAATGTCAAGGTTGGGACTGGATCTGATTACATCTGGGCTGGGGCATGATCCTAAGCTAGCACGTGGGCCGTGGCTATTGCAACAATCATGAAGTATTAATTATTACCTTAGCAAAGAAGAACGATCTTGGGGGAATCTTCATGTAATAAACTAGCTTCAGATCGTTGAGAAAGTCTAAGAGAAAGAGCCAAGGAAAGCATGCAGTAGGATTTGAACGCCAGATATGCAAGAGGCTTTCCTGGGTACAGATACCTTAATATCAACTCTGACGCGATGTTTAATGCTATCCCCTGCACAGAAAATTTAAAATTTTGCTATTTTACTGTCCATTTTCTGGCCCTTGATATAATTGCTTTGATCAATGGATCTTTATGATGGTTGGGCCATGAGCTATCCATTATGGACCCTTCTGATGGTGGTCATTGTAAGTCCCCACATCTAAGAACCGTCTAATGCATAACCATATGGTTATTAAACTTTGAAAATATAATTTGAAAGGATTATATGACGGAATTAATTTTTTTTGAACTAAATATGCCTGCAAGTGTGAGAGTGAGAGTTTACTTGATTTGTTGTGGCTTGAAGTACGTACTACGGGAATGATAAATTTCAAACCTATTGCACACGCAAGTAGAACTCCCCAGAAGGGAAGCTGAATCTGTCCTCAAAATCCTTCGCAAGTGAAAATCGCAAGCCCAACCATTGAAATCAAAATTGCGTAGAACCACTATTGAGGTATTTTACGTCAGATAACTCATTCCAGATTGCGAGATATGCCCGATCTAAGGTCTGATGGTCCGGATCAGTTCTGTTGTTGACCGTGCCTTTTCTGATCCATCTTGGCCATGAAACTATCCGCGACCCGCTCTACATTAGGAAAGTTTGGTGGGGATTAGTACTTAATTAAAGGAAAGTTTAGTGGAGAAGAAGATTCAAAAAAATGTTTTAAACAATAATACTTATAAATAAAATGAAAATAAAAAATTGCATGTGTAAGTAATAAAGAAGTCAAAGTAAAAGAAGTTGCAAATTTAAGAATATCACAGAACTTGAATTGTAAGCTTCAGATGACAAGTTAATCAAAATGAAATGTGCTAAACAATTAGAAAGAAAAAAAAAAAATCATCTTTATATGAGCCGCATACAAGATTGTTGGGTGCACAGAAATGGACAAGCATTGACGTAGTAAAATATAAAGAAGTGAAGTCCCTTGTTACATAGGAAAAAGTAGAAATGAGTAGATCCAATCATAATAGCCATAGTTAAGCACAGGACTTCTCCTCAGCCAAGGTTTCAAGAAATAAAGGTAAAGAGACCACACACATAAACTAAATCTATACATTAATGGTGATACACACACACACACATGAATTTCAAAGAGATTTTAGCCTGATAAGCCCAAATAAATTAGCAAAAAACTTGAGCTCATATCTAGTCCTAGGCCCCACTCCTTGAAATTTGACAATACCTGAAATAAAGGAGGCTTAACTTGAAGACTCAAGCATGCTTTATATATTCTTGGGTATGTGACCTGCTGTGGATGAACCACACTTCTCATCCCTCCCAGATTGAAAGCCGAATGTGAACCATTGCCGCATTTCACTTTAAACTGTCACTTTGTAGGCCAAATTATTGAACTTAGGATGGTCCTATCTAGGAGAATTTTTCAAGCAATGGTCCTTCCAAAGTGGGGCACAGCTAACAAACGGTCTAGATAATAGAACAAACTTAAAATGAGTATGTTGTATATCTTGGGGCCAAGGATCAAATAGTTCATTTGCATTTCAGTTCTAGGATAAGAAAATTGGAAAAAATAATAATAATAATAATTAAAATTAAAAACTGAAAATGAGAATCCAGTGCCTATCACAGAGTTATTATGAGGATTACAAATCATCAGAAGAACGAAGTAGCTTCCTTACAAGGATCAAAACTCACTTCAAAAAATATCTTAAAAACCTCTTCCAGTCCCACCCGATAGAATTTTGCTCGTCCTTCTCGAGAATCTTCAAAACCCCTTTGAAAAAACCCACCTCACATGATAAAATTCAGCCCCTGAACATCTGGAAATTAAACTCCTCTTCCACTTTCTTCAGAACGTCTGGAATTTGCACTTCAATGCCAATTAGATCTATAACTCCAAACGCCTAAAAAATAAAAAACTAGGGCTTCTCACAAAATGCAATTTCTATAAGAAACCCTCCACCAAATGCTTCGACCTCAATTAGATTTGCTCCAAGCCATATTCAAAATCCTAAAAATGAGTGAAGAGGGAAAGGCTAAAGGAAATCCAAACTAGATGTACTCCAAGTTGTAGAGAGAGATAGGGAGGGAGGGAAAGGGACTAGGGGAAGAGGGCACTGAGAGAGAGAGAGAGAGAGAGAGAGAGAGAGAGAGAGAGAGAGAGAGAGAGAGAGAGAGAGAGAGAGAGAGAGAGAGAGAGAATGGGGGCGGAGGGCGCTGGGAGTGAGAGAGAGAGGGAATGGGGATGGAGGGCGTTGGAAGAGAGATGATATAAGAAAAACGCTCCTTTCTTTTAACTTTTTTTAGCGGCTACTTTTAATTAGCGCAAAGAGTTCCCCTAACACCACACATTCGGTGGTGCTCATTTCCTTCTATAGTCAGCAGCCACACCAAGCCCAATGATTCTTACCTTTGCCCGCGGTTCGTATTGGTCATCGGCAAAAAAAAGAGTCGGTAATGGCCCACTTTCTTGTAGTGAACGGGCCCTACTATAAACGTCCATAGCTAAATATGGCTCTAAGTGGATGATCCTAATTGTCCAGTTAGAGAAGATTGGCCCAATGGATATGAGAAGATGACATTGTTGTGTTTGGTGCCCCTCTATAAACCATCGATAAGACAACCAAGATTGCATCTTTTTAAGATATGGACCTCTATTATAAAGCCCACTTAACGGATAGCCGAGATTGAATAGTCCAGAGAATTGGGCCAGGATTTTTTATTTTTTTTTTAAAGGAGCTTCATTGATATGTGGAGATAAATACAAATTTTGGGCTTCTCTAGGAGAAAAAGGACCAGAGGAAGCCTATCATTTTCCTAAACAATAAGGAAACGACGGCCTAAACAAAAACCTCTGCACTAACCGTGGCCGAAAGCACAAGCCTCATTAGCGCTCTCTAATCGCCCCCAACCCTACCTTATCTAGAAAAATTAGACTATGGATCTAGGGCAGGAGATCAACAAAATTATCAGAGGAGGAGGAAATCTAAGTCTCGCTTCCCTCGCGAGCCAAGGCGTCCGCTTGGGCGTTCCCTACCCTAAAGGTGTGAACAAAATCAAAATGGCCTCTGCACTTCATGCTATTTATATGGCTTAACCAGTAGCTCCACTTCCAGCCCGGTTTGCTACGCCCATTCAGCACATTCACAACCTACAACGAGTCGGATTATTTAAGTTGAGCTTCCACATGCTGTCACAGGCTTGATTATTTAAGCTGGGTAAATGGTCGAACTAGGCTATATATACCTAATAGGCCGACAGGTGGATCCGAACCAGCTTATTTCACACCATCGGCTGGTTGTTGTCTAACGGACTGGGCCATCCTTGAACCTGGAGACGTAATTAATGGGCCATCTTCGGACAACCTCAGCTAGCCTGTCTCATGAGTCACCTGAATTCTAGAATTCAGATGGACCAAGCCATTTGAAATCATGGTAAATCATGACTAAAATATCTAAAAGCACTTGGTGGAGTCCACCTGGGTTTTGGAATGGCCTAAAATATGGTGTGACCCCTCATCTAAGTGGGACACCACATCTCACTGACCCCCCACCTTTTTTAATTTTTTAATTTTTTTTTGGAAAAATCCCTTCTTTTTACAAACCTTCCAATATTTAATATGTTTTCAAAAATAGATCTAAACACACACCCTCTGATGATGAATTGAAGCAGTCCATCTTCTCTTAGTGAGCTTTGAACACTCCCGCACCAGATGGATTGTCAAGATCCCTTTTGTCTCTTAACTGATCTTCCATCCTCGACATCACCCAAGTTACAAATCCAACAATGTCCGATTAGCTGTAACAAGTGTGCAGATGAATTAATCAGCTCGAGCAGGTTAACTGGGTATTATCGGCATTACAAGCCAAGGCTTCTCACGAACTGATTGCGTCATTAGAGCTAAAGAAGACACGAGTAGAAAAGAAAAAAAGAATTATTTATTTATTTTTTATTTTTATTTAATAAAGAAAGGAAAAAACCCGTCTTCTAAGGCCATGGAATTGTCTAACATACATCCAATTACCCTTTTCAACTGACAACACTCTCCTCATCCAATTGATCAATTTTTATTTTTTATTTTTTATTTTTTTATTTTTTTGGTGTTAAATATATAAACACTGATTACAATTCAGGCCGCTCCAACCTGGATAAAATGTAGCCCTTGTCGAGGAAGATCCGCCACATCAAAACAAAAACAAAAACAAAAACAAAACAGAGAACCCGAAACAAAACGAGGGGAAGACCTTTAAACCTTGTGAATATTACCAGGTCCACCTTGTCGAGGAAGATCCGCCACATCAGAAAGACCTTGGCCATCTGGGACTTACAGAGTAGCTTGGCCAAGCCGTCTTCCTCATAACCCTCATGTGGCGTGTGCCTCACTCTAATATTAGCTTTTAGCTTAAGACATTCCACATGAGCACTCCAGTACCATAATCTCCATGAACTAGAGCAGCCCATTCTTTTCCACCAATCACGTAAAGAGGCTTACCACGTTCGAAAGCCCTGCTACCGATCAGGCCCCGTTTCAGGTTTCTCCTGCCCCAGCATTTTCTAACACTAAAGCTCCCCTAATAATTCTCAGGAGGTCAGCTCGGCTGGTATAGAGTTTATTGGGGCACCTTTCTCTCCCCTAATCCCCTTCACTGAGCACTTTTTACGATTAAAAAAAAAAAAAGAAGAAGAAGAAGGTTTCATTGGATGGGCATCCACTGTAACCGTTGGATGTGGTGCAGCCCAGCTTAGAGAGAGAGATGGCAGAATGAAGGGGAAATTATTATTAAAAAAAAAAAAAAAAAAAACGATCCGAAGCATACATATGTAGACGTGAATTAGATTAAGAAGATAACGTGAGGGGAGTTGTATTTCATTGACATCATGCATTTACATGGCATAAAGTATAGGAAAACTTACCAAACACACTAAAACATATGCATAAGTAAATACAACTTACCGAACACACTAAAACATATGCGTGAGGAAATATATGTGTTTGGTAAGTTTTCTTATAGTTTGTGCCATGTAAATGTATGATGTCAATGAAATACAACCTCAAACAGACACCCAAACAAGCTACCCTTCTCTCCTGAGTCCCTCGTACTCTTGCCACGTTTCTCTTCCCCGCAGCACGGCTGAAGATGGCAACATGGTTTGTCGCCCTGATCGTCCGTGTAATTGGCCTGAGCCTGGCCAACAATCAAAATGGCTACCACTAGCATAACCTTCATCAGCCTTATTGATTGGAGAAAACCTCTTGTGGATTCAATAGTGCCTCGTGGATTCAAGGTGTTTATTGATCGAGCACCATCTTCCTCAATCAATAAATGACTTGATTGTGTTGATGAAGGTTATGGTAGTGGTGGTCATTTTGATTGTTGGCCGGGCCCTGGCCAATTAGACGGACAATCAGGGCCACAAGCCATGTTGCTTACTTCAGCCGTGCTGCGGGGAAGAGAAACGTGGCTAGAGTATGAGGAGGGACCATCAGAAGAGAGAGGTAGCTTGTTTGGGTGTCTGTGTGAGGTTGTATTTCATTGACATCATGCATTTACATGGAATAAACTATAGGAAAACGTACCAAACACACTAAAACATATGCATAAGGAAAAAAAACATACTAAAAACCGAACAAAGACACCCAAACAAGCTCCCCCTCTGCAGGTTCCAGTAACGGATTACGAAGGCTTTGGGGGAGAGAAGGTTAGCATTCGACGGTCCGTTGTTTCGCCGTTAACTGACGGCAACCTGAAGAAAAAGAAAAAAACAGAAAAAGGGTGAGAAAATGAGAAAAATAGGAATTTAGAGAGAGAAAGAGAGAGAGTGAGCACTGACAGTGAGGAGGAGAGAGAAGAGGGAGAAGAGAAGGAAGCGTTTCTGCATTTTGGTTTGGTGAGGAATGTCTGTTTGTGGTGGGATGTATTGGAAAGGGTGGGCCGAGTATTTTGTAGTAGTGGGAAAAGAGAGGGGAAAGGTTTTTGTTTCTTTTTTAGTAAATCCAGATGTACAAGGAAAGGAGGCCATTAGTGAAAGGGGGTTTTTTTTTCGCTTCATGGGCCCACCATGTATTACACAGCTGAAAGCAGGTTGCCTGGGAGCAGCCTTCATTGAAAGTATTCCCCTGTTGCTGTATTTTGCTTTCTCCCGTAGAAACTGAAAATGCCAGCTTTCATGGTTTCATGCATCGTAAAAGGAAAGATGCCCACGTGGGCAAAGATTAATTCCTGTTAGTGATGGGCACCAGGACTTTCGAGGAGGTGTATAGCAATGATGCACCTACACGGTAGACGTAGTTACATGTCCTAATCAACTTGTGGGCCCCACCATTCGATCAAGACTTCAGGGAGTGGATTTGCATGAAATGGAAACTCACCTACATATTGTTGTAAAGCTCGTGCCAAGATGCTGTCATGAATTCGAACTTGCGCGATGTTCGTAGTGGGCCCAATTGATAGATGAACCAAATATTGCACACGAGTGGAGCAGAGGTGCCAGGTTCACACCGCTCAATATGGTGGGACCCACTTAAAACATGGTCTGGGTCAAAAATGTAGGCTGGACCACACATGTACGTACGTGCAACAGGTGTGTACAAGGCAGCTCATCTACGCGCTTACCAAGTTAATCTCGCTAGATAGATGATGCTGGACCAAGGATTAGTCCATTGTTAGGTGGACCACAGGTCACGGAATATGATTAGCTCGACTAGTGGGCGGACTGTTTGGATATAACACATACCTTATGATGGGATCTAAGGAATTTGGGGATGTCAACACACCAGCCAGGTCTGTGGTGTGTGGTACACCAGCTAATCCGCTTCCTTCCGACCGAGTGAGAGAGAGAATCGGAAGACGAGTGAAAAGAGAGTGAGAGATGGATTGCGAGTGAAAGAGTGTAAGAGATACCTTTATATAGACTGGAGAAATAAATCTCCATCGTCAGATTTGCCACGTGTAAGGTAGTGATTTACGTTAACTGTTAAGACATAGAATGTGCATGATAACGTGAATTTGTAGGTTAGAAACAGGTGAATGTTGACGGTCGGCCAGGGAAACCAGGGCTGTCTAGAGGTGGGGGAATCTACAGAGGTGACAAGAGGGAGTTTCTTTTTGATTTCGCAGAAGGATATGGGATTGACTCCAACATCAGTGTAGCGCTTGGCGCGGTTCATGATGGGTTATTTATTCGTTTTAGTCTGGGTTTCACCAGAGTGGTGGTGGAATCCGACTCCCAGCTAACGGTAGCATTTTAAAATGGGAGCATCCTCCCAAGTTAGAAATGGATCTATTGGTTAGGTAAAATAGAGAGGTTGAAGCTCAGATGTCAGGTTCATTTTATCCATTTCTTTAGAAAAGGTAATGGACCAGCAGATGGTTTGGCCCGCTTGAGTAGTGAGTCTCAATGGGCCTCGTTGGTCCGAATTTTCAGGGAGCTCTCGATCCAGCTTAGGGGTCTCCTTCTCTTGGAATCTGTGGGCCTAGGGCAGTCAACATTGTCTCTGGTAGAGGAAACCAGTGACATATTCGAGTTCAGAGTGCCTAAGCTTCGTGGTTTTGATTTTCATTTTTCCTTCTTGTGATTGTCCCTTAGTTTCTCTTCCTTCATTTTCCTATTACATTATGATAGGCGTCACATAGTTCCTTTTTCCTACGGAAGCCCGAATGTCTAATATCATGTAGATTTTGCATCAAGCATGAATGAAGATTAATTTTTCAATATAAAAAAAAAAAAAAGAAAGGTTAGAAACTGTTAACCTAAACTGTGTGGGAATTGTAGAGTACTCGACCCCTTTGTGCATTTCCTTTGGGTTTTCAGTTCAAGGAGTTGGGCGCATAGTTGATCGAGCATGATAATGATCAGTGGGTTTATGGAATATGAATGGATGGTTCAGATTGTAAATAAAATAGAGGGTTTGAATATCGTTAGTTGTAATATGATATAATCGGGCCCAACGGTCCATGGATGGAACATACTAATGATCTGGATAAGTAACTGGGAAACGGATTGGCCACTCCCCCGCCACCAGCCCAGGCTGGTGGTCGGTGCTCTGTGGGCCCCACCATGATGTATATATTTCATCCATTCTGTTTGTCCATTTTTAAAGATCGTTTTAGGGTTTGATCCCAAAAATTAGAGGGATATAAATGTCAGGTGGACCACACCACAGGAAAAAATAGTGATTGGATATCCACCATTAAAATCTTCTAAGGCCCAATGTATTGTTTATTTGACATCCAATTTGTTTATTAGGTCATACAGACCCAGATGAAGAGAAAAAACAAACATAGCTTGATTTAAAACTTTCATGGCCCCTAAAAAGTTTTTAATGGTCAACACTATTTCCTATAACTTAGTCCACTTGAGATTTAGATATACCTAATTTTTTGTATTATAACATAAAATGATCTTAAAAAAAATATATGTACAACATATGAAATTCATACATCATGTCGGGCCACAAGGAGCACCGACCATCCGCCATTGGCTCGTGCCAGGGCGAGTAGCTCATCCGTTTCCAAGTAATCCTGGCTCCCCTTGTCAGAACGGTCGGACGGAATGTTTCATATTTTTCCTATGTTGTACGTGGTGACAGGTTGACGGTATTCCGAGTACACGCACGTGTGCTTATCGAAGCTCCAAACTGATTTTTTTCCATGCTTACCGTACCAGTTAACGAATTACTTCACTATAATTGTTTTTTTATTATATATAAACCATTTAAAGTTGGGCCCACTCCTTGGACAGTTGAATTTGCATCCAGCACAGTTACTTGCTTTTCATGCATTACACCAGTCTGACCGAAGCCGATGGTACCGATTATCATAATGGTAAGGCCCACCCAATGGGAAGCGGATGGGCTTACACCAGGTATATACCCGCTGTATTTACGTCAGCAAGTTCTGTGGGTCTTATTATAGGTATGTGTTATATCCAAACCGTTCAACTATTTTGTGAGCTTGTCTTAATGCTTGAGACGGAAATAAGATAGATCTAACTATTAAGTGGACCACACTGCAAAAAGCACTGAGGGATTAAATGTCTACCATTGAAACTTTTTTTGGGGTCACAGAAGTTTTGGATCAATATGAAATGTGGTTTTCCTCTTCATTCAAGTCTTCGTGTCCTTATGAACAGATTGGCCCTACGAATTTTTTAACGGTAAAAATCATTATCTCCACTACTATTTGTGATGTGGTCCAAATGATCTTTGGATATGATTCATTTTTTTGTATAGTTCTCTAAAATGATCTTTAAAAATAGATGAACAGGGTAGATATAATAAGTACATCACTGTGGGGCCATGTAACTTTGATCTCCTTTGAACCTTTTGTACAACTCAGAGCTCGAGGTGCGTCCGTGCTCGTCCACGCACGACACATACCTACAACAGCTATATAACTTGTGTGAGATATACCGGTCAATCCGCTTCCCACCCAATGTGTTGATCATCAAGATTTCATAACGACAATAATGGTCTCCCGCACCTTTCCCCACAGTTGGGGATAATGTATGAATTTAGGAAGTGGATTGGCTGGTGTATCTCACACCATATAGCTGTTATGTTGACATCAACAAGTTTGTGGGTCTCATTGGTCCCGTCATGAGGTATGTATTATATCCAAACCATCCATTCATTTGGCAAGCTCATCTTAAGGCTTGAAATAAAAAATAAGACAGATCGAACTAATCTTTGCAGCCGTATTAGGTGGGAATAAGGTCAATGATATGGTAAAAGTTGTAATAAATACACGTGTAAGAAATTATTTGTGAATTGAGTTTAGCCTATGTTTCCTAATGTCATGTCTGGAACTGACAAGGATATCTATAATCTATCGTTTTTAGCAGATTTCGTGTCTGGTGCATGATAGTTGAGATTTTAGAAGACAAACAATCGATCCATATTTGAGACATAACATACTATTATGATAGTTGATGAATTACCAGGGATTCCACGTCCTCCTTGGTCCAGAAAACGTACACAAAGAGTAAATAACGAAGACACTGGCTTATGCAGGGACCCTGTGCCTAAGTTAGATATAGAATCTGGGTCTTAGTGGAATAAAGGGCTTGGTAGCTGAAAACTGTATGTACCTTTCATTGTTGAGAGTATAGTTATTTATATGTGGGGAGAGGCAGCTGCGTAGAGTGTAAGACCCGCATCCTAGCCCGTACCGTTTCATAGGCGTCTGCAATCCTCCCGGTCGAATTCCGGCGACTTGCGATCTGTTATCGGCATTAGCACGCGATCCGAAGTCGTGTCTCACATTCCAGATTCGGCTCAACCCGAGACTTGTACTCTTGTAACTGAGCCGTCGCCGCGGTTCCAACGCCGCATCTCGCTTGCCGAGGCAATACCCGTGCCCGGATATGTGAGCCCGCGTTTAGTTCGAAGAAAATACCGCACGTTGCAATTCCGAGAGAATCTCTACAAAACGTCACATCAATCAATCAAATCAAGTCAAGTACAAGTAACCATCCCCAAGTACAACCACCTCTCTCACAAAGTCAACTCTCCTTACACAACTACACCTTTCACCCATCACTCCCCATCACACCCATCTCCCTCTCTCTTACATCCCATTCTCTCTCTTTCATCCTCCAAGCAAGAAACCGTCCATGGCTTCCATGGAGAAGCTAGGTGTAGCCCACCTTACTACCACCAAATTCAACCCTTGGATCATCATCTCGACCGTTAAAAATGTCCTTTTGGAGCTCTAGAGTGCATTGACGGAAGAAGGAATAGGCGATCAAAGGTGGGTGCTTCTCTCTCTCTCTCTCTCTCTCTCTCTCTCTCTCTCTCTCTCTCTCTCTCTCTCTCTCTCTCTCTCTCTCTCTCTCTCCCTTCCATGTTCATGGCCCACCTGATGTATGAGTTTACCCACGCTGTCCACGAGTGAGACAGCCTTATCGTCCATCAAGTAGGGCCCACACTGCTGACCTTCCCGCAGCACCATTGATGCCCCTTTTTGGACAGGCCCTGGATGAAGGGAAAGTACAAATATCTACTTCATCTTTGATTAAGGTGGCCCACCTACATGGATTCCACCTTGATGTACGTGTGATGTATCCACACCATCTCCATCCACCTAACGAGATCATCTTAGGATATGGATCCACCAGTTGGCCAGGCCCAGCAGCAGAAATCTGCCCAAGCACTGGTCCACCTTGATTCATCTGTTCTATCCACACCTCACGGCCCTCCTGACGGGTGGATACGTGTAGTTAGCCCACTTTCTGAATGGCCCTCGTCCAGTGGGACCCACTGAGATATATGGGTTTTATCCATACAGTCTGCAGGACTGACCCAAGGTGCAGACAGGCCCAATTTCCTTCTGGACTGGAGTCCAGCAGGGTCTGCTGTGATTATATGTTTCATCCACGCCTTTCATTCTTTTGTGGCCCATCTGGACCGGTCCCACCCTTCTGTGGACCGTTTTCAGGTGGGGCCCACCATGTATATGTACTTATCCATGCTACCCGCCCAACAGAGCTACCTTGCTATCTGTTTGGGGCAGGCTCTGTTTTTAGGGAAACCACAAATATCACCTTGATTCCTGTGGGGTGGCCCACTAGCGTGGACCCCACCTTGTTATATATGTTGTATATGTATGGGGATGTAGCCACACCGTCCATCTGTTGATGATCCTGACCATGAGACCCGGACAAGTCCAGTTGGGTAGAAATTTGTCCATCAGCAGGCCCCGCTGTTGAAGGTAAAACACAGATATTAGTTTGATCTAAAGCTGGTGGGCCACGCTAATGAGGACCCATCTTGATATGTCGGTTTCACCCACACCATCCATCTGCAACGGTGTAGATTTATTGTTGTTGTGAGCTGCAGTGTAGCAGGAACAGACTGTCCCTGCTTGACGACCATGAATGAAAGGAGAACACAAATATCAGTTTGATTCAAACTGTGAGCCACGTACACGTGGACCCCACCTTTATATATGCGTTGTATAACCACCGTCCAGTACTGACGGTGGGACTCACCTGATGTAAATGTTTTATCTACACCGTCCAATACTGACGGTGGGACCTACCTTGCGGTATGTGTTGTGTCCGCACTGTCCAGTAGTTGGATGTGGGACCTATCATGATGTATGTGTGTCGTACCCACGCTGCCCCAGCAGATGTGGACCCCACCTTGTCACCCACCTAATGTACGTGCTTGACATCCTTACCTTCCATTGCATGGACCCCATATGGTTTAAATCAACACCGTCAGCCCAGGCGCTAGGAGATCTTTGATTTTTTTTAATAATAATATATTATGTTATATTATATATATTTATATATATAATATAATATATTATATCAGGTAGTGGGCCACACCCTCGTGATGTCTCCACCGAGTACATCCAACCGTCCATTGCTGGACGCTGGATGCTAAGGTGGTTATATAATATATATTATTGTACATTATATATAATATTGTATTATTTATAAAATTAAAATATTATATATATATATATATATATATATATATATATATATATATATATATATGATTGTGGTGGCCCCACGTGGGACCCACCCGTGCCGTTTGAAGCTTATACAACAGCTATACAGCTGCTATATAGACGTCAGCAGGATATGTGGGACCACCTGCTAAGTGGTCTGCACCACCCCAACTGTCCACCTTTTGGTAATCCACACCATCTGTTCATTTTGAAAAGGGGATGTGGGCTCACCTTGGTGACGTGTTGGGCGCAGCATGGCCCCAACATGATGCACCTGTCGTCTTCCAACTGTTCATCTATTGAACGTGTGGGGGCCAGCACACCACCGTCCATTCATCTGGCGAGCTTGTTTCAAGGCTTGAGACTGAAAAATAAGACAGATCCTGTTATCAGGTGGACCACACTATAGCAAAAAGTGGATTGAACATCCACCATTGAAACCTCTTTTGGGTTACTGAAGTTTTGAACCAATATGATAATTCTTTTCCCTCACTGTTCAGGTCTTTGTGACCTTATGAATAGCCTGGATGGGAAATAAATACTATGGTGGGCCCACTAGTAATTTAACTGTGGAAAATCATTATCATCACTACCGTTTGTGGTATGGTTCAGATGATCTTTGGATCTGATTCATTTGTTTGGATAATGATCTAAAATGATCTTTATAGACGGATGAATGGTGCAGCCCACTTGTTGTAGTTGAGAGGACCAATATGATGTTTATGAGGCCCATTGGTGCGGCCCACTGATACAACCCACTTGATGTTTAAGATGCCCATTGGTGCGACCCATTGATACCACCCACTTGATGTTTATGAGGCCCGTTGGTGCGACCTGTTAGTGTGGCCCATTGATGTAGCCCACTTGTTGTGTATAAGGCCCATGCATAGGGCTCACCTATTGTGTATTTAAAGCCCATGGGTTGTGGCCCATTTGTGATGTACTCGAGGCCCATGGGCAATGCCCATTGAGATGTATTTGAAGCCCATGAGCAAGGCCTAATGTGATGTAATCATGGCCGATGTGTCAAGGCCCACTGTGATGAGTATTTGGCTCATGAATGAGACCCATAGTGATGTGTATTAAGTCCTTGTATGAGGTCATGGGCCTATGATACGTTTGGCTCTATGTGGACCACTCCTTGGGAGCAATGTTGGTTAGATGTCCACATTGATGGGCAATGATGGTTAGATGTCCTCATTGTGACCTTTCCTTAGGCCTTGTTAGACCCATTCTTACCGATTATCGATCGATGTCGATTACCAATTCAGATGGCCGATTACCGATTCTGATTCGTCGTGGCTGATTGCCGATTATCGATCGAGACCGATTACCGATTCTGATTTGACGTAACCGATTGCCGATTATCGATCAATGTCGATTACCGATTTAGATGGCCGATTACTGATTACCGATTCAGATGGTCGATTACCGATTACCGATTCAGATGGCCGATTACCGATTCAGATGGTCGATTCTGATTCAGATGTTCGATTACCGATTCAGATGGTCGATTACCTATTCAGAGGTCGCTTACCGATTCAGATGGCCGATTATCGTCGTGACCGATTGCCGATTACCGATTCGAGAAATCCTCTCTCTGATACCAACTGACACAGGGAAAGATGTGATGAGGTCGATCATTGTCTTCCTCAGTCGATAAATACCTTGAATCTATAAAGCACTCTTGAATCCTTAAGAGGTTTCTTGAATCCATAAGAGAAAATAAGAAAATTCTTAAGAAGTTTATTGATTGAATGATGAAGTAAAATGAATTCAACATCCTTAAATAACCTAAACAAATCCTAAAATCGTAATAAAAGATTCATAATAAAATAAGAAAATAATTTAAAAAAATAAACAAATTTTCGCATCCTTAGGCTTACCATCGTCTGTCGAGATGGAGAGACAACTCTCTATTTCAATAAAGAAAGAAGAGAAAGCAGCGACAACCACTCTTGCAAATAAAGAAAGACAAAAAAGCCATAAGAAGCCTTCTTACTTTAAGAAATCTTCATTTTTCTCCATGTCTGCCCTTCCTATAACTTTCGACGTTATTACTGACTCTGAAGAATGCAAAGACTTTAGTACTTCTCTTATACTATTTGATATGTAGAGGGAACCATTTAGAGTATTATCATAGGAGAAAGTTCAAGAATTGGAGGCTTGATATGATGTAAACAAAGACTCGGCAGAGGAAATTGGGTTCAACTCAATATGTGTGAAAGATAAATGAGTTGATACTATTATAAGTATTCTCAATATATATACATTGATTTATATCTATTTAGTGCCTATATCATTTTTAAGTTGAATGATCTTTTTTTGTTGGTTAGGCTATTCAGCAATACATTACATTCTTAGAGAAAAGGCATAATGAAATTAGAGCAACATATCTTCAAGATTGCAAATTCTTCACCACTTACATTTTAGTAACTGTTTATCTTGGAATATGGTTAATCTATTTTCCGTCTTTATGAGATCTGTAGTAATAAATGATTTTGTTTATAATAGACATGTCTTGAAACTAATCTCCCAAAATTGAGAAAATATCGGATCAGAGCACAAACTCGAAGCAACAAGTGTTAGAAATTGAGAAGGTTCCTGCTTTTGGGATTGTCAGACAATGAGAAGGGGCTAAAGCTATTTGGTGCTAAGAATGAGTAATGTTTTTGTTAAAATTTATTCATGCTGTGTAATGGATATACCTTTTCTATCATGTCTTCAATGATATTTTCTTTTTCTTTTTTACATAGACAGGTATATGTACATATGCTTTATGAGAATACACATTCGATTTTGATGGTTATCCACCCGCCAAAAAGAGATATGAAATATCATTTTGAGGGACTAATGCATTAAGTAAATATAAGAAATAGATCAAGATCATGATTGAGGGACTTTTGATGATTTTCCATGCCACAAGAGACACAATTGTGCATGATGGGAAAGACTAGACTATAAGAGAAAGATTTTTCTACCCAAGTAGATAAATGGTTATGATAACGACATATTTGTAATGAAATATATTGGCATACTATGCAACGGGTAACTTTTTACAAAAAAAGAGTTACAACAATACACTTAAATATTTAGGAACCCGCTGGCATATGATTGTTTGAGAGTTGACTCTTAGGCATGGGAGGAATAGTAAAATTTTGTTATATGTTGTAATATATTATAAATGTTATCTTGTTATCTCGATCAAACAAATCTGTAGTTAGTGAATATTGTGTCCTATTAATTAATGTTTCATGAATTGTTTAACATATTATGCTAAAATGGTAAATGGTGATTTGTGAATAGTAATTAGAAATTAGAAAAAAAAAATTTCCTACTAATTTGTGAATGGTGAATAATGATTTTTTTTGTTCTTAGTGAATATTCACAGAGTGCTTTGTAGTTTTGTCAGAGAATTTTATTATACTTGGTGAAAATTCACTAAGTACGTTGAAATTTTAACTAAGTACGTGGTCAAACATCTTGTACTTGATGAAAATTCATCAAGTACCTTGTAATTTTAATTGAGTTCTCGTTCAAATTTCTGTCTCGGTGAATGTTCACGGAGTATGTACCTTGTAATTTCAAACAAGTTTTCGGTCAAACATCTTTGTACTTGATGAATTTTCATCAAGTACCTTGTAATTTTGGTCGATTTCTCAATTAAACATCTCTATACTCGGTGAAAATTCACCGCGTACCTTGTAATTTTGACCAAGTTCTCAGTCAAACATCTCTGTACCCAATGAATGTTTGCCGAGTACCTTGTAATTTTGGTCGAGTTCTCGGTGAAACATCTCTGTGCTCGTTGAATTTTCACCAAGTATTTTGTTAGTCGAAGTGTTTTATGAATTATCCTTAGATTAATATGTCTTGTGAACTATGCACTCAACATAATACTCTTAGCATACTTCTCTTATAAAGAAGACAACTATCACATTACATTCACTTAACCTATACTTAACACACATAACATACTTCATATTAATTACATTCCAATAAAAAAAATCATTAATGTACACCACCAAAAATACGTTAATATGCATATCTTGGAAACTTGTATTTCTTTCTAATATGCCCCATTTGTTTGTACTTTTCACACTTTATTGTTTTTCGTTCCTCTTCGTGAAGGGATTCTCATTTTCATCAATCCCATCTGACCTACTTTGTCGTGTGGGTTTAATTTTCACATAATATTTCCTAAATTCATTTGATATTTCACATTCGCTCTTGTCACATATTAAGTATACTTATTCGTTATAGCTAAACCAGTAATTTTGGGACATATAGAATGTGGAGCAGTATATACAACAAGAAATATTATACTTTGTATATACATGCTAAAAGGACATGTAAACAAGGCAACCCTTTAATGTCAAACTCGCAGCATGTACACAAAAGCTTACTAAAGTCGAGTGTGTCATTATAATCTCCCATAGTATTATACTCATCTTGAGAAATTATATAACAACAGACATCGTGCACATTCGATAAAAGATCATTTAGTTATTCCTCTGCCCATGATATTAACGGTTTAGTAAATAATGATGCAGATTCTCATTTCTTATAGAATATTTCTTAAACCTTAAATCTGATCGTCTCTATTACAGGGTACTCTTTTATTTCTTTGAAGAAAAGAATTAACGTATTCCAATATATTAGTAGTGACCAAGTTGAATTTTTTCCTAAAAAATACAAAAATACTCATCTTTCGTATCCTATTTTTGTTAGCCATGCATGTATTGGGTTTTAGCCATTTTGATATCGTTTTTTTTTTTTTTTTTTTTTTTTTGCCATTTTGATTTCGTGCATTAAATTTTCAAAAGCAACCTTCCTACACGTCTTTACAGCCCATTAATAATTTTTTTAACGACTTCTCGTTAAATATGTCAACCAAGTTTCTATATATATAGTAGGCACAATAATTAAAGATTGCATATCGGAAGACTTTAAGAACTTCTTTCATTAAACCTTTATGTCAGTCTGATATAATGACAGGACCTAGACCCGGCCACTAATTCCAATTACTACTATTCTCTGATTCTCGAATACCAAATGTTACTGGTATGATATGATTGTCTCCATCCAAGTATGTAGTTTTGAATAGAATACCCTTGTATCTACCTTTTAAGTGTATCCAGTCAATGGCTAACACCTTTCACAAAGAAGTTTGAAAAGTTTTAACGCACTATCCGAAAGTAACAAAACTTCTCTTGAACATGTTCATCTGTGGGATAACAAAGCACGACAGTCATCATCCCTGGATTGACCCTCCTCAACTCATGCAAATAAGCTCGGAGTTCATTGTAAGAGTCTTCGTAGGATCCCATTACGTGTTTTTTTTTCTTTTTTTGGAAAAGTGGACTGATACCCCTAGATTCATTAATCACAGAAATTACAGCCATTCGGAGGGGCTGAACAAAAAGGATACGACCTACACCTATCAAATAAATAGGGGCTAAGCTAAATAAAACAACAAAAAGGAGGCTATCTAAGGTACCACTACACTGAAGATGGAGAAAAACCACTAGCTAGTTGAGGCTGATCCGATTAACCCTAGCCTGACCTTATCCAGGAAAATCAGGTCACGCACCTGTATAGGAAGCAAAGTCGTATGAAGGTGAAGTGAACTCAACTGACTCCTACTCCCTTCCCGGGTCATGCCGTCAGCTGGCATGATGCCTTCTCGAGGGGTGTGAATGAAGGAGAAGGTGGCCAACTGGGATAGATGATTTATCCCGGTAACCCATGCCTTCCACCTCCAGGGAACATCAGTTTTGCCAATAAGAAGGTCTATCATCACTTTTGAATCGAATTCAACAATCACTTTGGACAGCCCTCTGTTTAGACATATCAACATACCATCATGGATTGCATGTAACTTGATGAAATTATTGGACCCTACTACGTAGCCTGAAGAGAAGGCAAACATGAACTCCCCATTATCCTTTCTGCAGATGCCACCACCACTTGAATGACTGGGGTTCCCTCTCATCGAGCCATCAACATTAACCTTTAACCAACCGGGGAGCAGCCTCATCCATCTGACGACCATAGAGCTACCGTTATGGTGAACCGAGACTGGGGGCTAGGGCTAATACTATGAGAAATTTTGTTGTGGCTGAACGTATCTTCTCCAATCACCGTGTTAGCCCACCATTGATACGAGCGATAGAAGTCCTGATGTGCATCTTTCTATTCTCGAATGTGGATTCATTTCTGGAGCACCATATCTCCCAAAGGATTAGAATGGGGAGAATGTATATGATGGGGGCTGGCACATAGCCTGGAGCCGCGGCTCTTCTCCACTGGAGCATCCTATTTTCAACTGTTTGATTAAGATGTGTGGGCACACCGAAAAGAGCATCGAAATACTTCTAAAGCGAGATAGCTTGATGCCCATCCAGGAAGAGGTGATTAATGGATTCTATATCTGGTCTTTGAGACTCTGCCCCATCGCAGCAATGGTATTTGGAAGCTAAAGCCATGCCTTTGGACTGAATCCTATCATCAATAGGGGAGACCTCTTGGACCAGCCTTCAAGTAAAAAGTGACATTTTTGGAGGGAGTTTGCTGTGCCATAACCACTTGGCCCAAGTCGCGTTTGGGGGAGAACCTCTGTCTAATTTATGGCTAATTTAATGGAGAAAACACCCACAAGTTCATGGGCCCAAAAAACAAATGTACCTATCTTCCGAGATTGCAAAGCCACCTTGGAAAATCACGTTGATGATATCCCGAGGGAGGAAAGAAAAGACCCCAGATGGAGGAAGAGGACATGCACTCCCTAAGAAATCTTTCACTTGAAGGCCTCTGAGGGCCTCGTGGACCAGTCTATCTGCGAGGAGCTGGAGAGGTTCCATGCCCGTCCAATTGAGCGACCATAAATTGAGGTCTACCCGGCCGACTTGACATTGAACATTATCTGACAAAACAGGGAGGAAGCATCGGATTTATTTCCAAAAGGGCGAGGGGTTAAGGTGCATCGTTGATGGGGCATCCGAAAGAAGGTCCCTGTGGTATTTAGCACGCATGAGAGAAGCCCAGGGCCCAATGTTTTCTCCATATTTAATAGTCCAGGCTAATTTCATGTGAAGGGTAGCCATAACCTCCTTTAATCTTCTAATCCTCAACCCTCCTTCTATCAGCCTTGCAATTTTCTTCCAAGTTATCCATTGCATCTTTCTTTTGCCTTTGGCCCAGCCCCAAAAGAATCTGGTGAAACTACTTTCAAGATTAGAAAGCACTTGACTTGAAACATGCATAGTTACCATGACATAAATCAAGAAGCTCCCTAACACATGATGAATAAGAGTGGAGCGCCCGGCTTGGGAGATATATCTGCCTACCCAACTGTTGATTTTCCTGTTCACCTTGTCAATTAGATACTGGAATCCAACCGATTTAATCCTTCCTTTAGCAAGCGAAGCCCCCAAATACTGGATACTGTCTCTGGCTCTACTGAATCCCAACAGCCTCTCTGAGGATCTGATTCTACCTAACTGGATGTTTTTGGAACATATGAAGCTGCTTTTGTTGTTGTTGATTTTTTGACCCGTCACTGACTAGAATACCTCCAAGAACTTTCTGGCCGAGCTGAGAGAAGACCTGTTGTTGTTTAAGAGGAATAAGGTATCATCTGTGTATAATAAATGTGATATAAGAGGGCTGCCTCATTGCATTTTAAAAGGTTGACACCCGCCACCCACAAACAGTTGTTTCAGGTTAATCGAAAAAATTTCCATTGTTAGAATAAACAGAGTCGGAGAAAGGGGGTCTCCCAGTCTCAATCCTCTTAACAACTTGAAAAATCTTGCAACTTCCTCATTGATGAGGATGGAAAACCAATTGTTCCCCTAATAGGCTTCCATGAACGCAATCCATCTGCTATTAAATCCAAATTTGCACAGAGCCTGTTTCAGGAAGACCCAATTCACCCTGTCATATGCTTTCTCTAGATCCAGTTTAAGGATATGAAGGTACCTCTCCTCACTTTCCAATCAATGTCTCTCATTGCCTCCTGAGCCAGCATAATGTTCTCCACAATTGATCTCCCTGGAATGAATGCTCCTTGTTCCTGAGAAATCAGCTTACGCAGCAGTTTACTTAAACGGTTAGTCAGAATCTTAGCAAGAACTTTATAATTAACATTACATAGGCTAATAGGCCTAAAATCAGAAAATTTGGTAGTTGAGGGGAATTTGGGGATTAGGCAGATGAGAGTCGATGAGAACACTCTCGGAATGGCTCCCCCTACAAGGAAGTCAACTGCCACTTTATGGATGTCATTGCTCACAATGGGCCAGCAAGCAGTAAAAAATGCCGTGGAGAAGCCATCTTGGCTAGCGGCCATGTCTTTTGGAATGGAATGAATGGCGGAATGAACTTCCTCTATAGATGGTGGGAGCAGAAGATCGTCGTTATCTTGCTGATTGAGGAGATGTGGGATAGCTTGGATGAAGTCCATTTGGTAAAGGATTGGTTTAGCCTGAAATAGATCTTCATAATATTTGATAGCTACAACTTTAATCTCCTGTTGATCTATAATGAGATCGCCTGATTATGAATTGATGGAGGAGATCATTGTTCTTCTGATCTTCTCGTTAGCCATTGAGTGGAAAAACTTTGTGTTCTTGTCCCCTTTTTCCAACCATGTGTTCCTCGATTTCTGCTTCTAAAAAATCTCTTCCATGAGTTCCAAATGGGCCAACCTTTGTTTGGATGAGAAGTTATCTTGAGACAGGTCTTCATTGGGCGAGTTTTGCATTATGATATCTAACATTTTCAGGACTTCCTTCGCCTTTGGATTTGATGGAAAATGTTGCCAAAAACTTCCTTGTTCCATTCTTTTAGCAACTACTTGGTTTTCTTCAATTTGAGGTGGACGTTGGGACGATTGCCACTGATAACATTGGCGTTGGGACGATTAGGGAATAGTACCTGTAGCTTTTGTTTTTTCCTTGGCTTTTCCTTTTTCTTTGTTTCTTTGGTAATTTTGTGCAGGTTTAGTTGTTTGTTGGGCATAGTTCGATCCTTTTGTTGGGACCCTCCTGTTTAGCTATAAATCTTCTATTGGAATGGAAATTCTAGAGATTCATATTAAAAAATAAAATAAAATAAAATAAATTTTGAGGTGGACGTTGAGTATAGGTTGAGATGCACACTCTCCGTCCCAGGTCTTCGAAATCAGGTGCTGAAAGGAGTCATGCAGTTTCCACATCCTGAGAAGTCTGAACGGTCTAGCCTTGGGTTGGGAACGGGAAGGAAAAAGAAGCCGAACAGGGGCGTGGTGGGATTGAATGCTACGAAGAGGTTCCACTCTAAATAGAGGAAACTCAGTAGCCCAACTACTATTGAAAAGAAACCTATCCAGCCTGGCCTATATGCGTGAAGATCCCATTAGGTGTTTGATTGTGATCTCCTTAGCCCACCATGCCTTCTTATAGCTGATAAGAATATTATATTTCTTATGCATAACTAATACAATATCACTCGGCCTTAATCCCATGCACTGCTCAATACGACTAATAACCAACACGTTGGCTAACTTACTACTTGCTTACTAGTGATAGCTCTTCATCCATGACATGCCACATGTGTTTGGATATGTAAGTACTTATCTTGAATATTTTAGCATCATTCACCCTAGATGCATGAACTCTCCATTCACAATTATCTTCGAAACACATCACAATGAATCTCTTGTATGATGAGTACATGACCTTATATTGGAAGTTTTTGTGAATTGTAAATTGACTCAAAACATATCGGTACTGGCTCTTGTCCTTAAACGTTTGTCCAACGGTTACCTCAATTGGGCTATCTAACGAATCCAAATATTCTGGCATATTCACGTTGATGAATGCACCATCCTCGAAAGACACATTAACTTGACCAATCATGATGTTTAATATTTAAGGCAGGTCGGGCAGTAGAATGTTACTTAGACATACACATTTTTCACCGGTGGTAGAGGATGAATGCACTTATACTCTTGTAGGTAATGGTGATGCCAAATAATCACATTTTATGTTAAGGTCAGTTGTCCAAATAATGCCACATTCCTCATACGGATTTTCAACTGTAGGGACATCATGTTCAATGATGATATCATGTTTAACATTGCTCCAACTGACGGGGTCTTCATATATGGTCTCATTAATGTGTTACACTGTCTTTACGATTAAAGGCATGTGTGTATTCAGATGCTTCCAACTGTGCTGCCAAGATCACTCATACATCTTCATCATCTTAAATTTCAGATGGAGGGATATTTGATTGGTTTGAGAATGGGTTTATCACTTTCATCCTAATATCACAATCTTTCGGTGTAGTCTTAATAATCTTGTACATTTTAGATATAAGCTCCACATATGTAGTCCCGACATTGAAAGGAATATTTTTTAAGTTTCCACCCTTATATGGGTATCCATTGTTTTCACATATTAATTCCCCACCATATGAGCATATGATGATTTTTTCAGTCATTAACTACAAATAAATACATCAAAATATTCTTAGCACATCGTTACACAAATTAAAGTTTTTTTTTTATCAAAAGAAATTCAAAGAGTATAATAAAATTTACTGAGTTTTCTTTGAATTTCAATGTATTCAGTCAATTTCACTGACTATAGTAATCATTATCTGAAATCCTACTTGCAAAAAAACACATTCATTATTCTTAAAAAAATGGTTACACAAATTAAAGTTTCTTCTTTTTGTCAAAGAAATTCTAAAAGAACTTGGTCATTTTTACTGTACACAATAAACCTTATCGAGTTCTCATTGATTACATCCTTCATTCCCTCAAATCTTATTTGCGATAAAACACATTCATTCTTCATTCATACCTACCCACAACTGTCGTTCCAGTGAAACACAAGTTTAAGAAGAAGGAGATGCGGTGAAATGAAATGTGATTTCAAACAAGAAAATCCTTGTGGACAAAACCCAAAAGATTTCAAGTTTATCAATGCAATTGGTTTGGAGCAATGACCAAAATCCTTAAAAAGATTATAGACATAAAATGGTAATAATCGGAGATTTTTGGTTGCACTAGAGATTTCAAGAAGAAAAATGAATTGAAAAAAGTTGAGTTTTTAGGTAAAACTGTGTTAGCACAAATTATAGATTTATAATTTTTATAAAATAATAAAGAAATTGAAATGTTAAGGACATGCTGAAGAACGTTTGATCTTGTTGTCCTTAAAGTGTTATTTGCCCTTTTCAAAGTGACTGAGACTGCTGATAAGTTGCAGGCAAATAACTTCTAAGATACGACGAGCCTATATATGGTTATATGTTTAGTTTAGCAAGTGCGAAGAACCACGAATGGAACTCTATATACACAATTTTGTCTGGCAGATATAACAAAATAAAATCCCATATCAAAGAGAATATTAGAAAAATTGTAACTGATTTAGGCCACTACTCTGGTCTATTTCTTAAAGACTGTTGGCTAAGGTTTGTATTGAACCATGATAACTTGATCAAAAGTTACTATTACTTTTCTTTTTAGGTTGTATATAAGTGTGATTAGAGTGGTTTGTGATGGTCCAATGAACCACCTAGACACTGTTTATATAGGCTAGGATTGCTGGACGTTTGTTGAAGGTCATAACTTCATATGACCGTTTATGGCTATTGGTGAGCAACTAACCGTTATTTGGTTGTTTCTGACCGTAATACATGTGGGACAACCAACTAATGCATGCTAGTCATTTAGAATCATTGGCTAGCTGTTTTAAAACTGTTGGGCTGACCACATGTAGCAATTTTTGCATGGTCTGGTTTAATACTGTATGAGCAATTACACCTCTCTTAAATCACTAGTGTTCAGCCTCTACAAAAAAACTCACTCGTCTCATTCAGATCAATCGCACATGAGACTCCAAGTGCTTGACCCATAGTATCTGTTGCACAGTAACTCACACTCATCTTGCATAAGGTCGCGAGGGAGCGGCATAATGCCCATGTGCAAAGTGTAAAGCATGCCACTACAGTCACACATGTCCATGCCCTCGCACCAAGCTCGTGCGCATGCCGACCTCACCAAAAGCTAAAAAATGTGATTGAGTGTCTCATCACCGTTAAAAATTCCAACTGTGCAATTCTAAGGTTTTAGTAATGTTTGTTTGTAATCCAACCAATTGATAATGTCAAGGAGACCTGGATGAAGGGAAAATAGAAAGATCAAATTGGTCCAATACTTTTGTGGCCCGCAAATTGATTTAATGATTATTCATCAGTGTTTTCATTGGATCAAGCTGATATTTGTTTTTCAAATTCATCTTGGTCTGTATGACCTAATCAATAGGTTAGATTTCAAATAAACATTACAGTGGCCATTAGGAGGCTTTTATTGATGGACATTCAATCACTATTGTTTTCTCGTGGTGAAGTCCACCTGAGATATATATTTGCCTCAGTTTTGGTATCAGATCCTACAGTGATCTATAAAAATGGATAGACAGCGTGGATGAAATGCATGCACCATGATAGGGCCCACAGAGCACCGATCCATAGCCACCTGGCTAGTGGCAGCGTCCATGACGGGTGCGGATTGTCAGCGCCCTGAAACTATGTTTTTTCAAGTTTTGATGTGGCATGGCTTAAAAGATTCCTTGTTGATTTATTTTCATTTCTCCCGTATAAACTGAATTTGCCTCCCATATATCTCAGAAGGAAAGTTGCTCACGTGGGCTACCCGATTATTTCGTCTGGCAGAGATTAATTGCAGTTGGTGGTGGCTCCCATCACTTTCCACCAATGGGACCTTTGTTGATAGGATCAAAGATTATAGAATCCTATGAATTGCCTCTTTGTACCTAGAACGAATCATACTTTGTGAGACATGTATAGGCAATGATGCATCTACGTTGTAAACGTAGTTACAAGTCCAGCAACCAAGTTATCGGCCCCCACCATGGGTGGGCCTCATTACGAGAACAAGGTCAAAACCCATGAATGGCCAGCTCCTACGGCTTGTCCACGTATTATTTAGGGATTTTAAGTTACAAAAAAAAATAATAATAAATAAATTAGTTAGGTCATGCCTCACTAACAAGCTTATAACTGGCCCATCTATCTGATGGTTGAGATCATCTATCCGGTGGGCCTCACTACGAGAACGAGGTCAAAACACAACATGCTCGGGGTGATCATAAGTGAGTGGTGCACAAAGGTCCTTACTCTTTCCCGGGTGGTAGACTCCTGGGAGTTTCAACACCGGGTCAAGGGTTCGAGTACCCATGGTGGTGAAATCCCACGGTGTGCGTGTGTGGGGTGTGTGTGCGTGTGGCGTGAGTGTGCGGGGCTGTGTGTGCGTGTGTGACAAAAAAAAAAAACCCTCCACGTGGTGGAGATGAAGCGGCATCATGAAATTTGTTGAGTTCGTATGAGTGGGTCCATTATCTGTCCAATGGTTTCATGATCCACATGTGGGACCCACTGCTGGTTAAAGGTAGCGGCCAATGTCCACATTCAACCTGACTGAACTGATTTTTGGCCACACTACAAATGCAATGGGACCACTTGATGAATGGACTGGATCTCTCACAAATGCAGGCCGATTGCAAGTAGGAAAATTCGCAATATGGCGGCCAAGTATGAAAACTATATAAGACCATGGTTGGCCAGCTTAGCATAAAGCACCATCCTTCCCTCTATCAGGTCAATAGGGTTGGACGTCAATTGGAGCCATCCAGACCGTGAAACCCACCATTAGGGGTGTACGTGAGTCGATCTGAGCTGTCCAGAAAATGGTCCGTCTCGTCCCGAACTCAATTCTGGATCAGGCCAAGTCGAGCGAGCGAACCGGGCTAGCCCGGTTCGTGTACAGCCCTACCCACCATGGAGGTCAAGAATCAGCTTCAATGACTCTTTTGGTGGGCCACACCATCAATTAATGGACTAGATTCGGAGTCAACGGATGGATGTTCTTCGCCTAATGATTACATTGGGCGGCCGCCCATAGTCCCCCTTCATATGCCCTAAACATGTGATATGTTGGTGGAAAGACACAGCAGCTGCATTTTAAGCTACCACTCAGCCCACTGTAGGTGATCCGTTCCATTCATTTGAATGCCACCAACCAGATGGCCAAGATTGCTCGATCATTGTCGGTATTGCTAGTATTGCAAGCGTGCGCCACAAACGGAAGGGCACTCACTACGGTAATCTGGATTCATCTCTCTGGCAATCAGATGCCCAAGCGCACATAGCTGAGTCATGAAAAACCGATGGAAAAGTGTTCTCATCAATCTAAAAGCTCCAAATCCCGTCTCACAAGTCGACACGTCCACTTACAACTCTTTCAACAGGTGTCCCCTCATACAATGATGATCAGGGAAAAACCAATGCGATCCAACCATTAAAAAAATAATTATACCATCACGTGAAGCGCACAGCATCCTTATCCAAAAGGGGGAAGCAAACGAAATAGTAGACACAGTCATTACTATGAAAGGGTGTATGCGATCACAGTGATAACTGGGTGTGGATAGACAGAGCTGGGCATTTAATGAACAACTAATGCTAGTAAAAATTTCCCTCTAAAAGTTATTTCAATTGATGAAAAAGAGATGCTTACTTAAGTAGCCCCATTGTAGTATTATGTAAAATCCATCCGACTATTAGATGAGCCACCTCAAGTTAGACCCAGGGCAAAACAATCAGCACCATCCCTGGCTTACTTGAACCACATGATTGAAAAATGTGTACGTAGAAAGCTCATCCTCCAAACTCTTTTCCTTGTGTGATTCACTTTAATCACTTATGTGCCAAATTTATATGTTCAAGGCCTAATATTTAGTGTGAGAGCTAATGGTTGGAATGGATTTTATATTCTCATCATGATAGGGCCTATACAAGTCAAGGGTGGAAGTCTCTCTCAATTGTTTCAATTGATATGGCCCACTTAAAATCATTGATTAGCCTGATTTTTTTTGTCCTAGCCTAACATATGATTATATAGCTAATGATCGAAGTGGATTTCTAAAAAATGTCACCGTGGCGCCCTTAAAATTTGAAGAGGGGGTGTATCAAACTATTGTTGGTTGTCATTATCACTACAGCTCCCTTTGGTGTGGTCCACTGGAGATGTGGACCTGCCTCATTTTTTGTTTCATATCTTAAAATGGTCTGGTAAAAGTGATTAATGGCGTAGATAAAACATATACATTACTTTGGACCCCATCTGTACGGGCGGGGGTAAGACTCAATCCGCGTCCGCGATCGAGTCTCTTCGGGAAATACCACGCTTTTCTGTAAACTGGCGTTATTTTCTTGGAACCAGTGGGATACGGACGCCCGCATGTGATTTTTGAAGGGGCTACGATGATGCGTGTGTACGATCCAAGCCGACCACTTGGATGTGCGATCTACACTACGCCTAGAGTCAAGAAATCAGGTTGATCTGTGGTTCAAGTGGGGTACGCTAAAAAAAAACATTTGTAAAAATGAGATTCACCCTTGATTTTTATGGGCTCACTACGCCCAACTATAGCGAGGACGTAAAATCCATTCTAACCATTAAATGCTTGTCCCTGTACACTTATAATCGTGTGGCTCAACTGAAACGTTTGGAGCTGATTTTTAAGACATTTGGTCATGCATGGGATGACTCACCTGGTTGTTGAAGTGGATTCCACCTTAATACTAAGGTGGAGCGCACTTAGGGCCAGTTTGTGCGGTGGTATTAAATGGGATAATATTAAAAAAATATAATTATTACCCACCGCAGGGATCGTCCCCTATTGTCAACCCTAATGTCAAAGGATAAAATTAATGCAGTGCTTTGTTGATCATACGGTGGTACGTTGAATGGATACACCCACTATCATTTGAATTTATTGAGAATAACACACATGTGTTATATCTAAGCTGTTTCTTTGTTTTGTAACCTCATTTTATGATATGGACCTAAAAAAGAGGTAGATCCAAAATTTATGTAGCCCCGAAGAAGTTTTTAACGGTAAGTATTCAATTTATGTCACTTTCTATAGTAGGATCCAATTGAGCTTTAGATTTACCTAATTTTTTAGCCCATGCCCTAAAATAATCTCAATAAATGAATGATCGGTGTGAATATAGCTCACACATTGTTGAGACCTACACAACTTCCTAAACATAGAGTGAATTGCAAGAGAATCAATGCAATTTCATGATTCAAAGCTTTTTCATTCATTCCAAACAAGGAATGAAGTTCGCATACGATCAGATGAATCCCATCTCACCCAATTTCTTCTGATTCCACCGCCCAAACTGATCCTAAATTACTCCTAAATTACTGACGCGGATTTTCCTGCGGAGGCCTTCTGTGGGAAGTTCCATATGTAAACTTAGGTGGGCCTGGCGCGATGTTTGTGAGAAATCGGCTTCGTCCATTCGTTTTTTGAGCTCCTTTTAAGACATCTGTACAAAAATGAGGAGGATCGAAGACTCAGTAAGCCGCGCTGAAGGAAAAGGTGGGTACGGAAATTTCTACCGTTGAAACCTCTCTAGGGTTGATATTGATGTTTACATGCCATCCATACCGTTCAAAACGTCATTCCTTTCCTACCAGGATGAACTGAAAACACAAATATTATGCTGATTCAAAACTTCCATAGCCCATTAATATTTTAACTGTGGACGTTCAATCCTCATGTTTTCGGCCCATTTACGTATTAGATCTGGTTCATTTTTTTATTAATTAACTAAAATGATCTCACCAAACAGATGGACGGGATGGATTTCTCACAAACATCACGGTGGGCCCCACCTAAGTTTACTCCTGCAAAAGTTTTTAAAGAAGGGAAAAGGTACAGTGCGCTCGAGCTCACAGCTCCGTCCCTTGGGGTCGAGCTTTGTGGGCCCACCGTGATGTCTTTCGAACATCTACCCCATCAATCAGATGCGCCATTCCACCGTGTACCTAAAAATTAAAAGCAATCTGTGACTTTTTGGGCCACACTACATACAGAAGTAGAGAGGAGCCGTGCAACCATTAAAACATTCATATTCATTTTTAGGGCCACAAAACATGTGTTTTGAAAATCCAGCCCATCCATTATGTGTCTCCCACTTTTATGAGGGTTCCGTATAAGTTTTAACATCATTCAAAACTCAGATGGGCCCCACAAAGTGATTTTATATGTTTTAAAGGTGTCTTCACATGATTTTAGATGGTATAACCCACCTGAGTTCCATATACAGATGATTTTTGGGATATCTCATTATTTAAAGGAGAAACATAAAATTCACGGTGTTGATGGTCGACATGCATCACGGTGGGCCCACACAGCTCGACCTCAGAATAAGCTTATCGTGAGCTCGAGCGCACAGCACCCTTTCCCCCCGAAGAAAATCCGCCAATTGAAATTACGTCTCCCAGCATTAATTGCCATTAATTGATTCATAACTGAAGGAGCTGGGTCCAACTACGTTGCGTGTCAGCATGCTCTCACACAGCTGGCTGGACATTGCATTTTCGTCTAGCTAGCCATGCATTCAATGAAAACAATCTCTCTTAATTAATCAAAGCAAATGCTTCCACTGCATACTAATTTCATTTTGGCATGGAAAAGGGGTCATGGATTGAGTGGGCCCCATCGACCCTGACCATCAAGTATGTCATCCCATATTACATCAAGGTCTCAAATTTCATCTCCATCCTTAAGTCAGGTCAACCACGATTAGAAACATTGTACATGTAAAGGTTAACCCACTAAATTATTTCCTTTTGTGTGGCTCACATGAATCATGTATAGACCTGATTTTTGAAACCTAAGATTAGTTTTGGTGTGGCATCTAAGGGATGGAATGGATTTCATAGTTTCATCATAATAGGCCCTGTAAAAATCGAGGGTGGATGTCTCCTTCGTAAATCTTTCCATTGGTGTGGCCCATCCGAATAACAGGTTAACTTAATTTTTTGGCTCCATACCTATAACGGGATTATACATATAATGGTTAGGGTTGATCTCACGTACATGTAAGAATAGGCCCATAGAAAATGGGACATGGAGTCCGCGTGGTACCTGTTCACACTGCCGCTTGGCGTAATTTAAAATGATAATTAATGCTCATAATGCTTGGCAGAGAAGAGAAGTGGCATTATTTTGGTAATTAATCCTCGTGATGCCGGTAGAGAAGTGACTTAAACTAACTTTGGAAAAGCGTGAGCCGTTCAGGTCAACCCACCATGGTGTTAATTTTAAATCTACCCCGAGCATTATGTGAGCCTCCCTACTCAACCCATGCGCTGAATCCCAGAGGAAAGGAAGCGGATTGCCCAGTGAATAACTCACTACGATTAGCGTACTGAGTAAACTCTGTGGGGTCTATCATGATTTATGTATTTTATCCACTCCCTTCATCAATTTTATGAGATAATTTTAGGGCTTTAAGACAAAAAATAAAATACATACAATGTTCAAGTGGACCACACCATACGAAACGGTTGAAATGAACGTTTACCACTGAAAGTTTTTAGGGAGCTACAAAAGTTTTGGATCAATCTTATATTTGTGTTTTACTTTCATCCATGTCTGTATGATCTTATAAGCAGGTTAGATAACAAATAAACATCATTGTAATAGTAAAGTTTCAACAGTGGAAATCATTATCCCCACTGTTTACCATGGCATGATTCACTTGATATTTGAATATACTTCAATTTTGAGTTCAACTCCTTAAATTAGATGAAAAAACGGGTGAACGGCATAAATAGACCACATACATAGAGGGCCTGGTTGATTTTCATCGTTTCACCTAAAAATGGTAAATACCCAAGAAATGAGATATTATTACCATTTCACCTGTTTGAATATTCACGGTGATTTCATTTCTTGAAAATCGGTTCAAAAGTAATATTGGGCATTTTTGGACTCTATTTTGATATATATGATATATCTACTCTGCCCATTCATTTTATCACAACATTTTGAGATATTAGAAGAAAAATGAATTAGATCTAACACTCAACTGCCCGTACCAAAAAAAACAATGGCCACGTTAAGTTTTTAACAGTAAGTATTTAATTCATGTATTTTTATTGCGTGGTCCACTTGAGCATTGAATATACCTAATTTCTTTGGCTTATACCATAAATTTATCTGACATAATGGATGAACGGTGTGGATATATGATATGCATCATGGTGGGACTCACAAATGTTTTATAATATTTATCATTTTATCCTCCAAAAAGTAACCGACAAATCAATTATAAGAAAAAGTGCAGCAACTACGGAGGAAAATAATTATTAATTTTTTTTTAAGAATTTACCATTCCACTGGAAATCAAACAGGCCCAGGTGAGCCCAACTGAGTTTACTCAGTACAATAAGAGCGTACTGTGTACACTGTACGCTATCCGATTATCAAATGAAACTGTCTACGGTTTCTGTAATACTTTCCGTCAAATGTAATTTTTCTAATATATTTAATAAAAATGATGATGCGGCAATTACAGTGACAGACCAATGATAAAGCTGGATTCAGCAGCCCACTGTTTCCACGATACAGAGGATCCGCACAGTGTCACCATAATCAGTTCATGCTATTCATGGAAACCTTAGACTATATATGTTCAATCGAGCCATCAAAGCCTTTCACTTTGTAGTCCCATTTCCAACTCACAGCTTTCTCAGTGGCTCTGATAAAGTGATGCTCGATGATTATGTTTTTTTACTTCTAACATCAAAAGCCATCCTGTACCACCATCATAAGCAGAGTATCATGTTTGTTCTACTTGCTACAACAAACCCTTACCCATCAACCAATATGGATTCTGGATGTAAATCTCGTTATTCGAGCTCCATTGATTGAGTGAAAGCTGTGTTGTTCGATTACGAGAAGAGTTACAGGGGATTTTGGGAGAAATCTGCAGATTTTGAGCTCCTTTTGCATTGGTTTTAGCCCAAATGGAAAATCCAAAGATATGAAATTGGAATTTGTGAGAGAAACTTAGAGATTCAAGCAGTTTGTGTTGCGAAGCTCTCTGCAGCTTTAATGGCAGACCTGCAGCATCCTTACATAGTTCTTTGAAGGAAATGCTTGCACATTTCAGATTTTTCGTTGCTTCTTTTAAAGGTATGTTCCTTTGTTCTTCCTTTGTCTTATTGCGGCCGTGTATTTTGTAGGAATGCTAGTGAAGATATCTAGATTTGGAGCATTTTTCTGTGTTATTTTGAGCTTTCAGCATCGGAATTCAAACTTCGGCTATAGTAGCTACCACTTGAAGTGTTCTGAAAACCCGTAGTTTTTGTGCATTTTCTGAGTGTTTGATGTTGTGATTAAAACTTTTGGTATCGAAGATTTCGCTTGAAATGTTTCAAAAATCAATAGACTACTCTTTTTTTTTTCCATTGCCGGTGTGGGAACCATAAGATTTTATGCATTTTCGCTTGAAATGCTCTGGAAAGCATCAGATTCTATACATTTTCTTTCAATGTTGATATTTAAACTTCAGATGTGGTACTTTTAGCTTGAAATGCTATGAAATCCTGTAGATTTTATATTTTCTGTGAGTTTTCAATGTCAGTAGTTGAACTTCAGGTGTTCAAGATTTGACTCAACATGATCTGAGAACCAATGGATTTCATTCCGTTTTCAAGCTTTCGACATTGGAATTATCCTAGAAACAAGCAGATTCAGCATTCTAAATTTTCAATGTCAGCAGTAGAAATGCCGGTTATTATGCATTTGGGGACCACAACGGGCTGTAAATACGGTGGCATAAACGGACCGTTGCTTTATTTCCTTTTTTTTTTGCCACCTGACAGTCGTCAGGTAGAAAGACTGAGAGAGAGATGGGGTGATCGTTGTTGTTGACCACCACCACCAACAGAGATGATCACTGATAGTGGTAAATGTTTTATTTTGAAATATTTTAAAAATATTTAGTGTTTTAAAATTTTCAATTGAGCCGAGCCGGAGCCATAGTTGTGGGTGCGGACGGGCAAATGCGGAGTTGTCTTTTGACACAAGCTCAAGTTCGAAGGGTTGCACTCCTTCACCGTTTGTTTTGGAAAGTTGTTGCTTTTCAAAACTTGATTGCGGCAATTGGATTTAAACTCAACAGTCACCATCCTTTTTGAAATGGTGTTTATACATTCTTAAAGGTGCTCTTTTGATACTCTGCAAATAGAATATATATATATATATATATATATATATATATATATATATATATATATATATATGTGAAAAGGAATATATATAAAAAAAAAAAAATAATAATAATAACATGATTTTGCTTTCAAAATATAGTTGATGTATTTTCTGATTTGGGTTAATATTACCAATGATTTGAACATGTGTACATTGAGTGTACCATTGGGATCGGGTGATGATTGTTGTATCCTAAAGGTTAATTGCCCTAAGAATCCTATTACACTTGGAACATGGTCTAAGGAGGACAAATTCAATCTTTCAAATCCTGCTTCAACTTCTACAAATTGGTAAATTTTCTAAATTACTTATTTTAATTTTATTTAGTTAAGATAGTTTTCAAACCCTATATTTCACAATCTTAAAATTAAATTTCTGAAAATTTAAATAGAACTATGGTTACAACTGAATTATTGTGCATATGTTGTACAGGTGAGCCAATGGTTGGGGCAAAAGTTTAGGTGGCCCTAGACTAGCTTTTATGTCTCAATTAGACCTTTTCAATTTTGATCCACCAATAAATAATTTTTTATTTTCAACCGTCCAACTATTGTCTACCAATAATTTTGGTGTAGTCATTTCAAAATTTTCAATTTTATTTTTTCAAAATGTCAAAATCTTGGTGTTTTTTTAAATCTCATTTTTTTTTTCCAAAATCATATATATATTTTCTTATACTTAATTTCCTTTTCAAAATGTCATTTTTTTTTTGTTTGACAAAATCTCAATTTTTTTTTTTAAATTTTAAATTTCTTTTTTTTTTTTTAATTTTAAATTTCTATCGTTTGCCATTGTCTCCATTTTTTTTTTTCAAAAAAATATACTTTTTCAAAATCTAAATGTTTAACAAAATCTCATTTTTGTTTTCAAACTTCTGGATTTTTTTTTCAAAATACAAATTCTCAATTTAATTATCAAAATCTCAATTTTTTTTTCAAAAATCTTTTTTTTTTGTTTTCAAACTTATCAATTTTTTCAAACTTTTCAAAATTTTCAAGAAGTTAGTTTTTTTGTTTTTTTTCAAAATCATGATTTCTTTTTCAACATCTCAATTTTCTTTTTCAAAATGATTTTTTTGTCAAAATATCAATTTTTAAAATCGCATTTTTTTTTCTTCAAAATTTCTATTTTAGTTTTTTTTGAACTTCTCGATTTCCATTCATCAAAATGTTTTTTTTTTTTTTTTTCTCAAAATCAATTTTTATTTTTATTTTTTTTCAAAATGTCATTTGTGTTATCAAACATTTCAAAATTTTCTTTTTAAAATAAAATTTTCGAGATGCCAATTTTTATTTTTTTTCAAAATCACAATTTCTTTTCAATTTCTCAACATTGTCATTTTTTTTCTCGAAATCACATATTTTTATTGAACTTCTCAATTTTCCTTTTCAAAATGTCATTTAAAATAAAAATAAAAATAAAAATATCTCAATTTTTTCTTCAAAATTTCTATTTTTTTCGAACTTCTTTAAAGTCTTTTTCAAAATGTTTTTGTTTGAAACTTCTCAAATTTTATTTTTTTTTCCAAATTTCATTTTTGTTATTGAACTTCTCATTTATATTTTTTCAAAATACAAAATCTCAATTTCTTTTTCATAATCATTATATTTTTTTTTCCAAAATCTGATTTTTTTTTTCAAACTTATCAATTTATTCAAACTTCCCAAGTTTTAAGGATGCCATTTTTAAAAATCAAAGTCACATTTTTTTTCAACTTCTCAATTATTTTTTTTCAAAGTGCTATTTTTATTTTTTCAAAGTGCTATTTTTATTTTTTCAAATGTCATTTTTTTTTTCAACATCTCAATTATTTTAAATACCAATTCTTTTCAAAATTTCAAAATTTCTCATCGTAACTTTTTTCCAAACTTTTGAACTTCGATCACAAATTTTTTAAACTTTTGAAAAGTGTCAATTTTTATGAAAATATACTTATGTTAAAATCATCAACTTTATTCAAACCTCTCAATGTTTTTGAAAATGTCAATATTTTGTTTTCTAAATCTTGATTTTTTTAATCAATTTTTATTATATAAAATCTCTTCTATTTTTTCTCAAACATTGCCAATTTATTTTGGAACTTAAGCATGAACTCTAACCAGTAATTAACCTTATACTCCAATTTTATCTTTAAAGTGCGGTTTGCTTGACAGCTTCGCTACCGGACCCAGGTTCAATGTATCCTTTGCTGTGGAGTCCACCTTGATAAATATATCTTATATAATATATCTAATCTGTATATCCGTTTCTCCAGCTCAACTTACTCTATGATCCCACATTTTCAGGAAATCCAGTGACCACACTACAGGAAACAATCCTGATTGACTATTAAAAACTCCTCGGAGGTCCACAAAAGTTTTGGATCAAGCTGATATTTGTATGGGTCCTTTATCCATGTCTGCGTCACCTTATCAACAGGTTGGATGGAAAATAAATACTCCTGTGGCCCCCAAGAATTTTTTTTAATGATGAGCGTTCAATCACCACTGTTTCCTGTGTAGTACACGTGAGATTTTTGTTTGCTGAATTTTTGGGATCATGGACAAATGAACCGAAGAAACGGATGGATGGAGTGGATATGATAAAAATATATCAAGGTGGGCCCTACAATAAGGGATCCACCTAACCCGTGTCCCTATCTCCCTAAAGCTTTGAGTAATCTAGCCAACCAAGTGATGATCAAGACCGCTCATCTAGAAGCTTGTGCAATACATGTTCAACTTGAAAAGAATCTCAATGATTCGAGACCTATCACCTTCATTCGAAGTGGAGATAGAACCGCTTTTCTCCATCATTGTTTCCTATTTACTTTATATGGATGATTCTCTCCATGATAAGTGAGATTTTTCTTCAACAGACTGATGTAGAGCGGGTCGCGGACAATTTCATGGCCAAGATGGATTAGAAAAGGCACGGTCGGCGACAGAAGTGATTTGCACCATCGGACCTTAGATCGGGCGTATCTCACAATCCGGAATGAGTTATCCGACATAAAATATATGATTTTGGGGTAGAACGAGCTACTTTAGCCAACCAACCCCGCTATGCCGGGTTGCGCAGCCCGGATTTGCGAGAAACCCCCTGATCGACAGTCGTTTCCTCGTTTTAATTTTGTTTTTACTATAAATAGTAAGTTTTAGTTTGAGTATAACTTTTCATCCGTTGGGCTTTAGGAGTTGTGTCCAACATGAAAAGTGCTTAGGATAGTTAGGAGAACGGTTTGGTGAAGCCAAATAGGACACTTACTATTTTTGGTCGAAAACCTTGCGCACTAGTAGACATCATGACCGTCTATAAATAGTAAGTTTACTATTTATAGTAAGTTGCGAATTCTAGGAGTTTTAGTTGTAGTTTAAGTCTGATTTATTTCTTATTGCTTGGTTCCCTTATTTAAAGGGTTGTGAACTCGATTTTGGGAATTCATTAATCAATTTCGAATTTATTAGAAATTATTTTTATTTTCTACTTTCTTTCCTCGTGGATTCGAGGAGTCTCTGTAAGGAGTCCAGAGAAGTTCCGTCGATTTGGAATATTTATCATCTTGAGGAAGACGGTGCTCGACCTCACGTCCTTCCCTGCGTCAGTTTGGTATCAGAGCGAGGATTCCCCTCGGGTCGATGACAAATAATGAAGTTATGAATCAAAATTCTGTGGACGGTGATCCAGGGATTCGTTATCTTTTGGAAAGAATGAAAGCTTTCCACCGGGAGAGTCAGTTGACCATGCAAGGGCTGAAGACAACCCTCGACCGTCTTGCGGATACGCTATTTCCGCCCCGAGCCCTAGGCGGTGCTCCACCACCTATGGTCGCTCCACCACCCGTGGTTGCTGTACGACGTGACCCTGATTATCGCAGAGTACTACCAACGGCAAACCGTAGGGCTACACCAGATGACTCTAGTTCCAGCGATGAGGACATTAATGAGGGTTTCGACCGACAGCCAATCCATGGAGGCGATCGTTTAGATCGTGCTGAAAGAGACTATCGAGGTAAGGATGAACTTCCTAGTTTTAACGGTTTATTACGTATCGAAGATTTTCTCGATTGGCTAGCCGAAGCAGAGAGATATTTCGATTATATGAATGTGCCAGATCATAAAAGGGTGAAATTGGTAGCGTTTAAATTAAAATCTGATGCTTCTGCATGGTGGGAACAATTGCAACTCTCACGAGCCCGCCAGAACAAGGCGCCCATCGCATCATGGCCTCGGATGAGACGTCTTCTTCGTTCACGATTTCTCCCCAGTGATTATGAGTAGATATTATTCCAGCAATACCAGAATTGTCGACAAGGAAATCGAACTGTTACAGATTACACTGAAGAATTCCAGCGGTTGGCTACACGAAACGATTTGTTAGAATCTGTGTCACAGAAAGTGACACGATTTATAGGTGGGTTGCGACCTGTAATTCAGGATCGAGTTCAGATGTACCCAGTCGGGACCGTAGATGAAGCAGTTCAATTGACAGGAAGGGCAGAAACACAGCATGCAAGAGCTCCTGCTCGTCCCTATCCTTCAAATCGACCCCCTATGACAGGTCCCACACAGGATCCAGTGCTGGCTCGAGGAAAAGATCTGGTAGGAGAACGTCCTCAACCTCCTCTACCCGCGAACCGTGATACGGGGAGCGGACCATCCAGACCTCAACGGGCAGCACCCACAACAGCGGGCCCGAGTAGGATTTCGAATCCTTATGCTCGGCCAAGGCCGAACAATTATTACCACTGTGGCCAACCAGGCCACTTATCAAACACTTGTCCTCAACGTCCGGCAGCACACTTGACTATAAACGAAGGGGGCACTGAAGATGAGGCCGCAGAAGAAGATCATGGCTTTGATGAATATGAAAAAACCACTGAAGAAATAGCAGGTGGCGATGAAGTGACAGGCGAGGATCGTGGCGAATCTCTCGTTGTGAGGCGACTACTGTATACCCCACGAAAGGAATTACATCCACAGCGGCACAATATATTTCGTACTCGGTGCACTGTCAACGGAAAGGTCTGTGATGTGATCATAGACAGTGGTAGCAGTGAGAACATCGTCTCAAGAGTGATGGTGGATAAGTTGCAGCTACCAACGACAAAACATCCTTCCCCGTACTCAATTGGCTGGATAAAAAAAGTGAACGAAACCAAGATAACTGAACAATGCACTATCTCGTTTTCAATTGGTAAACATTATAAGGATCAGATACTTTGTGACGTGGTTGACATGGAAGCCTGCCATATGCTACTCGGTTGACCCTAGCAGTCGGACCGCGATGCAACCCATCGGGGGCGAGACAATGTCTACATATTCGTCAAGGATAGTCGAAAAATAATCCTTGCCCTTATGACACCAGAGAACCACCCTGAAGCCTCTAAAGTGGAGGGGAGTTCTCTCTTGACCATTCGGAATTTCATGGAAGAGTCCAAGAAAACCGGCGAGGAATATGCCGTAGTGGTGAAGGGCGAGAAAGAGAAACCCTTAAACATCCCTCCAAGCTTAAGACTGGTATTAAACGAATTCAAAGAAGTCTGGCCTGAAGATTTACCTGATGGATTACCCCCCATGAGAGACATCCAACATCACATAGACATCGTCCCTGGGGCTAGCCTGCCCAATCGCCCTCATTATCGGATGAGTCCGAAGGAGTGTGAGATACTTCAGGGGCAAGTGGAGGAATTGATCCGTAAGGGTTTATTGAGAGAGAGCATGAGCTCATGTGCTGTACCAGTATTATTAACGCCAAAAAAAGATGGAAGCTGGCGCATGTGTGTCGACAGCCGAGCAATTAACAAAATTACTATTAAATATCAGTTTCTAATACCACGGTTGGACGACATGCTCGATATGTTAGAAGGGGCTAAAGTGTTCTCTAAACTCGATCTAAAGAGCGGGTACCATCAGATTCGTATTTAACCCAGTGATGAATGGAAAACGGCATTCAAGACAAATGAAGGGTTGTATGAGTGGCTGGTCATGCCTTTCGGCCTATCGAATGCACCAAGTACTTTTATGCGTTTACTGAATCAAGTTCTAAAACCGTTCACTGGCCGATTTGTGGTAGTATATTTTGATGACATATTGATATATAGCCAGGATGAGGTGGAGCACAAGAAACATCTCAGGCAGGTACTGTAGGTCCTACAAGATAACAAGTTGTACCTCAACTTGAAAAAGTGTAGCTTTTTAACTGACAGCCTGTTGTTTTTAGGATTTGTTGTAACGTCCACAGGCATTCGGGTGGACGAGGAAAAGGTACGAGCTATTAGGGAATGACCGATCCCGATAAACATTCATGAGGTGAGGAGTTTTCATGGATTAGCGACTTTCTATCGTCGATTTGTGCGAGATTTTAGCACCATCGTCGCGCCAATAACAGACTACATGAAAAAAGGGCCGTTCCAGTGGACCGATAAAGCTG
This sequence comes from Magnolia kwangsiensis, assembly GCA_037074715.1. NCBI lineage: Eukaryota > Viridiplantae > Streptophyta > Magnoliopsida > Magnoliales > Magnoliaceae > Magnolia > Magnolia kwangsiensis. The sequence goes on from CM073583.1 coordinate 16,123,143, forward strand.
ATAAGAGCTTTCATGAGATCAAGCATCGTTTGTCTACAACACCGGTCTTGGTGCTTCCTAATTTCGATAAATTGTTTGAGGTGGAGTGTGACGCTTCATATATCGGAATAGGAAGAGTATTATCACAGGAAGGCAGGCCGGTAGCCTTCTATAGCGAGAAGCTCAGTGAAGCCTGAAAGAAGTGGTCGACTTACGAGCTTGAGTTGTACGCAGTTGTTCAGGCGCTGTGACATTGGCGACATTATTTGATTCAAAGGGAGTTTGTTTTGTACACCGACCATCAGGCATTAAAGTTTATTAATAGTCAGACTAACGTGAATCGTGTGCATGATAGATGGGTTGCGTTTTTATAGGAATTTACGTTTGTTTTGAAGCATAAGTTAGGTTAGCAGAATAAGGTGGCTGATGCACTTAGCCGTCGTGCGTCACTACTTGTTACGGTGAGCAATGAGGTGGTTGGCTTTGACTGTCTCAAGGAGCTATATGCCAAGGATGAAGACTTCAAAGATTCTTAGTTGAAGTGCCAAGAAGGTTACCCCAATGACTTTCATATACAGGATGATTTTCTCTTCAAAGGGAATCGATTGTGCATCCCCCAAAGTTCTCTAAGGAAGCAGATTATTCAAGAACTACATGGAGGTGGCCTCGGTGGACACCTTGGGCGAGACAAGACGCGAGCTCTTGTGGAAGAGCGGTATTACTGGCCGCAATTAGTACGTGATGTGGGAAGAGCCATACAATGTTGTCATATTTGTCAGACCTCCAAGGGACAATCTCAGAATACGGGCCTTTACACCCCGTTACCTGTGCCTGACGGTCCTTGGGAGGATTTATCAATGGACTTCGTGCTTAGTCTTCCATGAACACAACGCGGTATGGATTCGGTGTTCGTAGTGGTCGATCGTTTCTCCAAGATGGTGCACTTTATCCCATGCAAGAAGACCCTTGATGCAACACATGTGGCGAATTTATTCTTCAGGGAGGTCGTACGGCTACACGGGGTCCCTAAGACCATTACTTCTGATCGTGACACGAAGTTCATTAGCCACTTTTGACGGACTTTGTGGACTCGATTCGATACACGACTTCAATTCAGCAGTGCTTACCACCCACAGACTGATGGGCAGACCGAAGTTGTGAATCGCACTTTGGAAAACCTCCTTCGATGTATTTCAGGAGAGAAACCGAAGCAATAAGATTTGGCCTTGTCTCAAGCGGAGTTTGCATTCAACAACATAGTAAACCGCTCGACAGGGAAATCCCCGTTCCAGGTTATTTATGGACGAGTACCTCGCCACACACTAGACTTGGTCCCTCTGCCCAAGCTCCCAGGCATGAGTATTGCAGCAGAACATATAGCAGACAGGATCATGGGTATTCATGCGGAGGTGCAGACTAAACTACATACCTTGAACGAAAAGTACAAGGAATAAGCGGACAAGCATCGTCGAGAAAAGGTGTTCGAGGTGGGCGACCAGGTAATGGTCCATTTGCGAAAAGAAAGATTTTCGACTGGGACGTACAACAAGCTGAAGAATAAGAAGATTGGACCGGTACCGATCATCCGAAAGATCAATGACAATGCTTATGTTGTTGATCTTCCAGATGACATGGCGATTTCACGGACTTTCAACGTTGCGGACCTGACCGAGTATCATGAACCAGCGCAGGATGAGAACTCGAGGACGAGTTCTTTTCAAGTGAATGGGACTGATGTAGAGCGGGTTGCGGACAATTTCATGGCCAAGATGGATCAGAAAAGGCACGGTCGGCGACAGAAGTGATCCGGACCATTGGACCTTAGATCGGGCGTATCTCACAATCCGGAATGAGTTATCCGATGTAAAATATATGATTTTGGGGTAGAACGAGCTACTTTAGCCAACCAACCCGCTATGCGGGTTGCGCAGCCCGGATTTGCGAGAAACCCCCTGATCGACGGTCGTTTCTTGGTTTTAATTTTGTTTTTACTATAAATAGTAAGTTTTAGTTTGAGTATAACTTTTCATCCGTTGGGCTTTAGGAGTTGTGTCCAACATGAAAAGTGCTTAGGATAGTTAGGAGAACGGTTTGGTGAAGCCAAATAGGACACTTACTATTTTTGGCCGAAAACCTTGCGCACTAGTAGACATCATGACCGTCTATAAATAGTAAGTTGCGAATTCTAGGAGTTTTAGTTGTAGTTTGAGTCTGATTTCTTTCTTATTGCTTGGTTCCCTTATTTAAAGGGTTGTGAACTCGATTTTGAGAATTCATTAATCAATTTCGAATTTATTAGAAATTATTTTTATTTTCTACTTTCTTTCCTCGTGGATTCGAGGAGTCTCTGTGAGGAGTCCAGAGAAGTTTTGTGGATTCGGAATATTTATCATCTTGAGGAAGACGGTGCTCGACCTCACGTCCTTCCCTGCGTCACAGACTGGATCATTATAAGATGGAGTAAAGTGGAAAAGCCTTGACAGCGAACAAACCTCATCAAGTACGAATACGGTCCCTTCATCACACAACTTGTACGCAGTTTTGTGTTCTTATACTCTGAACTTTCATGGCCATGGAAGGAGGTAATGTAACTTTAATTTGTATATTTCTTTTATATCATGCATAGCTCTAAGATGACTCCATTATGTAAATGGACCCAGACAAATTAAGCCGTTGGATCTTATGACATGATGCTATGGTTCGTGGTTTCAACGGTTAAAATTGTCTAGTTGGTATCCCCATTTCTTTATTAATTGATACTTAATGGGCTTGGTCACTCTTGAAGTGGTTTGACACTGGTTTGCATGCGGCATGAGTTGCAATGGTCTTTGTTAGGGCTGGTCCAAGCTCTATGATGGAATTAGTTGTAAAATCAATGAAATTTGATAGAAGGAAAGTGAGAAGTTTGAGTGGAAAGGAGAGATTTGTACAGAGATTATGGATGAAGATAGATATTTATTTTATGAGTTGCCTCTTCAATCAGTTGAAGGACTTGCCAGCGGAGGTGAGAGGCTGGATTTTCCTAGATAAAGTAGGCATGGGTAGCATTAGAACAGTTCAGATAGCAGGTTAGGGTTTTTTTTTTTTTTTTTTTTTTTGGGAGTTGGGCTACTTGTATGTTGGGAGGGTTTTATTCTTTTGTGGATACCTAGCTTAGACCAGGATCGGAGGGGCCAGCGCGGGGCGGCCCTCCTAAATTACATGTACATTCCCCTGTTTTGAAATGAAATTTCATTTTGAAAAAAAGCAAAAATGGATGAAGATAGATATTTTAAGTAGTTCATTTTTCTCACCTGCGCTACCGAGGGTTCAGTCATTATCCCTTCAGCATAAGTTTTCACAACATGAATGGTGTGGTTCATGCCTGGGAGAGAATACTGTAGGCATCATTTTGAGTGGACTATGTTTTGGAAAAAAAATAATCTGATAATTGATTTGTCAAGTTCAATGTGGTCGCTGAATAATTTCCTCCCGACACCAAGGCCATGTACTTGGTGAGCCCAATTTTCTAAGTATCTTGCCATCCACCTATCCTTGTAATAAAAGGTCGTGAATGGGTTAAATAACATTGTGGATGGCTTACATTAAAAGATCAGCATGGCCCACCTAATGAATAGACTAGCTTAATTCATGGACCAGTTCATGCCTGAGGCATGTTCCGCCTAATTCATCGATCCCACATAAGCTTGACAAATCTCCAACTTTAAAGTGTATTATACTAATGATTCATGTATTATGCAGATGAAATCAACGATGCTCCTATAGAGCAAGTGCGACTCACTGTTCCTATCACCGACGATAAGACGTTGCCGGGTTTAATCCCTTGGCAGATGAAATCAACGATGATTCATGTATTATGCAGATTTTCTTTCATAGAAAAATTCATCCCTTGGCAGCTCTATTGGTAACCCTTACAAGTCAAGTAAGACTCTTTTCCTCTCTTATTTCATTTGCTACATGTTGGCTTGATAGTTAGGTGATTCATATGTAAGATCTTATGGGTCTAGTCACTGATAGACAATGTTGAAAACTCTAGATTCAAAGGAGAACTTATTCTTTGATTTGTGGCCAACAAATAGATTGTTAAAATAAGTAGAAAAAAAGATCAGTGAGACCCATAAGATCAATTGTTTGGATCAACAAAACATGTGCCTCATATGCCTGCTTACCTTTTAAATTATCAGGCATATGGGATAAGCTCAGTTCAGGCCTGATGGCTAGTGAGTGTATTTAATATCATTAAAGTCTATTAGAATGTAGCTATGCTTTGAATGTAAAATACACATTTTTGTATGTGATGTGCAAGTAGTTGTTGGGCTATGGGTTTGCTGGACTATTTATGAAGCTCCTCGTCGAATCTCCCTACATGTGGTGGCCTTCTCGCTTGGCCGATGTTACTTTCTATAGGTTTCTCTCTTCACTCTTGTTTCCTAAGTTCCACTTGCTATACTCTAGCAAGGCACATGCTATTCATTATTGCACATATAATTAACACACACCAGAGGGTCAGAGGCTATGGCTTGCCCGTCGGGTATGAGGGTATGGACCGTCGTCTTAGGCTTGGATCAACCCTACACCTGTAGACCCATCGAATCATTTCGATTCTTAAATTCGGGCTCAATTAGTAGTTTTACCGTTGATGGTGCAGGTCATTGGGTTCAACCAAGGTTTAAGCAGGGCTAGGTCTGTGCCGCATTATTAATAATTTATGTTGGTAATATGTATTGATATATAGTACAACTTAACCTACTAAGTGACCTTTGCAGTCCACCATGATGTGTATATGATACGAAATTTATCCATCATGTGCGGCCACTTATGTTCTCCAGGGCACCCATAAACCAAGCCAATCCAAAACTAAGGTGTGCCACACTAGTAAGGATGGGGATGCCACCATGAAAAAACATTCCAGCTGTTGTATGAGGTCGACTATTTTTTATATTTGACATCTACTCCATTCAAAAGATGTGCCCCATCAAGATTAGTGGACACCCAAAGGGCCATTCCAGAGTCACGTGGACCACTACATGGGATTTTAGATGTTTTAGGCATGAATTTAGATGGTGGGTCCTACCTGCATTTTGTAATGGCCTGATTTTTGGGTGCCAAGGATATCATGAGGAAACTCATATTAGGGACTAACTGGGATGTCATGAACACATCATGATAGGCACACACATCATGTTGTAGTGCATCCGACCTCTTATATGTGATTAATATGCATGTGGAGATTGCTCGATGGGCTGGGCTCATGCCTACACCCTTCTTTTTCCAAAATTGATATTGATATTTACTAGGCCCTTGTTTGGTTCTTCAGGACATTGCATGAGAAGACAGTAAGGAAAAATGGACAACTTACAAGACTCCAATTCTTTATAATATTTTCAATCTCGAGCTTTGCCTATTATATTGTTCCTAATTATTTCTTCCCTTCCATAAGTACCCTCTCATTTGTTTGTTGGATTTGGAAAGACTCTGTCACAGCCCAACAACTTGGCTCTGGTCTTCATGGCTTTGGCTTTGGCTCATTTGGTTTGGATTGGTCTACCATATCTAGTTTCTTGGGTAGTCCTTTAGTATACCCCATGTTTGTAGTGATGAACATGATGGCTGGGTTTATACTAGTTCTTTACATAATAACTCCTATTGGTTATTGGACTAATTCATACAATGCTAAGCGATTTCCACTATTTTGTTCTAATTTATTTGATGCCGACGGAAATAAATATAATATTTCTTGAGTTCTGGATTGGAAGAAGTTTGTATTTGACCAGCATGGCTACAACAATTACTCAAAGATCTACCTAAGCACTTTCTACATCTATAGTCTAGGGCTCTCATTTGCCTCAGTAACAGCCAGCTTCACTCATGTTGCTCTCTTCCATGGAAGGTGAGAATTTTTAATCTTTCACATTTTATAATTATACCTTACTAGAAGTTACAAGGAATGATTATTTGTATTAATTGTACACAAATGTTGAACATGCCCAACCATCTTGAAGGTTTAGCTGAGGTTCAATTTCTTGGCGGGCTGTAACTTTATCAAAAGTAAAGAAAAGAAAATTGACCTCTTAATTCCAAAGATCGTATTGTTAGGATCATTGGATTACTTCAAATTTTAAGTTTCGGCCCTTCTAGATGTGGCTCATTGGCTGTTGATGGTCATATGCATCAAATCCAACATGACATGTATATTGTGAACCATATCTAGCGTATTTTCTCCATTCAAACATGTATTATGCTTAAAAGGGGCCACATAATTTTATTTGTGCCACTAACAATTAATGCCTAGGTGCATTTGTGATGCATTAGCTAATGATACTTTTTTCACTTTATATTGAAACAAGCTAGGATGGTTTGGGATCAATTAAAGGAGGCATATTCGGACAAAAAACAAATGAATGATGTCCACACTAGGATTATGAAGAAGAATTATGATCCTGTACCTCAATGGTGGTTTTATGCTATCTTGATTTCGATGTTGGGCCTCGCAATTTTTGCTTGTGAAGGATTTGGGAGACAGCTTCAACTTCCATTTTGGGGAGTTCTACTTGCATGTGCATTAGCTCTGGTATTCACTATTCCCGTTGGGGTAATTCAAGCAACAACGAATCAGGTAAAGTCTCTCTCAGAGATGTGCACTTATGTAACACATGATAAGCATGTCAAGGATCAGAAAAATGGATGGTAAAACTGCTAAAATTTATAATTTCTGTGCAGGAAATATCGTTAAACGTTGTCTCAGAATTGATCTTAGGGTATCTGTACCCAGGAAAGCCTCTCGCATATCTGGCGTTCAAATCCTACTGCATGCTTTGCATGGCCCATACCATCGACTTTCTCAGCAACTTGAAGCTCGTTTATTACATGAAGATTCCTCCAAGATCGTTCTTCATTGCTAAGGTAATTATATATACTACTTGCCAATCACGGAACCTCATGATGTTAAATTAGGTAGCTGGGCCTCTACTTGCTCAAGCCCAATCCCAGTCCAGTCTAGGCATTGATAATGAGTGTCGGCATGGCTTAGGCCACACCAAATGCATTCGGCTTTGGGTAATGGCTGGAGATTGAACACAACTCACTAAGAATCAGGCTGACTTAAGTGGAGTTTGGGCATTAAAAATTTGTTTTGGGATGGGCCACAAGCTATATCAGTTCAATATATGGTCTTTGCTCATGGTCCAATGGGTTGCAGCTCTGGCTCTGGTTGATTTCATCGTCCTAAATGGGTCAGAGTTAGGCTGACTTTCAGGTCATCTGATACATTGATTGTTTAGAGTTAAACCATGATTTAGGTGGGCCCTTACAGTGATTGTGTTTGAATGGCTTAGGTTGTTGGCATGGTGGTCTCTTCTTCGGTTAACTATGGTGTGACTTGGTGGTTACTCTCAACCGTTGAGAACATCTGTGACTTAACCAAGCTACCCCAAGGGAGCCCCTGGACGTGCCCCAGAGAACACGTGGGCAACACCATTCTAGCCATATGGGGTGTTGTGGGCCCTACCCGCATGTTTGCCCCATACGGGCAATACTCTATGATGTACATCTTCTTCCTCATTGGTGCACTGGGCCCAGTTGCTGTGTGGATCATGACGCTTGTTTTTCCCACGAAGAAGTGGATCAGACTCATCAACGTTCCAACTATACTACTGGCCGCAGGGTTAATGCCTCCAGCCACTGCAGTGCATTACTGGTCTTGGTTTCCAGTGGCTTTCTTCTTCAATTATGTAGTGTATGGGAAGTACAAAAGGTGGTGGGCCAAGTATAACTATGTCTTATCAACAGCGTTGGATGCTGGGACTGCTTTTATGGCTCTTTTCACAAGTTTCACACTCCAGAGTGAAGGTGTGTATGGGTTAGATTGGTGGGGATTGTCAGTAGATGATCATTGCCCACTAGCAAAGTGCCCCAGAGCCCATGGCATAGAGGTTGACGGTTGCCCAGTTTTTCATTAACACGGTTTTTGAAATGTTTTCTTTATACAAATACAAGAAGCATTATTATTTTTAATATATAATACTCTTTCTTTAGAAGTTTTAGAGGACCACTCACGTGGTATGAAGTCTCAATTTGGATAACAATACACAAACTACTACACTGCTGTGGTCCTTGTGACTTTTTTGTTTTTTTTTAATGAATTTTTTTTCATTTCAATTATGGTCCTTGTGACCTAGTTTCTAAGATAGGAACCGGATTGTGGGTTGTGCCACAACACACCACTGACCTCAGTGGCGTGTTGAAGTCACCAAATTCTGTGGTCTGCACGATGGTGTATTTGCTATATCCATACTGATCATTTCATTACAGAGCATAAATACGAGGAAGATTCAGAGCAGAAGTGGACCACACTACATAAAGGAAGTGGGGATTGCATGATTACCATTGAAAACCTTCCTGCGCCATGGAAGCTTTGGATCAAGCTGATATTTGTGTTTTTCCTTCATCCATCCAGGTGACCTTATCAACAGGGCCGTTAAATAAAAATCACGGTGAGCCCTAGGGAGGTTTCAACCGTGGACTTCGTTGTTAAACTACTTTCTGTGGTGTGGTCCATTTTAATTTTAGATATACCTCATTTTTTAGCCCAAGCCGTAAAATCATCTGGAAAAATATTTGGACAGTGTGGATATAACACATACATTATTTTGGGGTCCATTTAACTGGATGACGTTGACATATCACCGTGGTCAGTTGTGTACAGCACACCATGCAATCTGCTATCCTCGAAGGCTCGGATTACCCGTCTCCGTTCACACGGGTGCTTTGAAATATGCACTTGCATCTTCCCACAGTATACTCGGGTTTTCAACTCTGACAATGTGGCCACATGGTTCATTAATCAGGACCATTCATCTACTTGATCATTTAGTAAATACTGGATATTAAAGTCTTAACCTTTCATTTTTACAGTAAGAATAATTAGTTAGAATGAGAACTTCAGCAACGGTCCATATTCAACTAAAATATATCTAACTTTGATAGCTGTGATCTTCATATGCAGAAATGTTTCCTAATATAGGCAATCCAGAGTGAGGAGATAAATATCAAGAGTCCAAATGGAGCTATCGTATACACCCCCATGATAGTTTGTCACCGTATAAAATATGGTGGTGAATCTCCAACGACACGTGGCATAGTTTTGCAGCAATCCAAACCGCCCTCCGTCTTTCACAGAGTAGAAGTAAAAATCCAAATCGAGAAGATTGAAGTGACCAATGGGATTCGGACCACCCACTGACTTACTGTTAACCATCCATTTGAAAACCATCAATTAAAAGTTCTAATATTCCTCCATCAGTCTCATCTTATAATAATGCTACTTGAAAGAAACCGAGTTGAATAAAACATAAGAAGAGAGGAAATTATCTGAATTCAAGTCAAATATTAATGATGAAATCCATCAACTTAAATAGATAATAATTAAAATAGACTTTGCAAAAAATAAGCAACACCTAACCAATGACTAACGACTCCTAAACTTATAGGTTCTTCCTAAAGAATTGGTAAAACACACAACCAACTTCCTATAGAATAGGATACCAACAGTTAATCTACTAAAAAATAACAAAATAAAACCTTAACACACTCCCTTAAAATGAATGTTATTTATACAATCAGTTTAAACTAGAAACCTAACAAACACCTGGTAGTCACGCAACTTCCCAAATGCAGCCAATTTGAGAGGCTTGGTTAGAATATCTACAACCTAGTCTTCACTACAACAATAAACCAATTCAATGACTCCTTCATTTGTGAGATTAAGAAGGAAATGGTATCTCACATCTATGTGCTTGCTCCTACCATGTAAAACTGGATTCTTAGAGAGTTTAATGGTTGAACTATTGTCACGATAGATTTATATAGGTCCCTGCTGGAAACAATGCAACAACTCGAGTATTCTTTTCAACCAAATAGCTTGACACACACAAGAAGCTGCTGCTATAAACTCTGCTTCAGTTGTAGAAAAGGTAACAACTTGTTGCTTCTTTGATGCCCATGATATAGCCCCTGAACTCATCATAAATACATGACCAGACGTACTTCTACCCTAAGTATCCTGCATAATCACTGTCATTAAAGCCAACAAGATTTGATCCTTCTCTTTTTTGATAAAAAAAATATTAAAATCAATTGTACCTTTCAAGTAGCATAAGACTCTCTTTGCACCAATGAGGTGAAGCTCAATTGGACATTTCATAAACCTACTAATAAAACTTACAACAAACATAATGTCAGGTCTAGTTGCTGTTAAGTACACTAAGCTGTTGGGGGCCTTACACAAAACTTCAGGATCTAGCCTCTCGAACAAAACAGAATTATGGATAATAAAATAATGAAATAAATCAAAGCATAAAACACACCTCACACGAGATTTTTACGTGAAAAACCCTCATAAAGGTAAAAATCACTATGAAGCAAAACGTTATAACCGATCACAAGCATACCTTACTATGATCATACCTTCATCACTCATACATGAATGGATACACAGTAAGAGAAATAAAGAAAACTGAGATATCTCACTGATTACGAGGATGTAGAAGCGCTAAGATATGGTAGATTATCTGCACGAACATAACCTCCGTTCTACAAGCTTCCTCTCTCTCTTTCTCTCTCTCTCTCACACTCTTTTGATAGCCCTAAACCCTTTAAGAAACCCTCTTGTGTTTTTTTTCTTCACACATCATACCCTAGAAAAACCCTAGAGACCCTTTTTTTTATTATATAGTTTTAGAAAACTCTCTTCCACATCCTGGTTGCGAAAGGACTTGCGATACGAAATCTGCACAAAATTGTGAAACGAATCTGTGTAACCACGATTGGTCGTGCGCCACCCACGACCGGTCGAGCACCTCCCATGACCGGTCGAGCACCCCCGAAAAAAATGTCCAAACCTCGCTTGACTTTGAGTCGTGTCACGACTCAAACCTATGACTAGTCGAACACCAGCCCATGACCGGTCATGCAGGGCTCACAACCGATCGACGACGGGTCAAGAAACTCATAAAATCTCTACCTTTTTGACCCGGGAGGAATTCACCTTTTTTAAGCCAGCCTAGTTTCTACAAACCTCAAACTTGCCCTTGAGCAAAGCCTTGGTCATCATGTCTGACTCATTATCGTCCGTGTGTACCTTCTTAAGATATAACACCTTCTTTTTTAAAGTATCCTTGATCCAGTGATACCGAATCTCTATGTGCTTCGACTTGAAATGCTGACTTAGATTCTTGCTTAAGTGTATACCACTCTGACTATCACAATAGACCACGTGCTACTCTTGCTTCAGGCTAAGTTCCTGTATTAACCTCTTCATCCAAAACATCTCTTTACATACTTCTGTGACTACAATATACTCGACCTCTATTGAACCACTCTAGGACTTTCTCAATATACCGCTCTTGTGACAGAAAAAGCTTCTTGCTGCTTCTGTCACGGGTTATCTCTGTCACGGGTTATCTCTATTCTTAGGGTTTATTTAGCCGGGCTCAAGTCTTTCATCACAAAAGACTTGCCCAACTCATATTTTAGCATGTCGATCTTCTTGATATCTTTTCTTATGATGAACATGTCATTAACATATAACAGCAGAACTAAGAAATCACCATCTAAGAACTTTTTCGTGAACACACAGTGGTCCGATTCCATTCTGTTATACTCATGCTGTAACATGAACGAATCGAACTTCTTATACCATTGTCGTGGAGCTTGTTTCAACTCATACAAGTTCTTCCTCAGCCTACATACCATATGCTCCTTGCCCTTGACTTCAAACCCCTCTGATTTGTGCATGTAGATCTCTTCTTCCAAGTCACCATGGAGAAAGACAGTTTTAACATCTAACTGCTCTATCTCTAGATCCATGCTAGCCGCCAACCCAAGTAACACCCGTATGAATGTCATCTTTACCACTGGTGAGAATATCTCCTCGAAGTCTATGTCTTTCCTCTGACCAAACCCTTTTACCACAAGTCTGGCCTTGAACTTCGTCAGTGAATTCTTTTACTCAACCTTCTTTCTGAACACCCACTGTTGCTCAAAGCTTTCTTGCCCTTAAGTATTTTTACCATGTCATAAGTGTGGTTCTTATGCAACGATTTCATCTCTTCTTGCATAGCTTTCAACCACTCCTTATGCTCGTCGGCTAGGGCCTCAGAATAATCTCCTGGTTCTCCCCCATCAATTAGCTTAATATACTAATGCGATGAGTACCTCTTGGATGACTGTCTATCCCTAGATGACCTCCTCACCTGTGGCTCAACAGGTAGATCAAGTGGGGGCTACTCCCCTGGTCCATCTTTTGAAGGAATTTCCTCGTCCTCTTCATCTTTATATACTCCCCTGTCATCAGGCACAACGGGAGGAATAATCAGATCCATCTCCTCTAGCTCACCTGAACTAGACTGGTTCTTCTCTGGCTTACCAATGTCTTCTATATACTGATCTTTAAAGAATACCACATCTCTACTCCTGACGAGCTTCTTCTCGGTCGGATCTCACAATCTGTAACCGAACTTTTCATTACCGTACCCTAAGAACATACACTGCCTAATCTTCATATCAAGCTTGGACCTCTCGTCCTTTGATATGTGAACGGATGTCCTGTATCCAAACACCTTGAGATGACTGTATGATAGATTCTGTTTAGTCCACACCTTCTCAGGTACTTCCCCATTCAACGGGGTTGATAGAGACGTGTTTATCAGATACACTGCTGTGTGCATTGCTTCTCCCCAAAACATCTTATGCAACTTCGCATGGGATAACATGCATCTGATTCTCTCTACAATAGTGCGATTCATTCGCTCAGCTACACCATTATGCTGGGGGGTCTTAGGAACCATCTTCATGTCGTATACCCAGGACTTGCAGTACTCATGAAAGTCGCCAATGTACTCACCACCATTGTCAGTGCGGATGTACTTCAATGATCTACCTGTCTCTCTCTCGACCATAACATGAAACAATTTAAACACACCAAAGACCTCATCCTTGGATTTTAAAGCATAAACACAAACCCTCCTAGATGCATCATCTATAAAAGTGATAAAATACAATGCCTCACCTAAGGTTTTTATCCTCATAGGACCACAAACATAAGAATAAACCAAATCTAGTGCATGCTCTTTATTAATATGAGAAACAGTTTTAACAAATGAAACTTTATGTTATTTTCCTGATAAAAAATTAAGACAAGTTTTGAGAGCTGTACCTGTCAAGTCTGGAAGGAGCCGCTTCCTCGCTAGTAGCTGAAGCCCTTTTTCACTCATGTGACCTAGACGCCTGTGCCACATGTCACTAGCTAAATATTCCGCTACGTTCAACCCACCCTTGCATACATTAACACTTGCCTTGTAAAGAGTGCAACACTTCTTTCCTCTGGTTGCGATCAACGAACCCTTAATGAGCTTCCATCGCCCACCAGCAAACTGGCTTTCATAGCCATCATCATCCAACCTTCCCGTTGACATTAAGTTGAGGCGAAAGTCTGAGATATGCTTCACATCTCTAAGAACCAATGTGCAGCCTACATCGGTCTTCATAAAAATATCATCGACTCTTATGATCTTAGATATGCCAGAATTTTTCATCTTCACAGTCTCATTGTCACTTGACTTTTAACTTGTGAAGAAATCCTTGCATGAAGTCGCGTGAAAAGAAACTCCTGAGTTTATCACCCAGTCGGTGTCCTAACTCGTAGCCGTGAGATATACATCATGATCTGCATAAAGAATAACTATAACGTCGCCATCTGAAGTGACCACAGTGGAATCTGATCCATCTTCTTTCTCCTTTCCTTTTCCTTTCTTGTCGTTCTTAGCTTTATGACATTCATGCTTATATGGCCCTTCTTGTCACAATTCTAGCATTCAACATTTTTTTTGTTACTCGACTTGCCTCTTGATTTATCTCGGGCCTTCTCGCCCTTCTTGCTCTTTTCGCTCCCCTGTTCCTGTGTCACAAGAGCCTCTTACTGAGTAGACCCCTTAGACTTCCTCCTTGTCTCCTCATTGAAGAGACAGCTAGTAACCTGTTTCATGAATATCTTTTCGTCTAGCGTGTAGTTACTTAAAGACACCACCAATGTATCCTAACTGTCAGGCAATGAACTAAGTAAAAGTAAAGCCTACAATTCATCATCCAGGACCATCTTCATAGCGGAGAGCTGATTCACTATATTGTTGACCTCATTCATGTGCTCAGTCACAGAACCACCATCCTTGAACTTAAGATTCACAAGTCACCTTATCAGAAAAATTTATTATCGGCTGTCTTCCTCTCATACAGCCTTTGTAATTTCAACCACAAGGTAGCGGCTGAGATTTCTATAAACACATGGTAGAATACAGAATCATCTAACAATTGTCTAATAAACCCCACCACCTTCCAGTCCATCTTCTTCCAATCATTATCAAATATATCCTTAGGTTTTGCTGATATGCCTAAAATTGAAGAATATAGATCCTTTTAATAAAGTAAGTTCTCCATCTTAGCCTTCCATATGATCCAGTTAAAACCATTGAGGCTGATCATCCTTGATGAGTCACCTTCCATAATTCCAAACCGATCCTACCCGTTCAATGAACTTAGCTTTGATACTGATTTGTTGGGGGCCTTGCACAAAACTTCAGGATCTAGCCTCCCGAACAAACCAAAATTATGGATAATAAAGCAATGAAATAAATCAAAGTAAAAACATACACCACACAAGAGATTTTTATTTGAAAAACCCTTAAAGAGGTAAAAACCACGATACCTCATCCAGATCAGCAATCCACTATGAAGCAAAACGTTACAACTGATCACGAGCATACCTTACTATGATCAAACCTTCATCACTCATGCAGGAGTGGATAAACAGTAAGAGAAACAAAGAAAACTGAGAGATCTCACCGATTACGAGTATGTAGAAGCGCTGAGATGTGGTAGATCACCTCCATGAACATAACCTCCCTTCTACAAGCTTTCTCTCTCTCACTCTTTTGATAGCCTTAAACCCTTTAAGAAACCCTCTTGTATTTTTTTTTTCACACATTATACCCCACAAAAACCCTAGAGACCCCTTTTTATAGTTTTAGGAAATTCTCTTCCGCATCCTGGTTGCGAAAGGACTTGCGATACTAAATCCGTATAAAATTGCGGAACGAATCTACGTAACCACGATTGGTCATGTGCCACCCACGACCGGTCGAGCACCACTTACGACCGGTCGAGCACCCCTGAAAAAAAGTCCAAACCTCGTTGGACTTTGAGTCGTGTCACGACTCGAACCTACTACTGGTCCAACACCAGCTCACGACCGGTCGTGTAGGGCTCACGACCAGTCAATGACGAGTAAAAAAACCCGTCACAAGCTTCCAACAATTTTCTTGTATAAGGTACTGTTAACCTTCTTTCCTTCAGAGTCTTATGTGAACTTCAAACCTGGTTCAATTAGAGTTCCAACTGAGTTGTAATCCATCATTTGAAACCTGCCCAAAATCTCCAAAGCATACTTCTTTTGTGTGATGAAAATACTAGCTGTTGATTGCACTACTTCGATACGAAGAAAATAGTGCATCATGCCTAGATCGGTCATCTTGAATTTTGCCATCATCGACCTTTAAAATCCTCAAACATTGCTGGATCATTTCCTGTGTAGATCAAATCATCTACATATAAACAAACAATCATATTTTTTTTAAAATTTTTAAATTTTTATTTTTTGCAATTCCAAGTTTAATAAAGAGAGTATGCTCATATGGGCATTTTTGGAACCCTGCCTTAGCAAAAAAGTATCTATACTGCTGTACCAAGCTCTGGGTGCTTGTTTTAGTCCGTATAAAGCCTTCTTCAACCTATACA
This sequence comes from Magnolia kwangsiensis, assembly GCA_037074715.1. NCBI lineage: Eukaryota > Viridiplantae > Streptophyta > Magnoliopsida > Magnoliales > Magnoliaceae > Magnolia > Magnolia kwangsiensis. The sequence goes on from CM073583.1 coordinate 16,138,968, forward strand.
CCTTTTCACTTCCTTGTTGCACATAATCAAGGGGTTGATTAATATAAACATGATCATTTAGATTATTATGAAGAAAGGCTGATTTCACATCCAATTGACAGATAGACCAGGAATTTTGTGTTGCCAATTACACCACCATTCGAATTGTATCATGCCTAGCAATTGGAGAAAAAACTTCCTTGTAATCAACGCCATATTCCTACTTGTATCCCTTTGCAACTAGCCAAGCTTTATACTTGTCAACTCTGCCATCTTTGGTCAACTTAGTTTTATAAACCCATTTAACACCAATGGATTTTTGCCCTTTTAGAAGTTCTGACAGTCCCATGTGTTGTTTTTTTCAATAAACCTGATCTCCTCATCCATGGCTTTTTGCCATTTTGAATCTTTGACAGCTTCTTGGAATGTTATTAGATCACAATCTGATAATAACGCATAATGAGCAAGAATATCATCAAATTGATCACCGCTAACCTCATAATCCTCCATCCATGCTGGTCTCTTCCTAATTTGTTGAGATCGAGAGCTTTCACCCACTGTTTGGGCTTCACTATCGTCAAGTGGCTGCTACGATTGCTGGTCTGATTGTAGCAACAAAGGAACATTAGAAAGAGTTGCCTTCTCCTACATTTCTGCTCCTTTTTCTTCAAAATTCACAGGTATTTGTTGTTGCCCTGCATCTTTTCCAATCCAATTCCATGTATTTTCTTCATCAAAAACAACATCTTGGCTAATGAAAATCTTACCTGTGATGGGATTGAACAGTTTGTAGCCTTTTGATTGTTCACTGATTCCAAGAAAAAAGCAATTTTCGCCTCTGTCATCTAGCTTCGTTCTCTTCTCATCTGGAATATGTGCATATGCAATACACCCAAAGACTTTAAAGTGATCAACGGCTGACTTTCATCCACTCCAAGCTTCTTCTAGAGTCATGTTTTGAACAGAAAATGTAGGACTCCGATTCAAAACATAAGTACTCCAATTTACTGCTTTTGGCCAAAAGCTCTTTGGAATTCTTCCATTTGCCACAATGATTCTCACCATGTTTAGCATAGTCCAATTTTTCCTCTTTGATACACCATTTTGTTGAGGTGCGTAGGCTGCTGTTAATTGCATTTTAATTCCATGCTCATTGCAAAAATTTGTAAATTCACGTGACATAGATTCTTCACCATGATCAGTTCGAAGAGTTTTAATGGTTCTCCCATCTTCATTTTCCACTCGGGTTTTGAAGCTTTTGAAAGCTGTTAAAGCTTCAAATTTCTCCTATAAAAAATAGATCTATGTTTTTTGATAAAAATCATCAATAAAAAAAATAAAAAATTTCTTTTCTCCATTTAATATCAGATTTATTGGTCCACATGTATCAAAATGAATCAACTCTAATTGCTTCAGCGCTCTCCATGCCTTGCCTTCTAGGAACTGCTCACGATATTGTTTACCAATAACACTCTTCACATATTTTAGAGGGAGGAATAATATGAGGAAGACTAGTCACCATGTTCTTCTGAGAAAGAGTCTTCAATGCTTTGAAATAAAACTATAAGAAAAACGGGCAAAGACTACGGACAAAAACCGTAGCTAAACGCTTTTTGTTACGGATCTAGTCCATAGCACGTTCGAAGCTATTGGTGGTGTACTAAAGGTCCAAAAACCAATGGCTACGGATTCAAATTGTAGCAATAGAGATCGATCGCTACGGACAAAAGCCGTAGCTATAATTTCTGTAGCGAAATGTAGCTATACTTACAGATTGAATCCATAGCAATAGATATCAATAGCTATAGATAAAGGCCGTAGCTATAAAGTGGAATGAAATCCGTAGCAATATGCTATAGTTATCAATAGGTACGGTTTTGATAACAATAGCTACGACTAAAATTCGTAGTTATTTTTTGAAAAATTATTTTTTTATATAATAATGGTGCTTGCCAGTTTCCATTGTAAGAACCTGCTGTGATTGATAACTCATCGAAGTTTAATGCTGATAAGAATAGTACATAAAATGCAATCAGGAAAAAAATAGAAAACATTGCATTTATTACAAATAGCAATAAAATCATACAATGCATCCCACATTCACATTTCTAAATAAACAATACTTCACTTTGCTCAACCTATCATAAGAAGATAGAGCTTCTTCTTTCCTTGAAACTGCAGATGTAACTTCTTTGGACTTTGACACAAGATCACTTTCAAGTTCTGAAACCTTTCCCTTGAGAAAGTGAATTTCATCCTCCAGTGACTTCTTTAGCTTGTCAGCCTATATAAAACAGTATTTGTAAATACAATCAAACAAGCATGCCTTTGTAAACATCTCAAAAGAAAGAAAGACAAAAAAACACTAAAAACAGGGATTGCAACTTTTAAACAAATGAGGTTCAGGATATAAGATTGTACCTCAACCTTGAATTTTTTATGAGCAGATTCAATTTACTTCAATGCAACTTCATTCACTTGTGTAATTCTTTATACTGTAAAAAAAAAAAAATCATAAAATATTTAAATCTTCTAAATAAGATTTTAAAGTCCAGTCCTACCAATTCTGTTCTAAATCTTCTAAATAAGATTTTTTTATTTTAAAAAAAAAAAGATAAAAAGAAAAAGAAAAAGAAGAAAAAAAAAAATCTGTTCTAACCATGTTAATATTACTTACATAGAATGTAGTTACTGTTCCAGTTAAATCTCCTGAGACCATCCTTATTCTCATGCTGAAGTGGCCAAACACATAAGAGCCCTTGGATTGAAATTCAGTCCCTTTAAACAAAAACATTAAAAATTAAAAAGAAAAATCCAGTCCCAATTGTAATTAGATTGGCACTTAGATTTGCAAATTAGCAGATTTCAATCTATCTATCAAGTAAGAACAATTTTTTTCTTCTTTGAGAAATGACACTGAAGTGACCCAACAGAAGCTCTATAAGTGCACTCAATTTTGCATTGAGTCCATTTGTACCATTGATCATATGACTAACATGGTCGATTCCCCTGATTTTTGGGCTATGACCCATCTGTATGATTGTGTAGGCCATTACATATGGGACAAATCGATGACTGTCCAAGCATGTTTGAGCAGTCCATTTGTTTTCTAGACTTTGCTCCATCTGATGGATTGATTGCTAATTTGACTAGGAATAGGGCCCAACTGATGGACAACTTGGACCTTACAGTTGTTTTCTATCTAGGCACATGTGATGGCATGTAAAGCGGTTGTTGGATTGTAAACGCTTGAGATTTTCAAGTCTCATTACATCTTCAAGCATTCAAGGAAAGGATAGTAAGTGTTGAGCAGTGGAGTTCAATTGATTTTGGAAAATCAAGATGCACTACATACTGATAAAAGACAAAAAAGGGAACTCTAGAACATAAACTAACCTCAACCCCCTACCTCAACTGTAGATATCTTCCATGGGTTCTTTTACCTCCAACATGTACGGTCATGTCAGAGTGCAAGCAAAGGGAACTCCCATCTATATCGTGGTAAAAGAACACTACATCCAATTTCTGAGAATAAAAATAACTTCAAGGAAAAGGACCTTCATGGCAAGAAAAAAAAATGAATGCATACCTAGTGCATTTTCACATATGTCATAGCGGGAAACATCACTGGGTTAACAAGTCCTACTAATGGTTAGCAAGCTTGTTACACATGTGAACTTGCCACTCCAATTAGTAGAACTTAGTATGTTCTAACTAATGGTTATTGCTGCTAAAAATGCTGATTGTTGGTGTCACTAAATAATGGAAGAATTTTTTTGCATTCAACAACTTAACTAAGATGGTGGTTTTTGAGCCCTAGAAGCAACTTTACACATGTCACATGTTGCCAGCCAACCCCGTGTATGGACATCTGATGGAATATAAGATGAGAGTGAGACCAACCATGCAGCGTTAAATTCTTCCTTGTGTAGAGTGTTAAAGTCTTCTAGCTGGGACAATTCTAGCCTTTTGATTGTGGCAAAAAAAAAAAAAAGAGTACATGTTGGTTGAAAAATAAAGTGCCAGTCTCTAACAAATATCACATGACAATGAATTACAACTAATAGAAATAAATAACAACATTTTTTGTACTTGAAATGAGGGATTGCTAAAGTGAAAATGCTACTTGCGAAGTTTTCTATTCACACTAAAAAAAGAAAAGAAAAACTAGTAACTTGAGAGTGAGTATGAGAGTCAAAGAGATATAGCCCCAGCTCTTAATGCCCACTACCAATTACTTCTCCGTTTGTAGTTCCTGAAAACAAAGTCATATAGAAAAAAAGGATTCAGAGTGGACTAATAGATAATACATTTCTTGTAAGCTTTCGAACAAAACAAACAGATGGCAAGGAGATGTGTGAAGATAAGGGGATGGATAGAGTAGATATAACACAAACATCACTGTGAGTTTCATAGATAAAACGCACATGGTAAATGAATGTTGGTGAAAAACAAGGTATTGTAATATTGTTAACTATGAGATAAACTTATGAAATTGAAGGCAACACATTTATGTCTTCTTATAAAGATCATGTAACCGCCCTTCTGTAAAGAAACTAATGTTAGATTCAGTTTCAAAGCTGGAAGCTCATGTTCAGAGTAAATGAATAAGTATCATATTCCTTATGTAACAATATCTACAAAACCATATGAGTGTCTACCACCTTTTCATACCCATACCATCTTTTTATTTTTGGAAAGTTAAACCCATACAATATTATCAAGAATGGCCACTACAAAATAAAAATAAAAAATAAAAATAAAGAAGAAGCTAAAAGTAAAAGAAACAAGAGATTTATAGAAAAATCAAAACCAACAAATTCAAGAATCTTTAAAAATAGAAAGTGGAGAAAAATAGATTCAAAATAAGCAGGAAACCAAGTAGCACAGAACCTTGTAGGTTCTTAAACTCGAGTTGATTTATCAAATGATCTTTATCCCTCACCTTCTTTCCTTCAATAATCTCTGGTACATCCCCATTAGCAATGTGTTGAGCTAGCCCTTCTGGAATATCTATCTTCCCGACACCAGGCTCTCCAATAAGGCAAGGGTTGTTCTTTGTTTGCCTGCCCAAAATTTGCATCTCTTCCTATAAAGATTAGGTAATACATACAATAGATGATTTTGGAATCTCTGCCTCTTAACAAATAGATGATAGAGCTAAATTCATCTTTTAATTGGAGAAGGAATATTAGAGAAAACCTTTGACAAATCCACGTTCAAAGATATCCCATTGGCGAAAAGGAAACCAACTCCCCATCAAATGCTTCCAGGGAACCAATATATGATCCTCCTAACCAATTTGCCTGAACAAGTTTGATAAGAGAAACTGTGAAATATGAACAACGTGTTAAAGACTTTAGAATCACTGCCTGTCTACAACAAGCTCAAAGGTTAACCAGCCATCAACAGAATAGATGCGGCCAAAAGAGAAAATGGTAGAAAGTTCATGGAGACAGATGTTTTTGAAGTTCAAATACATGAAATTTCAATTTCATCTTTACTTGAATCAATAAGAACCTTCATACTCAAGGCACCGCCAGACAATGGATCTGTTGGTGAAAGAAACTATATAAAATCACTAACTGCAAAAAAACAATTTGACTGAGGTAAACACTTAATGTATCATGTTTGTGAACCTTTGATTCCTCCAATTTTTAGCATGAAAATAGCATGTTGGCTATCAAATGGATCAAGCAAGAGAGCCTCATCCAATTGAAAGAAAACAACAATCAGTCATATTTATAGAGAAATGTCAAAATCGTTATGCAAAAATCAGCATGAATTATAACACTAAACCTTTCTTGAAGACTCAGCCAGAAGAGAAGTAGGTGGGGCAAAACCGAAACCATTGGTATTATAGCCATTGTTTCTCAAACCTCTAGCTTAATAATAGAACAATTGTAGCTCCTTACAGAGTTAATTATTGCTGGAATAGTTTCACTTCTTTCAGTACATGGGATAATTATTTCCTAGAAATTAAAATCTTAAGCACAATCAACAAAGACTTACAGTGGGAGTAACATGGGGTATAAAACAACAAGAAAAAACCAAGTTTCTGTTAGTTATCATTTCAAACATTTGGTATGCAGGTTTCCTTTGGCATTTCGTCAAATATTGGGTACACATCACAATTCAAAAGCATCGAATACCATTTTTTTTTTTTTTAAAAAGGATCCATTTAGTTGATGTAGTGGCTTTTATTTTTCCAACTGTGAATGGGATTTTATGATCCCCTGATGAGTTAACTCTTTTTCTCATTTCACATAGATTTTATTTTAATTTAAACTTTTCCAATCTTACCTAGAGAAAAAAAAAAAGAAAAAAAGCACATTCACAAAATAGATCATACCATGGGAATCTGTAATTACTAGTTCATGAATAAATGATTCATACAGAAATAAAATGAGAAGGAAAACAATAAATAAAAAATCCTAACCCTAATGATATCATGTATTTTTTTTTAAAAAAAAATTAAAGATAATCAGTTCGTGCATTTAGCACGAGATCTACGACAGAGGAATGCTATGAAATTTATGAAAATGCCATCGGAGATTTTTTTACTTTTATTTTTAATCAAAAAAACTGAAACTATTGAAACTATAAACGATACATCAACATCTCAATCCATCCTTTGGCAATTGCATTACTAAAAAATCGGTACAAACACATTTCCCGCAAATATCAAAGGAGTAATAGAAGAAAGAAACCAAACAGATTGCGATTTCACATCTTTTACTGAAAAATCAAAACCCTAATTCGATGATATAAAAAGAGAAAACCTTCAAGGGCCGGTGCCAGTACCTGCGGTTTGTGTTGTACCTGATGGTGTTGTCGGTCCTCAAGAGGATCCAGTGAGGTATTGGCCTATTCTGCCACATCTTCTTCGCCAGCTTCTTCTTGATGTGAAAGGTCTTGTGTGATGGCATTTTCGATCAAGGTAGAGAGACACTGAAAACCCTAGCATGAGGCGTGAGAGAAAACCCTAACCATTAAATGCCATTAGAGATTGAAGGAAAATGCATTCCTTCAAATGCCATTAGAGATTGAAGGAATGCATTTTCCTGAGAGGGCTTGGACTATTCAAGAAGACTAGAATGGAAACCTGAGAGAGAGAGAGAGAGAGAGAGAGAGAGAGAGAGAGAGAGAGAGAGAGAGAGAGAGAGAGAGAGAGAGAGAGAGAGAGACTCGATGGAGGAGAGCATGGTGGGTTTTTTCCAAACTTCCATTTGAGAGGAAAATGGATGGATGATGGTAGCCACAAAACCAAATAAAAGGAGGATAGAGAACTTTCGATCCTGGGAGAATGAAAATAAAAAAACTCCTAGGCTCCCAAAGAACGGGCGCGGATTGGGTAACACCCCTCGCAGAGGTGAGACGAACGGTCATAATAGGGGCTCTGTGGGCCCATCACGATGTATGTGGTTTATCCACTCCATCCATTCATTTTGAAATATAGTTTTGGGGTACCATCCAAAAAATGAGGAAGATTGAAAGCTTAATAGGATCACACCACAAATCAACAATAGATCCCCTTGTAATACCATTAATTATTAATGGTGTGTCAACCTTTTAGTTTCGGATTAAAACCGTAGTAACTGTAGCTACGGTTTATATCCATAGCAAAAAACTAACGTAGTCTATATCCTTTGCCCCCTTTTTAGGTAATGAATTCAAATAGCCATAATGAAAATACTAAAGCCACATTGGATCGTTCATCTTGGGCATAAAGTAAGTCTGGATGGTCTTGATTCGTGGTGGAAACAACCTGTTTAGTGTCATCTTAACATGAGCAATTAGACCCCTTCTAGGATTATAGATTTCAAAAGCTCCTCCTTTGATTGTAGCCACATAACCCTTCTCTTGTAACTGTCTTGCACTCAACAAATTGCTTTTCAGGTCAGGCATATAAAAGACATTTGATATAGTCTTAATATTGTCTTCTTTAGTCCTGATTTGAACATCACCATTTCTCATAACATTTACTATGGAATGATCACCAAAACTCGTATAAATATCTTCATTTAAATGAGAGAAAAATGACTTATTGCTATATATATGATTGTTGAATCTTGTGTCTAGATATCAAATGTCTAGTTCAAGCTCGTCCTCCTTAATGCGGAAAGCCATTAAGAGTGTTTCTTGCTCTTTTTATTCAACAAAGTTGGACTGCTCCTCTTTGTTAGTATGGAAGTTTGCAGTGCATTTGGACTTGTAATGGCCAAACTTATGACAACGGTAGCACTCAATTTTGGACTTGTCAAACTTTTCTTCATTGTAGTGATCATATCCTCTACCTCTGCCACAAGAATCTGATATGTAAGTACCTTTGCCTCTTCCTCATCCACGTCCACGACCTCTACTTAATACTCTCCTTGTAGATACTTCACCATGAGTTGAAGCCTTCAAAGCTTGCTCGTTTAAACCTCTTATCCTTCTCTGCTCATGCACCAGCAATGAACTTTGCAATTCATCAATTGAAAGCTCATCAAGGTTTTTTGACTCCTCAATAGAACATACCACATTTGAGAATTTTGGAGCCATTGATCAAAGAATGTTCTCCACCATAACCACATCTTCAATTTTTTCACCATGAATACGCATCTTGTTTACTATTGCCAGTGTTCTTGAGAAATACTCATCAACGGACTCTCCCTGCTACATGTGAAGAATCTCGAATTCTTTGCGAAAGGCTTGAAGCTGCTGTCATTTCACCCTTGTTGTGCCCTAATACTTTTTCTTCATGGAATCCCAGATCTGTTTGCAAGTATCTTTTTGGAGAATCGTCTCTAAAATGGCACATCAAATGCTTGAAACAGATAATTCTTTGCCTTGAGAACCTTCAGCCTTTGTTCGTCCAGTTTCTTCTGTTGAGCTTCAGTCAACACTACTCCATGGTCTGGTTCAGGCACTCTTGTTTCCATGATAGTCCAATATTCTTTGGATCGCAGAAAATTCTCCATCAACATGCTCCAATGATCATAGTGACCATTAAAGCAAGGGATTGCTGGTTGTACATAATTATTGTCTGATGCTATTAATGCCTACTGACTACTGCAAAACAAAAACTGCTATTTTTTTAAAACCCTTCTGTGGCATGACCCAAGCTTAACATTCTCAACAGAATTTTTAGTCAGGCTCAAACAAGACATTCTTAACAGAGTTTTTTAGCTCACTGGGTGCCCGTTGAAGAGAACTGTTCTTCATATTGTATTATAATTATGTATGTGGCTGTCATATTATATGACTCGTGGTTGTTATGTTATATGGGTCATGATTTTCCATGGAGTCGTGGTCGTTATGTTATATGGGTGGTAGTTTTCATGAGTTGTGGTTGTCATGTTATATGGGTCATGGTTATCATGTTAAATTGGTCATGGTTGTAATGGATCGTAGTTATTAACATGGGACGCCGTGGTTCGCATGTGAAATGGGTAGTGGTTGTCATGTTATATGGGTCGTGGTTGTCATGAGGTAAGGGTCGTAGCCCTAAAATGACACAGAAAAAGGATGGGTGGCATGGATTATTACACATACAACAATGTGGGCCCATATGGGTCGTGGTTGTTATGTTACATGGGTCGTGGTTGTCATGTTATATGAGTCGTGGTTGTTATGGATCGTAGTTATTAACATGGGTCATGGTTCACATGTGAAATGGATCATGGTTGTCATGTTATATGGGTTGTAGTTGTCATGTTATATGGGTCGTAGCCCTAAAATGACACGGCAAAAGGATGGACGGCATAGATTATACACATACATCAATGTGGGGCCGTATGGGTCATGGTTGTTATACTATATGGGTCGTAGTTGTCGTATTATATGGGTCATGGTTGTCATGTTTCATGGATCGTGGTTTCACTTGTTCACTTCCTTTTATACCAAACCATTGGTACCCTAGCTTAAGGCCCACAATGGGGTGATTCAATCCATCCACCTTGTCAGCCAGCTCGCCGTGGGCTCAAAAAGTCCTGACATGGGTACTGTACACTTCTAACAAACATCACAGTGAGCCTGAAAAGTTTCAACAGTCATCATTATTTTTTATTATGTTAGCCACACAAGCACTGGATCGAGCTGATATTTGGGCCCTAGCCCTAAAATGACATGGCAAGAAGGATCGACGACATGGATGAAACACATACATGGTAGTGGGGCCCACAGACCACCGAGCACCATCCATTGGCTGGTGGTAGAGGGAGTAGTTAATCTGTCGCTTTCTCGGGGGTTAAAACAAAAAGTAACATCTTATTCACTCTAGAACAGTACGACTTCTGAACTAAGGATTGAGATATTTTCATCCAAAATAATATCCAAAAGTTATGAGATGGCCCCTCATAAGATATATGGAACATCATAGCTCCCAAGGTAATTTAACCAAACTTCGAGGTCAATACGGTCAAAATCCCTCGAAAAGTAATAGACCATAGGGTACCCACGCATGGTAAAACGGCATCCAATGAATAACCCTTCTGCTTAGAATAGCCAAAATAGGCATATATATACACTCTCACGTGGCCAAGAAATAATAAGGATAATGATAATAATAATAATAATAATAATAATAATAAAGAAACAGAACCCAAAAACCTTTGAAATTCACGTGGGTTTGAAAGATGGTTATAATAGCCTGACTTTTAGGTCCTAATTTTAAGTTAGGTTGGGTCTTGTAAGATGGTTAGAATAGCCTGACTTTTCACTACCAAAAGTGAAAAGGAAGGGGTGAATGGATGAAACAAGTGGGGTAACAAATAGTAGCTCTTATAGACCTTTCGATGCACTGGCATTGGGTCTTGTTCACATGATCCATAGTTAGTGGCATCCAGTAATGCAACTGACTGTGCAATATGCATCATCAAATGGACCAGTTGGACGGTCCAGATAGTTATGTATTATCAAATGCCAATGACTGGATGCACATTCCTTTTTGTGTACAGGGTGAAGGTGTAGTGAGAGAGAGACAAGTGTAGTCATCTCACACGTGAGCTAGGAGCCAATCATTACGTGCCACTGGTATATTTTGATATTGTTTAGTTTCCGTTGACCGTTCAATCAAGTTGTTTTGTGCATAAGTGGCCCACTTAATTATATTATATATGGATCTAACTTTGAGTATTAGTTGAAGCGTGGATCTGAGCTCATAACATGTGTGCATTGGTTTCATGTGCCACACAACTAGTGTTTTGGAGTGAGCCTTGCTACTCCGAATTCTCCATCATTTGGGATACCAAAGTTGTACAAAATACAGAGGGAGAAAAAATGAAAAGAAACGAAAAGAAAAGGCATGTGTGGGGTTTTCTAATTGAGTGTTTCCATTGAAGTGGAACAAATATAAAAGAATGTTATCGCTTCTTCTTTATATATAAATAAAGTAGCATACAGTAATGGATGGAGATTATCGTTAGTACTGATGACAATGACCACATAGTTGCTGTGATTTTTACACAACAGGAGAAGAAGAGTGGACTGAGCAAAATGGATGGTGTAGATTGATAACATGGATGCCAAAGAGTCATGATGAAATTGGGTGCACGGGAAAGTTCCTATGCATTAAGCGCGTTAGAACATTTCTCAATGTATGTTTTTTCGGTATTTGAATATGGAAGGCTAAGTAATGGAAGTGAGGGTGATGGGCATGTGATTGGCTGACCCATCATGACTCTTAAGGTTCAAAGATTTGTTTCAAGTAACCTGTCTGAGAAATGGCTTCCCCTTCCTCTTACCATTTCCCCTCTCTCTCTCTCTCTCTCTCTCTCTCTCTCTCTCTCTCTCTCTCTCTCCCTGACAGTCATAATAAATAAAAATGAAAAGGAATTGAAAGATATTTTATAGAGGAAGAGACTGGACTCTTCCTATATACCTATTATTTAGGATTCTGGCTACTTTAATTAGAATGGCTCTGCAATGAAATTTGTTGGAAGCATATCAACATTAAAATCCCCATCCATGAGAGAAATAAATGGATTAAAGGATGGAAAAAGAAGTGGGCCCCACTTGCAGGTTTTGCTACTGGATGGCATGCGATGTTGCAAGATATGGTGTGAGACATGTTGGCATACAGTCGTGCAGCAGATGCTGGGAAGCAGCCCATCTTGGAGATGCATTTCAAGCATCCATGTTGATTTAGGCCCATCTTGACCTCACATTGGTGATGGATGGACACTGATAAGGACCACCCAAATGGTTGATTATGTTGAAGATAGGGTATACTCCAAAAGTTGTATTGATTAGACCATCCTGATCATCCAATTTACAACCAACTGTTGGACGGTTGAGGTCAACAGTCCAAGTTCAATAAGCAAATCAGATGTTTATTATTTTTTTATTTCTTTATTATTATTATTATTATTATTATTATTATTAATTTATTTTTATTATTATTATTTTTTTTTTTTTGGGGGGGGTGGGGGAGCTTGTTAGTACACACCCATGTCAATACACATACTCCATGTTAGCCACCCCTGCTAGGGATCGATACCAAGACCTTAAGTGTTGAAACGAGGTATCTCCACTCAATCTACTAGTTGAAGTATGGATCTGCATTGACTATTCCCGAAATCACTAATCCATAAGACAATCTTGCGCTTTTAATTTGTGGCCAAGATGGGCGATTAGAGAGAGAGAGAGAGAGAGAGAGAGTTTCAATTTTCACCACCAAATAGATGGAGGTGCCTGTATCGACCCATTGTAGCCATGTTGATTTGGATCAGGCTACGAGGAAGGTCGAGCAGGCAAAGGCAACATCGGCTGAGCTGGGAGAGATGATAAATGATATGAAGACACGATAGGCAACAGGCTCAGTTAGAGGAAATGTTGCATAGCCCATTGTCACAGCAGCCTCAATCACATCCTTAATTGTAAGTTGAATGTCATATTTAAATTATGTAAGTAATATAAAATAGTTACTAATAGTATTTTATTTTAATAATTTTATAATTTTTTTACAGATTAGTGTTATCTTTTCGCGCCCAACCACGTTATCGATGACGCACATTTCTTTTTTTTATTATTTATTTTTATTGAACAGTTTGGACATGTGTACTTTTTTATGTTCTGGATAATTATAAATTTAATTTTAATTATTTTCATATTTTAATGGATGATGATGAATATTGATTAATACAAGTTATTTTGTTTGATTAAGTTAGTTCAAACAAAAAAATTGACACCATTTTGTGATATGTAATGGTGACGTGCTAGCTTATCGCTAATATTTTATGACAAGTTGTTAGTTCATGGTAAATAATTAAATCATTAGCGACAACTTGTTGTTTTTGTCACTAAATAGAATTTGTGACATCATATTTGTGATATAATTGATGACGATCAACAATCGTCGCCATAAAGGCTTTTGCGACGACTTTATGATTCTTTAGTAAAAAGTAAAATCGTCATAATACGTCTTTATTTGTGACGAGTTTTACATTTAGTGACGTTTTACGATATGTAATGACAATATGTAAACTTGTGGCAAATAAGTTATATTTACTGACAATTTATTAAGTCATCGAAAATAATTAGTATTTACAACAAAATTAATGATAACTAATACTCATCGCAAAATTTTTTTTACGACAAGTGTAAGGTTATTAGCGATGATGAAGACTTGTTACAAAATATTTTTATTCGCAATGACTTTATATGTAATGGTGACGTGTAAACTCGTTGCAAATAAGTTTTATTTAGCAACGCTGTATTAAGTCGTTATAAATAATTATTATTTGCAACAACATTGGCAATAAGCAACACTCGTCGCAAAAAACTTTTTGTGATAAATTTTGATTTGTTAATGACGACGAAAACTCATTGCAACACGTCTTTATTCGCGACGAGTCTTATATTTAAGGACGTTTTACGATATGTAATGGCGACGTGTTAACTCGTCGCTAATAAGCTTTATTTAGCGATAATGTATTAAGTCGTCGTAAATAGTTATTATTTGTAACAAAATTGACGATAAGGAACACTCGTCGTAAAAAACTTTTTGTGACAAATTTGAGTTTATTGGCGATGACAAGGACTCGTTGCAATACATCTTTATACGTGACGAGTCTCATATTTAACGATGTTTTACAATATGCAATGGCGACGTGCCAACTCGTCGCTAATTAACAATATTTTACGACAAGTAATTAGGTCGTTCCAAATAGCTGAGTTATTGGCGTCGAGTTGACATTTTTGTCACTAAATAGAATTAATGATGCCATATCTACATCAAACATTGTGATGTTTATAGTCGTCACTAAAAAGACTCATCGCAACACGTCTTTATTCACGACGAGTCTCATATTTAGTGATGTTTTATGATATACAATGACGACATGTTAAGTCGTTGCTAATTAATTATATTTTGTGATAAGTTATTGGGTTATCACAAAATAGTTGAGTTATTGGCGCCGAGTTGTCGTTTCCAACACTAAATAGAATTAGTAACGCCGTATCTGCATCAAATGTGGCGATGAGCACAGTCGTCGCTAAAAGTTTTTAACGACAATGAGGATTTGTCGCAACACATCTTTATTTGTGATGAGTTATATATTTAACGACGTTTTACGATATGCAATGGCGACATGTCAACTCGTCGCTAATTAACTATCTTTTACAATAAGTTATTAGGTTGTCGCAAATAGATAAGTTATTGGTGACGAGTTGTCTTTTTCATCGCTAAATAGAATTAGTGATGTCATATCTATATCAAACGTGGCGACGAGCACAATCGTCACTAAAAGTTTTTAGCGACGAGTTTGGAGTTTTTAGCGACGAGTTGACTTGTCGCAAAAACACTAAATTGATGTAGTGATACTGATCTAACTTTGGGTATTAGCTAAAGCATGGATCTGAGCTCATAACATGTGTGCATTGGTTTCACGTGCCACACGAGTAGAGTTTTGGAGTGGGCTTTGCTGTTCGAAATTCTCCATCATTTGAGATACCAAAGTTATACAAAATACAGAGGGAGGAAAAATGAAGAGAAAGGAAAAGAAAAGGTGTGTGTGGGGTTTTCTAATTGAGTGTTTCCATTGAAGTGGAACAAATATAAAAGAATACTATCGCTTCTTCTTTATATATATATATATATATATATATATATATATATATATATAAAGTAACATCAGTAATGGATGGAGATTATCGTTGGTACCGATGACAATGACCACACAGTTTCTGTGATTTTTGCACAACAGGAGAAGAAGAGTGGACTGAGCAAAATGAATGGTGAAGATTGATAACATGGATGCTAACGAATCATGATGAAATTCGGTGCATGGGAATGTTCCTATGCACTGAGTGCGTTGGAACATTTCTCAATGTATGTTTTTTCAATATTTGAATATTGAAGGCTAAGGGAAGTGAGGGTGACGGGCACATGATTGGCTGATCCATCATGACTCTTAAGGTTCAAAGATCTGTTTCAAGTAACCTGTCTGAGAAATGGCTTCCCTTTCCTCTTACAATTTCCTCCCTCTCTCTCTCTCTCCCTGACAATCATAATAAATGAAAATGAAAAAGAATTGAAAGATATTTTATAAAGGAAGAGACCGGACTCTTCCTGTATACCTATTATTTAGGATTCTGGCCACTTTAATTAGAATGGCTCTGCAATGAAATTTGTTGGAAGCATATCAACATTAAAATCCCCACCCATGAGAGAAACAAATGGATTAAATGATGAAAAAGAAATGAGTCCCACTTGCAGGTTTTACTACTGGATGGTATGTGATGTTGCAAGATATGGTGTGAGACATGCTGGCATACAGTCGTGCAATAGATGCTGGGAAACAGCCCATCTTGACTTCACGTTGGTGATGGATGGACACTGATCGGGACTACGCAAATGGTTGATTCTGTTGAGGATAGGGTATACTCCAAAAGTTGTATTGATTAGACTATCCAGTCTACAAGCAATTGTTGGATAGTTGAGGTAAATAGTCCAAGTTCAATAAGTAAATCAGATGTTTATTTATTTATTTATTCATTTGGGGGGGAGGGTTAGCGTGTTAGTACACACCCATGTCGGTACACACAATTTATGTTAGCCACCCCAGCTATTGGATGGCATGTGATGTTGCAAGATATGGTGTGAGACATGCTGACATATAGTCGTGCAGCAGATGCTGGGAAGCAACCCTTCTTGGAGATGCAGTTCAAGCATCCATGTTAATTTAGGCTCATCTTGACCTTATATTGGTGATGGATGGGCACTGATCGGGACCACCCCAATGGTTGATTCTGTCGAGGATAGGGTATACTTCAAAAGTTATATTGATTAGACCATCCTTACCGTCCAATCTACAAGCAATTGTTAGACAGTTGAGGTCATCAGTCCAAGTTCCATAAGCAAATCAATTGTTTATTTTTTTATTTCTTATTTCTTATTTCCTTTTTTTTTTTTTTTTTTTTTTTTGGGGGGGGGGGGGGGGGGGGGGGGGGTGGTAACTTGTTAGTATACACCCATGTCAATACACACACTCCATGTTAGCCACCCCCATGTATGGATATGCATTGACTATTCCCCAAATCACTGATCCATAAGACAATCTTATGCTTTCAATTTGTGGTCAAATAGATAGATGGTTAAAGAGAAAGAGAGTCTTTCAATTTTTTTCGCCAAATAGATGGAGGTGCCTGCATCGACGCATCGTAGCCATGTTGATCTGGATCAGGGTACGAGGTGGGCCGAGCAGGCAGAGGCAATGTCGACTGAGCTGCGAGAGATGATAAATGATATGAAGACACGATAGGCTCAGTTTGAGGAAATGAGCTGCGAGAGATGATAAATAAAATTAGTGATGCCGTATCTACATCAAACGTGGCGACAAGCACAGTCGTTGCTAAAAGTTTTTAGCGATGACGAGGACTCGTCATAACACATCTTTATTTGCGATGAGTTTCATATTTAACATTATTTTACGATATGCAATGGTGACATGTCAACTCATCGCTAATTAACTATGTTTTGCGACAAGTTTTTAGGTCGTTGCAAATTGTTAAGTTATTGGTGACGAGTTGTTGTTTTCGTCACTAAATAGAATTAGTGACGCCGTATCTGCATCAAACGTGGTGACGAACACAATCGTCGCTAAAATTTTTTAGTGACGAGTTTGGAGTTTTTAGTAACAAGTTGACTTGTCGCAAAAAGACTGAATTGTTGTAGTGTATTAATCTAACATAGGGTATTAGTTTAAGGGTGGATCTAAGCTCATAACATGTGTGCACTGGTTTCACGTGCCATACGAGTAGATTTTTGGAGTGGGCGTTGTTGCTCAGAATTTTTCATCATTTAGGATACCAAAGTTGTATAAAATACAGTGGAAGAAAAAATGAAAAGAAAGAAAAAGAAAAGGTGTGTGTGAGGTTTTCTAATTGAGTGTTTCCATTGAAGTGGAACAAATATAAAAGAATGCAATCGCTTCTTATATATATATATATATATAAAGTGGATCTAGTAATGGATGGAGATTATCGTTGGTATCGATGACAATGACCACACAATTGCTGTGATTTTTGCACAGCACGAGAAGAAGAGTGGACTGAGCAAAATGGATGGTGCAGATTGATAACACAGATGCCAAAGAGTCATGATGAAATTGGGTGCACGGGAATGTTCCTATGCACTGAGCGCGTTGGAACATTTCTCAATGTATGTTTTTTCGGTATTTGAATATGTAAGGCTAAGTAATGGAAGTGAGGGTAACGGGCAAGTGATTGACTGACCCATCATGACTCTTAAGGTTCAAAGATCTGTTTTAAGTAACCTGTCTGAGAAATGGCTTCCCTTTCCTCCCTCTCTCCCTCTCTCTCTCTCTCTCTCTCTCTCTCTCTCTCTCTCTCTCTCTCTCTCTCTCTCTCTCTTTCCCCCTGACCGCCATAATAAATGAAAATGAAAAAGAATTGAAAGATATGTATAGAGGAAGAGTCCAGACTCTTCCTGTATACCTATTATTTAGGATTGCGGCCACTTTAATTAGAATGACTCTGCAATGAAATTTTCTAGAAGCATATCAACATTAAAATCCCCACCCATGAGAAAAATAAATGAATTAAAGGATGAAAAAAGAAGTAGGCCCCACTTGCAGGTTTTGCTACTGGATGGCAGGTGATGTTACAAGATATGATGTGAGACATGCTGACATATAGTCGTGCAACAGATGCTGGGAAGCAGCCCATCTTGGAGATGCAATTCAAGCATCCATGTTGATTTAGGCCCATCTTAACCTCACATTGGTGATGGATGGACACTGATCAGGACTACTGAAATGGTTGATTCTATCGAGGATAGGGTGTATTCCAAAATTTGTATTGATTAAACCATCCTAACCGTCCAATCTACAAGCAACTGTTAGACGGTTGAGGTCAACAGTCCAAGTTCAATAAGCAAATCAGATGTTTTTTTTTAATTATTTTTAATTATTATTATTATTATTATTTATTTTGAGGGGGGGGGGGGGGGGGGGGGGGGGGGGGGGTTAGCTTGTTAGTACACACACATGTTAGTACACACACTCCATGTTAGCAACCGCCGCTAGGGATCGATGCCAAGACCTCGAGTGTTGAAACGAGGTATCTCCACTCAGTTTTCCAGTTGAGGTATGGATCTGCATTGACTATTCCCCAAATCATTGATCCATAAGATAATCTTACGCTTTCAATTTGTGGCCAAGTAGATGGACGATTAGAGAGAGAGAGAGAGAGTCTTTCAATTTTCACCGCCAAATAGATGGAGGTGCCTGTATCGACCCATCGTAGCCATGTTGATTTAAATCAGGTAACGAAGAGGGCCAAGCAGGCAAAGGCAACGTCAGCTGAGCTGCGAGAGATGATAAATGATATAACGACACGGCAGGCTCAGTTAAAGGAAATGTTGCATACCCCCATGTCATATCAAGCCCAATCACATCCTCAGTTGTAAGTTGAAGGTTATATTTAAATTATTTAAGTAGTATAAAATAATCACTAATAGTATTTTATTTTAATAAATTTGAAGATTTTTTTACAGATTAGTGTTATCTTTTCAGGCTCCACCACGTTATCGATGATGCACATTTCTTTTTTATTATTCATTTTTATTAGACAATTTAGACATGTGTACTTTTTTTATATTCTAGATAATTATAAATTTAATTTTAATTATTTTTATTTTTCAATGGATGATGATGAATATTGATTAATATAGGTTATTTTGTTTAATTAAGTTAGTTCAAACAAAAAAAATTGACACCATAATGGTGACATGTTAGCTCATCGCTAATATGACAAGTTGTTACATCGTGGTAAATAATTAAATCATTAGCGACGACTTATTGTTTTTGTCACTAAATAGAATTTTCGGCATCGTATTTGTGATATAATTAACGACGATCAACAATCGTCGCCATAAAGGCTTTTGCGACAACTTTATAATTTCTTTGGTAATAAGTGGACTTGTCACAATACGTCTTTATTTGCGACGAGTTTTATGTCTAGCGACGTTTTACGATATGTAATGACAGCGTGTAAACTTGTGGCAAATAAGCCATATTTACTGACAATTTATTAAGTCATCGAAAATAATTAATACTTAAAACAAAATTAGTAGCAAGTAATACTTATCGCAAAAAAGCTTTTATGACAAGTGTAAGGTTATTAACGATGATGAAGACTTGTCGTAAATGTCTTCATTCGCAATGACTTTATATGTAATGACGACGTATAAGCTCGTCGCAAATAAGTTTTATTTAGCGACGTTATATTAAGTCGTCACAAATAATTATTATTTACAACAACATTGATTACAAGCAACACTCACCGCAAAAAACTTTTTATGACAAATTTAGGTTTGTTAGTGATGACAAGGACTCATTGCAACACATCTTTATTCGCGACGAGTCTTATATTTAGCGATATTTACGATATGTAATGGTGACGTGTTAACTCGTCGCTAATAAATTTTATTTAGTGATGATGTATTAAGTCGTCGCAAATATTTTTTATTTGTAACAAAATTGGCGATAAGCAACACTCGCCATAAAAACTTTTTGTGATAAATTTAAGTTTATTAGCAACAATAAGGAATCGTCGCAACACGTCTTTATTTGCGACGCGTCTCATATTTAGAAACGTTTTACGATATGCAATGACGACGTATCAACTCGTCAATAATTAACAACATTTTACGACAAGTTATTAGGTCATCACAAATACTTGAGTTGTTAGTGACGAGTTGCCATTTTCGTGGCTAAATAGAATTTTTGACGCCTTATGTGCATCAAACGTGGCAACAAGCACAGTCGCCACTAAAATTTTTTAGCGACGATGATGATTTGTCGCAACATGTCTTTATTTACAACGAGTCGCATATTTAGCGATGTTTTACGATATGCAATGGCGACATGTAAACTCTTCAGTAAATAATTATATTTTTTGATAAGTTATTAAGTCGTCACAAATAATTGAGTTATTGTCAACGAGTTTTCATTTTCATCGCTAAATGGAATTAATGACGTCGTAACTGCATCAAACGTGATGATGAGCACAGTCGTAGCTAAAAGTTTTTAGCGACAAAAAAGACTCGTCGCAACACGTCTTTATTTGCGATAAGTTTCATATTTAATGACATTTTACAATATGCATTGGCGACATGTCAACTCGTCGCTAATTAACTATATTTTGTGACAAGTTATTAGGTCATCGCAAATTGTTAAGTTATTCATGATGAGTTGTCATTTTCATCGCTAAATAGAATTAGAGACGCCGTATCTGCATCAAACATGGCGACGAACACAATCATTGCTAAAAGTTTTAAGTGACGAGTTTGGAGTTTTTAGTAACGAGTTGACTTGTCACGAAAAGACCGAATTGTTGTAGTGTATTGATCTAACATAGGGTATTAGCTAAAGCATGGATCAGAGCTTATAACACGTGTGCAATGGTTTCACATGCCATACGAGTAGAGTTTTAGAGTGGGCCTTGCTGCTTGAAATTCTCCATCATTTAGGATACCAAAGTTGTACAAAATACAGAGGGAGGAAAAATGAAAAGAAAATAAATGAAAAGGTGTGTGTAGAGTTTTCTAATTGAGTGTTTCTATTGAAAAGGAACAAATATAATAGAATGTTATCGCTTCTTTATATATATATAAAGTGGCATCTAGTAATGGATGGAGATTATCATTGGTACCAATGACAATGACCACACAGTTGCTGTGATTTTTACACAACAGGAGAAGAAGAGTGGACTGAGCAAAATGGATGGTGCAGATTGATAACATGGATGCCAACGAGTCATGATGAAATTGGGTGCACGGGAATGTTCCTATGCACTGAGCGCATTGGAACATTTCTCAATGTATGTTTTTTCAGTATTTGAATAGTGGAAGGTTAAGTAATGGAAGTGAGGGTGACGGGCACGTGATTGGTTGACCCATCATGATTCTTAAGGTTCAAAGATCTGTTTTAAGTAAACCTATTTGAGAAATGGCTTCCCTTTCCTCTTGCCATTTCCTCTCTCTCTCTCTCTCTCTCTCTCTCTCTCTCTCTCTCTCTCTCCCCCTAACAGTCATAATAAATGAAAATGAAAAAGAATTGAAAGATATTGTATAGAGGAAGAGATTGGACTCTTCCTGTATACCTATTATTTAGGATTCCGGCCACTTTAATTAGAATGGCTTTGCAATGAAATTTGCTAGACGCATATCAACATTAAAATCCCCACCCATGAAAGAAACAAATGGATTAAAGGATGGAAAAAGAAGTGGGCCCCACTTGCAGGTTTTGCTACTGGGTGACATGTGATGTTGCAAGATATGGTGTGAGACATGCTGGCATAAAGTCGTGCAACAGATGCTGGGAAGCAGCCCGTTGTGGAGATGCAGTTCAAGCATCCATGTTGATTTAGGCCCATCTTGACCTCGCATTATTGATGGATGGACACTGATCGGGACTACCCAAATGGTTGATTCTGTCGAGGATAGGGTATACTCCAAAAGTTGTATTGATTAGACCATCTTGACCGTCCAATCTACAAGCAACTATTGGACGGTTGAGGTCAATAGTCCAAGTTCAATAAGTAAATCAGATATTTATTATTATTATTATTATTATTTTTTTTTTTTGGGGGGGATTAGCTTGTTAGCCACCTCCGCTATTGGATGGCATGTGATGTTACAAGATATGGTGTGAGACATGCTGGCATATAGGCGTGCAACAGATGCTAGGAAGTAGCCCATCTTGGAGATGCAATTCAAGCATCCATGTTGATTTAGGCTCATCTTGTCCTCACATGGTGATGGATGGACACTGATCGGGACCACCCAAATGGTTGATTCTGTCAAGGATAGGGTATACTTTAAAAGTTGTATTGATTAGACCATCTTAACCGTCCAATTTACAAGAAACTGTTGGACGGTTGAGGTCAATGGTCCAAGTTCAATAAACAAATCAAATGTTTATTTTTTAATTTTTTAATTTCTTTTTTTTGTGTGTGTGTGTGTGTGGGGGGGGGGGGGGGGGGGGGGGTGTTAGCTAGTTAGTACACAGTCCATGTTAGCCACCCCGGCTACGGATCGATACCAAGACCTTAAGTGTTGAAACAAGGTATCTCCACTCAGTCTATCAGTTGAGGTATGGATCTGTATTGGCTATTCTCCAAATCACTGATCCATAAGACAATCTTAGACTTTCAATTTGTGGCCAAATAGATGGACAGTTAAAGAGAGAGAGAGAGAGAGTCTTTTAATTTTCACTGTCAAATAGATGGAGGTGCCTACATCGACCCATCGTAGCCATGTTGATTTGGATCATGCTACGAGGAGGGCTGAGCAGGCAGAGACAACGTCGGTTGAGCTGTGAGAGATGATAAATGATATGAAGACACGATAGGCTCAGTTAGAGGAAATATTGCATACCTCCATGTCATAACACCTCAATCACATCCTTAGTTGTAAGTTGAATGTCATATTTAAATTATGTAAGTAGTATAAAATATTCACTAATAGTTTTTTATTTTAATAATTTTACAGATTTTTCTACAGATTGGTATTATCTTTTCAGACCCCACCACATTATCGATGATGCACATTTCTTTTTTATTATTCATTTTTATTGGACAATTTAGACATGTGTACTTTTTTATGTTCTAGATAATTATAAATTTAATTTTAATTATTTTTATTTTTCAATGAATGATGATGAATATTGATTAATGCAGGTTATTTTGTTTAATTAAGTTGGTTCAAACAAAAAAAATTGACACCATTTTGTGCTATGTAATGGTGACATATTAGCTCATCGTTAATATTTTATGACAAGTTATTACGTCGTGGTAAATAATTAAATCATTAGAGACGACTTGTTGTTTTTGTCACTAAATAGAATTTATGGCATCGTGTTTGTGATATAATTGACGACGATAAACAATTATCACCACAAAGGCTTTTGCAACAACTCTATGATTTCTTTAGTAATAAGTGGACTTGTTGTAATACATCCTTATTCACGATGAGTTTTATGTTAAGTGACGTTTTACGATATATAATAGAGGTGTGTAAACTTTTGGCAAATAAGCTATATTTACTGATAATTTATTAAGTCGTCAAAAATAATTAGTATTTGTAACAAAATTAGCGACAAATAATACTCATCATAAAAAAGCTTTTACGAATTGTAATGTTATTAGCGACGATGAAGACTTGTCGTAAAACGTCTTTATTCGTAATGACTTTATATAATGGTGACGTGTAAACTCGTCGCAAATAAGGTTTATTTAGCGATGCTATATTAAGTCGTCGCAAATAATTATTATTTGCAACAACATTTCCCACAGGCAACACTCGCTGCAAAAACTTTTTATGGTAAATTTGGGTTTGTTAGCGACGACGAGGACTCATTGCAACACGTCTTTATTCGCGACGATTCTTATATTTAGCGATGTTTTACGATATGCAATGGCGACGTGTTAACTCGTTGCTAATAAGCTTTATTTAGCGATGATGTATTAAGTCATCACAAATAGTTATTATTTGCAACAAAATTTGTAATAAACAACACTCGCCGCAAAAAAATTTTTGTGACAAATTTGGATTTCTTAGCGACAATGAGAACTCGTTGTGACACGTCTTTATTCGCAATGAGTATCATATTTAGCGACGTTTTACGATATGTAATGACAACGTGTCAACTCGTCACTAATTAACTATATTTTCCGACAAGTTATTAGGTTATCGCAAATAGCTTAGTTATTGACGATGAGTTGCCATTTTCGTCGCTAAATAAAATTAGTAATGCTGTATCTGCATCAAACGTGGCAATGTGCACAGTCATTGCTAAAACTTTTTAGCGACGACGAGGACTCATCGCAACACGTCATTATTTATGATGAGTCTCATATTTAACGACATTTTACAATATGCAATGACGACATGTCAACTTGTCGCTAATTAACTATAATTTGTGATAAATTATTAGATCGTCGCAAATAATTGAGTTATTGAAGATGAGTTGTCGTTTTCGTCGCTAAATAGAATTAGTGACGCTGTATCTGCATTAAATGCAGCAATGAGTATAGTCGTCGCTAAAAGTTTTTAGCGATGATAAGGACTCGTCGCAACACGTCTTTATTCACAACGAGTTTCTTATTTAGCTACATTTTACAATATGCAATGGCAACATGTCAATTCGTCGCTAATTAATTATATTTTACAACAAGTTATTAGGTCATCCCAAATAGTTAAGTTATTTATGACGAGTTGTCATTTTCATCACTAAATAGAATTACTGACCCCGTATCTGCATCAAACGTGGCAACATGCACAATCGTCGCTAAAAGTTTTTAGCAACGAGTTTAGAGTTTTTAGCGATGAGTTAACTTGTCGTAAAAAAACTGAATTATTGTAGTGTATTGATCTAACTTTGGGTATTAGCTGAAGCGTGGATCTGAGCTCATAACACGTGTGCATTGGTTTCACGTGCCACACAAGTAGAGTTTTGGAGTGGGCCTTGCTGCTTGGAATTCTCCATCATTTAGGATACCAAACATGTACAAAATATAGAGGGAGGAAAAATGAAAAGAAAGGAAAAGAAAACGTGTGTGTGGGGTTTTCTAATTGAGTGTTTCCATTGAAGTGGAACAAATATAAAAGAATGTATCGCTTCTTCTTTATATATATATATATATATATATATATATATATATATATATATATATATATATATATATATAAAGTGACATCCAGTAATAGATGGAGATTATTGTTGGTACCGATGACAATGACCACACAATTGCTGTGATTTTTGCACAGCAAGAGAGTAGACTGAGCAAAATGGATGGTGCAGATTGATAACATGGATGCCAAAGAGTCATGATGAAATTGGGTGCAAGGGAATGTTCCTATGCACTGAGTGTGTTGGAACATTTCTTAATGTATGTTTTTTTGGTATTTTAATATAGAAGGCTAAGTAATGGAAGTGAGGGTGACAGGCACATGATTGGCTAACCCATCATGACTCTTAATGTTCAAAGATCTGTTTCAAGTAACCTGTCGGAGAAATGGCTTCCCTTTCCTCTTGCCATTTATTCCCTCTCTCTCTCCCTAACAGTCATAATAAATGAAAATGAAAAAGAATTAAAGGATATTTTATAGACGAAGAGACCGGACTCTTCCTGTATACCTATTAATTAGGATTCCGACCACTTTAATTAGAATGGCTCTGCAATGAAATTTGTTGGAAGCATATCAACATTAAAATTCCCACCCATGAGAGAAATAAATGAATTAAAGGATGGAAAAAGAAGTGGGCCCTACTTGCAGGTTTTGCTATCTGATGGCATGTGATGTTGCAAGATATGGTGTGAGACATGCTGGCATAAAGTTGTGCAACAAATGCTAGGAAGCAGCCCATCTTGGAGATGCAGTTTAAGCATCCATGTTGATTTAGGCCCATCTTGACCTCACATTGGTGATGGATGGACGCTGATCGGGACCATACAAATGGTTGATTCTGTCGAGGATAAGGTATACTCTAAAAGTTGTATTGATTAGATCATCCTGAACGTCCAATCTACAAGCAACTGTTGGACGGTTGAGGTCAATAGTCCAAGTTCAATAAGAAAATCAGATGTTTATTTTTTTAATTTTTTTATTTCTTTTTTTAAGGGGGGGTTAGTCACCCTTGTTAGCCACCCTTGCTAGGGATCGATACTAAGACCTCGAGTGTTAAAATGAGGTATCTCCACTCAGTTTGCCAGTTGAGTTATGGATCTACATTGACTATTCCTCAAATCACTGATTCATAAGGTATTCTTACGCTTTCAATTTATGGTCAAATAGATGGACGGTTAAAGAGAGAGAGAGAATCTTTCAATTTTCACTGCGAAATAGATAGAGGTGCTTGCATTGACCCATCGTAGCCATGTTGATTTAGACCAAACTATGAGGAAGGCCAAGCAGGCAGAGGGAACGTCGGACGAGCTGCAAGAGATGATAAATGATATGAAGAGACAACAGACTCAGTTAGAGGAAATATTGCATACCCCTATGTCACAGCAGCCCTAATCACTTCCTCAGTTGTAAGTTGAATGTCATATTTAAATTATGTAAGTAGTATAAAATAGTCACTAATAGTATTTTATTTTAATAATTTTACAGATTTTTCTACAAATTGGTTTTATCTTTTCAAGCCCCACCACGTTATCGATGACGCACATTTCCTTTTTTTTTATTATTCATTTTTATTGGACAATTTGAACATATATACTTTTTTAATGTTCTAAATAATTATAAGTTTAATTTTAATTATTTTCATATTTCAATCGATGATGATGAATATTGATTAATACAGGTTATTTTGTTTGATTAACTTGGTTCAAACAAAAATAAATTGACACCATTTTATGATATATAATGGTGACGTGTTAGCTCATCGCTAATATTTTATGACAAGTTGTTAGGTCGTGGTAAATAATTAATTGATTAGCAACGACTTGTTGTTTTCATCAGAAAATAGAATTTGTGACATCATATTTGTGATATAATTGACGATGATCAACAATCGTCGCTATCAAGGCTTTTGCGACAACTTTATGATTTCTTTAGTAATAAGTAGACTCGTCGCAATACATCTTTATTCGCAACGAGTTTTATGTTTAGCGACGTTTTACGATATGTAACGACAACATATAAACTTGTGGCAAATAAGTTATATTTAGTGAAGATTTTTTAAGTCGTCGAAAATAATTAATATTTGTAACAAAATTAGTGACAATTAATACTCATTACAAAAAAGCTTTTTCGACAAGTGTAAGGTTATTAACGACGATGAAGACTTGTCGCAAAATATCTTTATTCGCAATGACTTTATATGCAATGGTGACGTGTAAACTCATCACAAATAAACTTTATTTAGCGACGCTGTATTAAGTTGTCGCAAACAATTATTATTTGCAGCAATATTGGCGACAAGCAACACTTGCCATAAAAAACTTTTTGTGACAAATTTGAATTTGTTAACGATGACGAGGATTCATCGCAACATCTTTATTTACAACGAGTCTTATATTTAGCGACATTTTATGATATGCAATGACGACGTGTCAACTCGTCTCTAATAAGCTTTATTTAGCGATGATGTATTAAGTCATCGTAAATAGTTATTATTTGCAACAAAATTGGCGATAAGCAACACTCGTCGTAAAAAACTTTTTGTAACAAATTTGAGTTTATTAGTAACGACGAGGACTCGTCGCAACACGTCTTTATTCATGACGAGTCTCATATTTAGCAACGTTTTACGATATGCAATGGCGACGTGTCAACTCATCGCTAATTAACTATATTCTATAAAAAGTTATTGTGTTGAGGGTCAAATATTACATATTAGACCCTGGATATAGTCTGGATTTATGAACATAATATTGTTTAACGGCCGATTTAATCGTGTTTGCATTGCAAGGACTTTACAAGCGAAGATCGAAATAAGGTGCTAGAAGCATGGAATTAATGCTCTGATGACACCAAAGGGAAGGGATGGACCCCAGGGGACCAAGATCGACTGAATTACACGCCAGAGATTCGAAAAGATTGAGGAACTGAAGCTCAAGTGACCCAAAATTGATCCAGAATACGAGATCATGAGGTTCCCACTATCTGTTCAGTTCGAAACTTTATACATGGCCAAGGGACTACAAATTAACCGTACACAGAAATTTTTAGCCATTAGATCCCTCTGGAAATGGCCCAACAGTTATATCAGCCCATAAATTATTGAATCTAGGCCCACCTGCAATCTGGATATGCTTCAATTTTGGTCCCGACTGTTAAAAAGATACGTGGAAATAGATGGACGGAGCAGATTTCTCAAACACATCATGATGGACCCCATACAATGACGCGTGTGCATTTTATGCTAGAGCACCGGCTGTGCACCGGACGGTCAGCCCGGTCAACAGACGGGCTGACCCGTCTCTCCTTCTTCTTCTTTGTTTCAAAACGGTGGACGCACTGCGTCCGCCGGTTCCTACTTGTGGGCCCCACTCGACGTCCGGAGTGATGATCAGAACCGTTCATTGAGTTTATAGAGGGGGAAATACCCTCGCCTAGCTCTCCTTTCGGCTCCATGCACATGTACGCGTGTGAATATTTAGGAAAATTAGGATGGACGGCTGGGTTACAATTCAATGGGCCACACCAAATTTAAGCCAGACAGCGTCAATTCCGACTAGTTTTTCAATATAATTCTAATGGGTGGATTGGATCTTATGTCAGGTTTCTATGATGGGCCCCACCATTCATCAGCGCAGGTAGAGTTACGTGAATTCTGCGAACGCCCGAACAGAGCATTGCGCGTGATCTCTGTGGGCCACCATAATGGTCCATATGATGCATCTGGACCGTCGGTTAGAATCCCGAGGCCTATATCACCAAGGCCTAGGTGACGAATTGTGCAGAAACAAGGAGGATGGGATCGCAGACATCCAAAAGGAAGATGGACGGTGAGAAGATCTGAGACAATGGGTCATGTAACACTTGAAACAAAACCACCTATCCTGACCTGTTTTTCGCTGGGAATAAAATGGACGGCATGGATTTCTCATCAAATCTTGATCAAGGCCCCCACTAGGATCCATCATCACTCTTACGTGATCTCTGTTTCGCGGATATCCGAAAAAACCAGAAAAACCAGAATGTAAATAAATCAGTGGCCCACCATTAGGGGTAGGATGCATGATCCAGACCGTCCACATTGTAGACCATCTAAAACCGTCCAAAGGGACATGTTTTTAAGGCATTTGGTGAATACTAGAAGAAACGGCGAAGGAACAACACTCTTGAGTTTTTCTTCATTACGCACGACACTGCGCAGAGAAACTTCCGACTGAAGCTTTTTATGGTGCGAAAAAAACTCCCATCCACCGTCTTTTGTTACTATAAAGGAGAAAGGTGGGCTGGACGGCTGAAAAAAAGGAAAAGGGAGTTTGGGCGTGGAGCACAGAGGTAAGAGAAAGAATAGAGAGTATTTTTTTTTCTTTTTGTTTTTATTTTTACTTTGTTTATTTTGTTTAAGGGATTTAGTCCATCTATGTGTGGCTAAACCTCCTAGCTAGGGCTAGGAGGTGAAGCTTGTAGTGAGATGGGAGAGTTTAATTTATGAATTTTTTATTTAATTTATGAATTGAATTAATGTTGATTCTAGTTTAATTAATGGCATGTTTTAGTCTTTAATAGTCTGTTGTGACTAAAATTACAATGGGTCTGCAATGGCTTTGATCATATCCTTCTCCTTTATGTTTATGATGTCAGGAAGCCCTGTTGTTCATCATAGTCTCCTGGGCATGGTTGGATGTTGGTACCCTTCCTAACCTTCATACATGTGATGGGTTGGTAATTAGTTTAATCCTGTTGTTTGCCATAGTCTTTTGGGCATGGTTTGGTGATGGAATCCATTCTAATTCATATACCTTTCATCTCTTGAAAACTAGATCAATGTCAGTTCAGTTAATGTCCATAGAACATGCATAAGGTCTCCCTAATCTTTACAAGTGGATCCTCTGAATCCCTAGTGCCCTTCTCTCTGAATTTCTCCTAAGTTTTAGATGATAATTTCATAATTATTCCTTGAAATTCTAGTTGATTTAGATTTCATCTCATTCTAGTTCTAGTTCTGGTTAGTTTTAGATAACGCACAAGATTCAGTCCCTTGGGATTCGACCTCGGTCTTACCGAGTTATTACTACATCACAACCCTGCACTTGGGGAGTGAACATTATTATGTCGTTGCAAACAGTTGAGTTAATGGTGACGAGTTACCATTTTCGACACTAAATAGAATTCGTGACGCCGTATCTACATCAAACGTGACGACAAGCACAGTTGTCGCTAAAAGTTTTTAGCAACAATGAGGACTCATCGCAACACGTTTTTATTCGCGACGAGTCTCATATTTAGTGACGTTTTACAGTATATAATGGTGACGTGTCAACTTATCGTTAATTAACTATATTTTGCGATAAGTTATTAGGTTGTCGCAAATAGTTGAATTATTGGTGACGAGTTGTCGTTTTCGTCGTTAAATAGAATTAGTGACGTCGTATCTGCATCAAACGTGGCGACGAGTACAGTCGTCGCTAAAAGTTTTTAGCGACGAGTTTGGAGTTTTTAGCAACGAGTTGACTTATCGCAAAAAAAAAAACTGAATTGTTGTAGTGTATTGATTTAACTTTGGGTATTAGCAGAAGCGTGCGTCTGAGCTCATAACACGTGTGCATTAGTTTCACGTGCCACATGACTAGAGTTTTGGAGTGGGCCTTGCTGCTCGGAATTCTCCATCATTTGGGATAGCAAAGTTGTACAAAATAGGAAGGGAGGAAAAATGAAAAGAAAAGAAAAGAAAAGGTGTGTGCGGGGTTTTCTAATTGAGTGTTTCCTTTGAAGTGGAACAAATATAAAAGAATGTTATCGCTTCTTCTTTATATATATATATATATATATATATATATATATATATATATATATATATATATATATATATATATATAATGGATGAAGATTATCAATGGTACTGATGACAACGATCACATAGTTGTTATGATTTTTGCACAGCACGAGAAGAAGAGTCGACTGAGCAAAATGGATGGTGCAGATTGATAACATGGATGCCAAAGAGTCATGATGAAATTGGGTGCACGGGAATGTCCCTATGCACTGAACGCATTGGAACATTTCTCAAGGTATGTTTTTTTGGTATTTAAATATGGAAGGCTAAGTAATGGAAGTGAGGGCGACGGGCACGTGATTGGCTGACCCATCATGTCTCTTAAGGTTCAAAGATTTGTTTCCAGCAACCTGCCTGAGAAATGGCTTCCCTTTCCTCTTGCCATTTCCTCTCTCTCTCTCTCTCCCCCCTGACAATCATAATAAATGAAAATGAAAAAGAATTGAAAGATATTTTATAAAGAAAGAGATCAGACTCTTCCTGTATACTTATTATTTAGGATTCTGGCCACTTTAATTAGAATGACTCTGCAATGAAATTTGTTGGACGCATATCAATATTAAAATCCTCACCCATGAGAAACAAATTGATTAAAGGATTGAAAAAGAAGTAGGCCCCACTTGCAAGTTTTGCTACTAGATGGCATGTGATGTTGCAAGATATGGTGTAAGACATGCTGACATACAGTCGTATCGCAGATGCTGGGAAGCAGCCCGTCTTGAAGATGCAGTTCAAGCATCCATGTTGATTTAATCCCATCTTGACCTCACATTGTTGATGGATGGACACTGATCAGGACCACCCAAATGGTTGATTCTATCGAAGATAGGGTATACTCCAAAAGTTGTATTGATTAGACCATCCTGACCGTCCAATCTACAAGCAACTGTTGGACGGTTGAGGTCCATAGTCCAAGTTCAATAAGCAAATCAGATTATTTTTATTTATTTATTTATTTATTTTTTTTTTTTGGGGGGGGGGGGGGGGGGGGTTAGCTTGTTAGTAGAGGTGGGCATCTGGGACCCGATCAGGTGGATCCGACCCAACTCGGTACCGTTCCAAACAGAACCGATGCCTTAGATCAGCCTGATCGGGTTTGGCCACCCAGATCTGTTTGTCTTTCGGGTCGAGTGCGGATAGAGGTATATCCGAACCGACCCGACCCGGATACTTGAACCGAACAGACCCGACCCAATGGGTATAAGCAGTCTTTTTAAGTTTTTTACCCTATCCCCACCCCTCTTTTCTTTCTTACCCTACCCGTGAAGAACAACGACCCTCTTTTCTTTTTTACCAGGTTACCCTACCCGATCATCTTCTTGTTTTCTTACCCTACCTGATCTTCTTCCTCTGCTCATTTGCTCACCTAACACAAATGAGTCATGCTTTCCGTCCTTCCCAAAATACCCCTCCAAGACCATTGAAAAGTCGACAAAATCCTTCCAAACGGTAGGATGGAGAGGGAAAGACGACTCTTGCTTTTTGTTATGTGTTCGTGCCTTTTTTATTCTTATATTTCTTTCAGTTTCATATGTGGGTTTGATTCTCTTATTCTTTATTTTTTTAATGGGTGTATCAGATTGTAGATTTTGATTACCATGCTGAAATGGATTATGGGTTTCTCAACTTTCGGGTGAATGTCTTACTTTGAATTCTCTGGGGGGAGTTAGTCTATGTGCTTCTGTTCTTTTATTGAGGAAAAGGTTTGCATGCAGAATTGGTGATGTTGGGTTTGGTCATCTTTGGTGGATACTCACTTTGAATTCTTATGTCCTATTTGGTGGATGCCTAAAACTAAGTTCATCTCATTTTAATAGTAACTGTGCATTAGAGGTCATGTTGATCTCTAATACATAGCTATGTTAACTAAAATGGCACACACACCCCCCCCCCCCCCCCCCCCCCCCCCCCCACCCCCCCAAATAATAATAATAATAATAATAATAAATAAAATATTGTTGTTATCTGTTGATTGGTATATTGTGCTTGTAGATGGGTTATGGATTTTTTATTGGTTTTTTTTTTGTTTCTGGAATTTTTCGTAATTCCATTTTTTATCAATTGATTGGTATTTATGTATCAGAGGTATATTGTTCTTGTAGATGGGTTTTGGATTTTTTTTTTATTTTTTTATTTTTTGGTTCGGTTTGATATTTGAAATTTTTTGTAATTCCATTTTAGTTAGTCTTAATTCTAATTTTTGCATGTCGGATTGGCAGCATATTTAGGGGTATTCTATGAGAGCGGAGGCTATAGCTCTTAGTAAAAGGTGGTTTTCAGAACAAGTTGCTCTAGTCTAGTTATTGCAGGAGGTGATTCCTTCAATGTCATAGGTTGGGCCAATCATTGGTTATTCCTAGCTGAGAAGATCTCCTTTATCTTTTAGGAGATTTGCCATGTTTTGGCCAAATGTGGCTACCCACATGACCATGGAGCTGAATTTAGTCACTGAGAATGAACTGCTTGTTAATGAAATTTTCCATGTTGGTCCTCGTGCATTTGCTGATAGCTTTGTCGTCAATAATGAAGATCAGACTGTTATCTAAGTTAGTGAGTAAATATGATGTTTCATTTTTGCCAGGCATAAGAAAACATCTTGATCTTGTCCTTGTTTTTCCTTTTCTTCTCTGTGGGGAAACCCTGCTGACTTGGACCGATCCGAACCTGGGCTAATCCGATCCGACTCAGTTTTCCTGACCGAGTCAGACTTGGATCGGTCCAAGTCAGCAGGCTTGAGGATTGGATTAGGTCAGAAGACCCAGACTCGATCCCGGTTCTGACCGAGTTCAGGTCATGTCACGCAAAACTCGGACCTGATCGAGTTGGGCCGAATCTGATTCGACTCAGTCCAATGTCCAACTCTACTTGTTAGTACACACCCATGTCAATACACACTCTGCTCGTTAGTACACACCCATGTCAATACACTCACTCCATGTTAGCCACCCCTCGTTAGTACACACCCATGTCAATACACTCACTCCATGTTAGCCACCCCCGGCGAGGGATTGATACCAAGACCTCCAGTGTTGAAACAAGGCATCTCTGCTCAGTCTGCCAGCTGGGTTATGGATCTGGGTGTAGCAAATCAGATGGTTTTTTTTTTTTTTTTTTTTCTTTAATTTTTTGGCACACACCCCCAATACACTTAAGCCATAGTGGGATTTCACCACCTATGGACACTCGAACCCTTGACCGGGTGTTGAAACTCCCGAGAGTCTGCCAAGGATCCAGCAAATCGTTGCTGGGAGGAAAATCCCATCACAATCGACAGAATTATATGACATCAGAGCCGTAGAATAGGTGGAACTCATCATTTTCAAGTAGATACACTCATCAGGTGGGCACCTTGATAATCAACGGTCTGATTTCCTTTCCAACTTTTTCCTCACGGTTAGAACCATGCAATCGTTGTGGTTGCACGGTTACGCTACACCCTCCCTGAGGCTATATAAAGGTCCAAAATTAGCAGGCATGCGTGGCATCTATACTGTGGATGGGATAGCACTGAGTTTCTTTATAGTACGTAATGGGGGAGATATGTCAATCTGCACTGTTCATCCAGTGGTATGAATAATCAAATAAAGAAAATTCCTATTCAAAGTGGTATGAATGTATGGATTAGTAAAAGAACGGCCAACAGTGGCACTAGTGTATTTCAAGGTGGAATTTTTGAGGTATGGTCCATTGAAGAGGAGGCCTACAAGGGCAATGATCTGGATTAGTGAACCATGGTTCCCAGTTGTCTATATATACAGAGAACCCGAGGGCACTTTTGGTCCATATAGTCAGTCGAGGATTCAATAATTCATCTAAATCAACAGCCTACTTGCAAGAATATATCCAAAAGTGCCGAAAGCCATGAAATGAAAGGTTATGATTGTCCAATCCGAGTGAGATCCATCCACTTTGAAGACCAGATTAATGGCCAGATCACCATACCGTGGGCCCTGCTATACAAGCTTAAAAGCCATGTATTCTTTTCATATACTTGGCTGAGGATCGTATATTTGTTTTATATCAAGTTTAGACCATGATTCTGTGATCCAGGCCGTTGATTGATGAATCCTCCTTCCGTGGATACTGGGACGGGTCATGGCCCAAAATTATTTCAGACAGGGAAGATCATGTCCACCAATCTTGGGTTTTTTTTTTTTTTTTTTCACTTGAACGTGGAACATTACTGTGTTTCAGGCCACCGAGTGAAAGGTTAGGATCGTCCCATCGATTATATTTTTGGTGCATCGTCTATCATGCCCAGTAAGTTGAAATTCTGAGCATTCTCTACATCTATCCTTGGAGGTTGGGTGTATACCACTTTTGGCAATGAAGATAACCCTCTTTGGGATTTATGGAAAAGCTGAGAGCGACACACGTGGGGCTCACCCAACTAGAGAGTCCGGATCCTCTGTTATCAGGTCAATAGAGAATTCATGATACACTAATCTTCATTGGTCCACGTCATCACTCAGTAAAAAAAAATAAAATAATAATAATAAAACAGCTTCGGACACCAAACCATTAGTAACAGGAATTCTTTGTAGGCACCGCAGGGAAACGGATTGGCTACTCCCCGGCCTGCCACCAGCCGATGGCTGGTGTTCGTGCTCTGTGGGACCCACCATGATGTATGTGTTTCATCCATGCTGTCTATATATTTTTCTAGATCATTTTATAGTATGAGACCAAAAATGAGGTATATCCCAATCTCAAGTGAACCACATTATAGGAAACAATGTTGAATTAATGTCGACCATTAAAACCTTTTTGGGGCATACAAGTTTTAAATCAAGCTGAACTTTGTTTTTTCCTCTTCATCTGATTATTTATGACCTAATCAACAGATTAGATGTCAAATAAACAGTACATTGGGCCGTAGGAGGATTTTAATTGTGGATATACAATTACTATTGTTTTCCTGTGGTGTGGTTCACCTAAGATTTATATCCCTATAATTTTTGGGATCAAGACCTAATATGATATGTAAAAATGGATGAACTGAATGGATGAAACACATACATCATGGTGGGCCCACAGAGCACTGACTACCGGCCACGGGCTGGTGGGAGGGGAAGTAGCCGATCCGTTTCCGCACGACGCATGGTTCGTAGTTTCGTACAGCCAATTGATCGTGAGAGGGAATAATGGGCGGCCCCACCGTGGATTTCTATTCTCCGTGAGTCAAAGCTGCATGCCCCGATTAATGCCACATGGAAGGACGATCATGCTTACGTAGGTGAGGTTTAGAAATGATGAATTAATTTGCGGCCCCCCACATATGGCAGAGCACTAAGCTGGAATAGACAGGGGAAGTAGCCAGTAGCAGTCCCTTATTAAAATGGTGAAAAACTAGCATAGGAGAGTAGCTCACAGGGCGCCTATGGTCCATCTGGCGTGGTCCATCTACACAGAAGGGTTGATTGGGACGGTCTGAATTTTCCCACGTCAATATGCCCTAAAAAAGTAGTAGCCACTGTTCTTCAAAAGGTATAAAACTAGATTCACTGCATCTTTTAAGGGGACCTGCCTTTTGAGCTATGAGCCAAAAACACCCTCTTATAAATTATATCATAAAACCCATTTATATCTTTCACTGTATGACATTAAACGGTCGGCAGCAACTCACCTATGTGAGAACATTGGCTATGAATGAATCGCTGTATTTTTTTATTGATCAAACTGCCTTGACTTTAGTTAGCAACTCAGGTCATTCGTTGAAAATTTAACAATGTGACACCCTAACTCTCAACCGCATATATGGCCCATCCTGATGTTTGTGATAAATCTACCCCATCCTGCTTTTCCATCTTAATTTCAAAGCATGCATGTAAAAAAGATGCAGATTTAAATCTAAAAGTGGGTCTTATCATGGCTTAAGATGTTTCAACAGTAGACACTCAAACTTATGTGTTATGTCAGTTGAATCGATGGGACCTTCAGTTCAACCAACAACATTGGACTCAAGTCCATCGGTCGGAAAAAAAAAAAAAAAAAACTCATACAAAAGGTCACCATATGAGAATTCACTCACTGGTTCAGTTGAACTGATGGAACATTGGTCTTCTCTCCACCCGGATTAAAGGCACTCATTAACAATGATGAGACCCAATAGATGTGACGCCGAACAGGGTATGAAGCTTGATAGGTAGGTGCTAAGAAAACTTAAACTTAGGGAACTAACAACAGATACTCGAAGATGGATTATTTGTACAAATATAGGGTTTTCTTTTATGGAGATTTAATGAACGGTGAGATTAAAATTGTTAAACGAATTGGAAAAACTAATCTCCATTATTCAGATTTTACAACCATTAAATCAATTTGATTTCGAGTCCACAAACTATCTACAAGTCTTTCCCACAATTTGAACCGTTTGATACCACTATTAGCATCAAGCATCACACTTGCCAGAGTATCAAATAACTCCTAGTAAATTCCCTAGAAACGGAACGAGGGGCCTCACTCTCCTAATCAATTCCGTTCCCATAAACTTACTAAATCCTTCGTTCATGCCCGGCTCACACAGTTTCCATTTTTCTGAAAGTCAAGAAGGCTATGACGCTAACCTTTAACTCCCTCAGGCTGCAGAAAAAACTGGTTTCCCACCCGTAATAGGAATCTCCCTTCCACGTGCATGTTTGGTGCATCCATGCCAAGATACCTTTTTGGGAACCAAACACTAGTGTTGAGCATACATGTATTCAAGATCCCGGCCGTTGATCCGCTAGGCACCACGACAGATGTTCATACGCCAGAAGATCAATCAAGGCCCATTTAATTTGTAGCCACACATGCATACTAAGTGTTGATCAACGACTGATATCCCATTTGTTTTTATATAGAAGCCATCACGTGATGAAGATGTATTGAATAGGAACCCCACCCATCACGTATAAACGGTGGTCCTCCCTAACTTTTAAGTCACTGTGCAGTCATGGTGGGACCCATGAAACCAACTACCTGCATATATATTTCCTCAAGGGGTGGGTTCCATAGGTTAATGTGGTACCGGCAGAAATGGCCCCCAACAATATACGAAGGACATCCAACCTGTCCATCAGATTCACTGAATTCATGTTATTTCCAGTTTCTAAATAATCACTCCGATTCAAAACTAGTATGTCCCCCATTGGATGAGGCAAGTTGAGAGTGAAAATCTACTGTTTATTTGAATAAGGGGCCCACCGTGTAGTTTATATGCAATCCAGGCCATTCAGACTCTTCATCTTGATGAAGGGTCAGACAAAAAAAATCAAGCTGTTTTACAGCACATTTGGAATCTGAAATCAAGGGTGAGAATTCCCTTTCATCATGTTTCCTATGGTGTGTCCTACGTGAGTCTTCAATCAACCGGATTTTCTGAGGCCTGTGCATATCATTAGCTCATGCATCTGATGGACACGTTGGATGTCCTTCAAACAGCATGCGGGCCCCACATCTTCCCCGTACCACTGTAAGCCATACCACTAAAGCCTACTTATTTACTATTTTCTTTTTTCGGCACATATATCATTTACTGGGTTTGGCCTGCTGAATTGTTAAGTGGTCCAAGTTTTGGTGCGTCTCTTCATCATGGTGGCCCCACACATATCGAAAAATTTATTATTTTCCTGTAACCACGTGGGAGTTGAATGCAATGGACCGTTGGATGGCCCTCACACATTGCGAAGGACCACATACTCTTAAAATGAGGTAAATGAGAGAATAACGCAGGGTAATAATTCCATAAATAGACTACTGCCAAGCAATCAAGACTGTTGATGCGATGTAAGGGGAACTTTATGCCAAAATTGAATTAACCACGACATGCAATATTGTCCCTTTTGGATTGCCCTGCTGCGATTGAGGCAGACG
Source organism: Magnolia kwangsiensis (assembly GCA_037074715.1). Classification (NCBI taxonomy): domain Eukaryota; kingdom Viridiplantae; phylum Streptophyta; class Magnoliopsida; order Magnoliales; family Magnoliaceae; genus Magnolia; species Magnolia kwangsiensis. Next base: position 16,177,766 of record CM073583.1, read on the forward strand.
TTGGAACACACAAACCTGTTGATGGCTGTCATTTTCATTAGTCGATTGAGGCCCACCGTTTCACGAATTGAGTTTGAGATGTATGCCACGTGTCCGCTGGCAGGTGTTGATGCACATGGATTCCTGAGTGCCATGCAACCGGAAGATTCCTTACAAGTTACATCCAATTCTGCCAGACATGCATATATTGTGCGTTTCTCAAACCATTTTTAATTGTGGTGAGCATCAATTTGATGGTCAACAAGTTGATGGATAGGACCATCTAGGCGGTGCAATCTGCTTTACATGTGAAAAACACTTAAGTGAACAAGTCACACGGCACTAGGGGTGGGCATCGAGCTGAGTCGAGTCGAGGTGAGCCAAGTTTGGCTTGGCTAGTCTATGATGTACTCGAGTTTGAGCTCGAGCTCAATCTCGGTCTCGAGCTCAACATTGAAGCTTGTCTTGTTTGCCAAAGCTGTCGAGTCAACTTTGAGTTGAGCTAGTAGTTCGAGTTGAGTCAAATTTACCTTGAGTCGAGCTCGAGCTTGTTGGGTGAGAGAGTAATGGATTTTATTTTTAATCATCCTCCATTGATGAAAAATTCAAAAATCTTATGAGAATCAAAGCAAAACCTTATGGAAAAAATCAAACAAAGCTTCGAATCGGATGAGGAAACATGTAAGAACTGATCTATTCTTGATCTTCTTCCACCAGAAGAAATCCAAGTGTTAGAAAAAAAATAGAGTAGAATACAAATCAGAAATCCAAGTAAAGAGCTCTAGCCAATCAGATTCCTTAAAGCTCTAACAAATTTGAGAAGAACCCATCTCGCATTTCTTGAGTTTCTCGCCCAAGAAGTAAATCTTTAGAGATTGAAATCATACTATTGTGCATCTGAAATAAAAATTGGTCATGGTTGTCCGGGCGAGCGTGCGGCTGGCAGCGGATAAAGAAAGAGAAGAAATGGAAAGGGAAATGGGGTGCATGCGGTCAGGTAGAGATTATACGGTTTGTTTTTTTTTTTTTTTTTTTTTTTTTTTTTTTTTTAAAGTTAAAACTTAAAACTTATATATATATATATATATATATATATATATATATATATATATATATATATATATATATATATATATATATATATATATATATATATATATATATATATAATATTTAATTTATAATTAAATATTAAATATTATATATATATAATATTTAATATTTAATATATTTATTAATCGAGCTAAGTCGAGCTCGAGTTCAAGCTTTAAGTCGAGTTGAGTTCGAGTTCAAGTCGAGTTGAAATGCCCCCTGGTTGAACTCGGATTGAACTCAACTCGAGCTTCAAATAATTAGCTTAGCTCGGTTCGAATCGGCCATTCAATTCGAGTCAATCCGAGTTGACTCGAGGCGAGTCGAGCGAGTTTTTCGAGCTAACTTGACTTGTGAATAGCCCTACACGGCACACATCCCTTAAGATGTGTCCAACGCACTTTTTAGTGCTGATGCTGATTGCGTGGTGCCCCTGCTGGGGACGGACTTGGTCCAATGAGGGGCTATGTGGTCCCCACCGTGATGTATGGATTTTATTCATGCCATCCGCCCATTTTTTTCAGATCATTTTAGAGTCCGACCAAAATAATGAGGCAGATCCAAGGCTTAAGTAGACCACACGGTGATGATTGAATGCTTCCCAGCCCCATAAGTTTTTACCAAGCTTATATTTGCAGTTTTTTATTATTTTTATTTGTATTATTATTATTTTTTTTCATCCCGGTATTCATGACCTTATGAACGGGTTGGATGTCAATGAAGCATCATGGTAGGCCTTAGGAAGGTTTCAACAGTGAACGATTTTATGACGGCTGATTCTTGTGGTGTGGTCCCATTGATCCTTGGATCTGCTTCATTTTTTGGCTCCTATCCCAAAATGATAGGGAAAAAATGGATGGACGGTGTAGATAAAACCAATACATCATAGTGGCCCTTCAAAGCTCCTGTCCGCTCATAGCTAGGGACGGGCTGAGTAGTAACCAATCCACATCGGAAGATCTACACGGTTAAGTCCATTAGATGGTCCGATTGGATGTTTCATCATTTTCCTATATTTCACATGTGGTGCCAGGTAGACAGTACTCCCTATATTTCACACAAGCATTTGCACAACGAAGCTCCAAGCTGATTATTTTACATGTTTACCGTCCATTGGATGTCAACTGATTGATCAGTTCAGTAATTGCTTCATTGTAGTTGTTTTTTCTATAAATCATCGAAGTTCGGCCCATTCTATGGATCATTTAACTTGCATCGTGTGCAGTTACCGACTGCTTGCGTTTCATGCAATAAAGCTGTCAAGAGTAGGCTAAGTAGTTAGATTGCCGATGATACCAATGATAATGATGGTAGGTGTTGGAAAAAATTTTAAAATTAATATTGAAAATTGAATGACAAAAATAAAATTATCATCAAATTGAATCACATAATTAATACGCAGACTTAAAGCTTAATTCGTCCCCTTCTCCAAATCAAATTGAATTCTAATTAAATCTATTGGACTTGAATGATTCTAGACCTAAAAAGTCTGGCTTATATAATAACCGAGGGCCGTCGGATTCCGGATTGTTTTTGCTATTAAGGCAGTTAGTCCTTTAAAAAAATAAAAAAACAAACAAAAAACAAAAAAAATTAATTAACATTTCAGGTCGTTGCATCAACCAGCACCATTATAGCCAAACCTTCCATATATGCTTAAACCTAAGCTCTTCTTCGAGCCTCCAAGTAAGGATACTCTACCTTCAAAAACTTATAAACAAAAAGTTTTCTCACACTTTATCTAATGGGAGACTAAACTATATATATATATATATATATATATATATATATATATATATATATATATATATATATATATATATATATATATATATATATATATATATCAGAATGCAAGATGATGTCTCGGAAGGCCTTATGCTTCAAAGTATGACTGCTAGGAGGAAGTTGGCTCAGTTGCACCTCATGGAGGAGGTGTTTTGGAAATAGAAGGCCAGAAATTCCTGACTCCGAGCGAGTGACAGGAACAAAAATTTTTTTCATGCTACTGTGCAAGAGCATGTTAGGAAAACTAATATCTCTGAGATAAAGGATAGCAATGGGGTAACTATTTCTGACGGGCCTCAAATGAAACTTGAAGCTGTCAATTTCTTCTCTGCACTTTTTCAAGCGGACCGCTGCCCTTCTTCAGATGATATGCTCAATGTCATTCCGCATGTGCTTTCACATCAGCAGAATGCTGATCTCCTTGCCCCTCCCTCTCCAGCTGAAACGTTTGAAGCGATCAATTCGATGCCAATGGACAGTGCTCCAGGACCTGATGGGTTTCCTGTCTCCTGCTTTGTGGACTGCTGGCCGACGGTAGGGGAGGATATCCACAAAGCCGTTTCTTTCTTTCTGGAAGGGGGTCAGTTGCCGAGAGCGTTCACTACTTCTTACATCAGCCTGGTTCCAAAAAAACCGTCTGCCGCTACTTTTGCCGACTATCGCCCTATCAGCCTATGCAACGTCATCTATAAAATTTTCTCCAAGCTTCTCGCTTACTGGATGGGTAACCTCCTCCCTAGTCTCATCTCCATGGAGCAAGGAGCCTTCGTGCAAGGTAGGTCCATTACAGGAAGTATTGCGATGGCGTTAGAAGCAATGAGGAACATTGACAAGAAAGTTAGAGGTGGAAACCTCATTATCAAGCTTGATCTGAAAAAAGCTTATGACAGAGTGGATTGGGGTTTTCTCAAGAAGGTGATGAGTAAATTTGGTTTTAATGATAGATGGATTGCTTTGATGGAAGCATGTTGGGGAAATTGTTGGTTTTCGGTCCTCTTCAACGGGGAGCCTATGGGTTTTTTCAAGTCTTCAAGGGGGCTACTCCAGGGTGATCCTCTTTCTCCGACCTTATTCCTTCTGGCCGCGGAAGTCTTCTCCAGGAATTTCAAGTAGCTTATGGAGCGGGGATGGTGCCCTCCTTTCAAGCTTCATTGAGAGTGCCCCATTATTTCTCACCTCCTTTTTACTGATGACACTTTATTGCTTGTGAATGGCAGACAGGAATCCCTGCGTTCCATTAAGGCATTCTTGATGGCCTTTCAAGATGAGTCGGGTCAGCAAATAAATCTTGAGAAGAGTACCTTTCTTTGCTCGGCCAAGCTGTCTACGGGAAGAATCCGACAAACTGAGTGGACCCTCGGAATTCCCAAAGCTCAAGCAGGAGTGCTTTACTTAGGTGTTCCCCTATTCAAGGGCAGAGTTACCACGGCTTCCTTCTCCACTCTTGTAGACAAGGTGGGGAGCAGAATCTCAGGATGAAAGGCTAGGTTCTTATCGCAAGTGGGACGCTTGACGTTGATTAAGCATGTGTTGGGTAGCATCCTTCTTCATACCATGGCCGCGGCTAAAATTCCTCTCAGGTTGTTGTCAGATCTCGAGTGCAGGTTTGCCAAATTTTTCTGGGGCTGGGTGGAAGGAAAGGAAAAGACTCAGTGGATCGCGTGGAACAAGATCTCCCGCCCGATTGACGAAGGAGGCTTAGGTCTTCGAAAGCTGCGGGAAGTGGTAAAGGCCCAGAGAAGGAAAATGGCATAGAACATCAAATATGGGCAGGGAGTCAGTCCTTGGATGTTGTACATGCGTGCGAGGCAGCGGAGGGATTTGGAGGAGGGGAACGTGACCGGTCCTTCGCCCTCGGCGTCCCCCTTTTGGAAAGAGGTTACAAATGAGCTCCCGATTTTAGCAAGTAATGTCCAATGGTAGGTCGGTGATGGAAATATGAATATCTGGACCTTCAACTGGACGGGGATGGGGCCTCTTCAATCCTTGGTTCCCACACCCATTCCTCAGGCGCTCTTACCATTAAAAGTCAGTGATTTCTTGGGCCTGACGGGGCCTTGCCCGCCCTCTTCTGTCAATTTGCTCTTGGCAGGGGACCTCTTCAATATCATCGTCAGCTCTGGTTTTGAGATTACTGAGGATCCTCCTTACTATTTCTGGCCTCTGGACGCCTCAGGTAACTTCTCCACTAGATCAGCGTAGCAGCTGGGCAGGGTTAGGGGGCAGGGTCAGTGGTGGAACAACTGGATCTGGCATCCTTCCATTCCCCCTAAGATGTCATTGCTCGTTTGACGTCTCCTTCAGGGGGCCCTTCCAGTGGACAGTCGGGTGCAACGCAAAGTGGTCCACCTTGCTTCCAGATGTTCCTACTGTCAGTCTGGCCCAGTATTCAGCCCGCAGGAGGAAACAATAACCCATCTGTTTCTGCTGGCTCAGCAGGCTACCACTATCTAACGCTATTTCTCGATTCAGTAAGGAATCTCTCCTCCACCACCTGTCGGTAGAGGAAAGGTTTCGTCAATGGAAGGCTGCTAACGCGCCTGGGGCAGCTTCTGCGATTGTTAGGTGTGTTGTGCCAGTTCTGATCCTGTGGGAGCTTTGGTTGAGCCGCAATGGGGCCAGGTTTAATGAGCATCCTATGGAGGCGAACTCTGTGATTGCCCGAGTCAGGTGGAGGGCGCTGCATCTTTTTGAAGGTAACGTCGAGGTTCAACACAGGCTTCAGGGGGACAAATCGGTAGGGGTTTTCTCCACCAGCCCCTCGTGTGGTTTTTAGGTCATTCGATAGGAGAAACCCACCACTGGATGGATGAAATTGAGTGTTGATGGATCGGCCAGTGGTAATCCGGGCCGCTCAGGTGGAGGGGGTGTTTGCAGAAACGAGGATGGGAAGCTCCTGTTTGCTTTCTCTGTGGGGTACGGGGTAGGCACAAACAACAAGGCTGAAGTTAGAGCTATTCATGATGGTCTTATGCTCTGTTTGGAGCGTCGTCTACGATATATTATAGTTGAATCGGATTCCTCTATGGTGATCGGCCTCATTACCTCCACGTCATCTGTTCCCTGACAATGGAGCCTGTGGATCAGCAGGATCAAGAGGCTGGGTCTGAGCGGGTCTTTTTCTTTTACACAGATCCCTAGAGAGGGGAATGGTCCGGCAGATGGCATGGCTAGGGAGGGCAGTCAGCAGCAGGTTGCCAGGGTTACTGAACATTTTACCAACCTCTCCCCTCATGTCCGTGGCCTTCTCTTCCTGGACAGATTCGGCATTGGCTCGGTGAGATCCCCCCTTTCTTAATTCTCCCTGCCTCTTTTACCAGTCCTTTGCTGGATCTTTGCTTCCTGTTCGGTGCCTAAGTGGGTTCATGCTTTCAGCTAGGGCCTCCTTGGGTTAGGGCTCCCTGTTTCAGCAGTTTTGGGCTCCCTGTCCAGCGTTTGCTGCTGCTCTGTTTTGGCCCTTCTTTAGCATGGGTCCTGTGTGTAGCGAGGTTTTGATTGGGTTTGGGCTCCCTGTAATTAGTAGTTTACGATAGGTGTGGCTCGTTGTTTTTGTCTGGCCATGCCCAAAGGGCTGTACAATCCTTTTCGATTTTTCTAATGAATCTGGTGGCATGAGTTCCTCTAAAAAAAAAAAAAGAAAAAAAAAATTAAAATTTAACAATATATATATAAATATATATATATATATATATATATATATATATATATATATATATATATATATATATATATATATATATATATATATATATATATATGTGGTGTTTCCCGTCTTTCCCAAGGTACGAATAATCTTCACATTCAACTTGTCTTTTAGCTTTTCAAGATCATGGGTCTGTCATTTCTTGCAAAAAATTCCTAAAATAAATAAAACCAGTTGACCCATTTTGAGAAATCCATGTGCAGGGGTGGTTAAATGGAGGAGGCATTGCGTGGGGTAAATTGAGGTAATTATGAGTAAATAAAGGTAAATTAGGATAATTGGGAGTAAATTAAGGTAAAATGCATTTGAATTTCAAATTCATTTTATTTAATCCCATTCTAACACAATTAAGCCATTTACTCCATTTGGATCCTTACTCTTGCCTCGTTGGTAGACTCTTAGGAGTTTCAACACTTGGTCAAGGGTTCGAGTATCCATAGGTGGTGAAATCCCACCACGGCGTGAGTTTGTAGGGCTGTCTGTGTGTGTTTTATAATAATAATTATATATATATATATATATATATATATATATATATATATATATATATATATATATATATATATATATATATATATATATATATATATATATAAATTTACTCCAATTAATTTACCTCAAATTCCATTTCCTATTTACCTCCATTTACTGTACAACACACCTCTCGGAAAGGAAGAAGAACAACAATAAGAACAACGAGGTTGAAGAACAACAATAAGAACAACGAGGTTGATCCAAATCTCACGTGGACCACACAGTGTTGATTGAACACCCACCATTACAAACTTCTTAGGGCCACAAAAGTTTTGGATCAAGCTTATATATTTTTTTCCCTTCATTCAAGTCCGTATGACCTAATCAACATATTAGATATCGAATAACCATTACAGTGGGCCCTAGGAGGTTTTTAATGGTGGACGTCTAATCACAACTGTTTTCCCCTGGTGTGGTCCATCTAAGATTTAGATCTCAAGCCCTAAAATTATCTTTCAAAATGGATGGACGGTGTGGATAAAACACATACATCATAGTGGGGTCTACCTAGCACCTACATCCAGTCAAAGTTACATGGCTCGATTGATGCCACATGATGGGCGGTATACATGATAATTGATAGCCAAAACTATCTCTGGATGCTTATTAGGCCGTACATCGGTGAGGTTTAAAAATTATGAATTAATTTGCGGCCCCCACATAAGACAGACCACTAACTGGACATATATACCGGATTGGAAAGGGGAAGTAGCCCGTAGCAGTCCTTATCCCCCTATATTTTAAAATGGTGAAAAACTAGCATAGGAGAGTAGCCCACAGGGCGCCTATGGTCCATCCGACGTGGTCCATCCACACAGAAGGGTTGATTCACACTGTCAGAATTTGCCCATGTCAATATGCCCTGAAACAGCATTAGCTACGGTTCTTCAAAAGGTATAAAGCAAGCTTATGTGTTAGGCTGCTGGGTGCCTGTGGTCGTGAAAGATTCTATTTTAAAAAGTTACAATTTTTCGAGCCCCACCAGACATTAACACACCCATAGGATAGCTTCCTTATTTGATGACGGAGAGAAGCTGGCATCTCTAAATAAAAATGCCAATATGGAAATTAAACCTATCACAGGGGGAAAATACAGCGAAAGAGCGCACGTGTGTGCGTGTGAGTGAGTGCGTGGGGTGTGAGTGTGAATATGGAAAATACAACTATTTCAACTCCAACTACAAAGAGAAAAATACAACAAATGTGTGCATGCATGTGTGTGTGTGTGGTGTAAGCACGACCCCAGGTAGTTTTTATTTGTGAGAGTTCAATCACCATTGTTTCCCTATTGTGTGGCCGGCCTAAGAATTGTATTTGCTTAATTTTTTGAACCATTTTGCTTAATTTTTTGGACCACGTTCTAAGAATGGGCTGGAAAAAACAGATGGACGACATGGATATGTGACAAATCATCAAGGTGGGTCCCGCGTAAGGGAAATGACCTACTTAGAAGAGGGAGTTTTTGGTCATAGCTCAAAACGCAGGTCTACCTCCAAAAAAAATATGTAAATTTAATCATAGACAAAATTTAACCTATCTTGAGAAACAAATTTGCTAAGGAGATACGAAATTGGCTAAAAAGAACATTAGGAGTCCATTTTAATCATAAGTTGCTTAAGATAGGTTAAAAAGAACATTAAGAGTCCATTTTAATCATAAGTTGCTTAAGATAGGTTACTTATATCTTAGTTTCTAATTATTAAGAAGATAAAGTATGATTGATAAATAAGCTACTTATCACTTTTATTGTCTGTCTCTCTCATGCTTCTTTAAAGCAACTTATAAAAAGTAGAAAAGTTGAAAAAATATAACCAGTCATTTAAATATTAATCAAATAAAGTTATTCTCCAGTTGGTTATTTACTTAACCTGGCATTGGCTTATCTGAAGAGTCATTATAATTTCACACCCAATGGCCTAAATGGCCTACGTTTGGTATCTCTTCATTACAATTTCACACCCAATGGCCTAATTGGCCTACATTTGGTATCTCTTGATGCACTGGAGCCTACCAAATGAACAGCTGAGATCACGTGAAATCATGTTAAGCTGATACGTTTAGGGCCTGTTTGGGCAAATCGATTAGGGTGTATTAAAGGGTATTAGGTGGGATAGGATTGTCAAATCCCACCGAGCCTACCCCCTGCGTGTTTGGGGAGCGTCGACTGTAGGAACTCAATCATCCTCCGTCGTATTCGCTGGAACTGGTCATTGGATTAACGTCTACACCCAAGCGATTGGTGGTCGGTGCTCTGTGGCCCCCACCATGATATACGTGTTTCATCCATTCCGTTCATTCATTTTTACAGATCATTTTAATGCTTGATACAAAAAATGATAGGGATATAAATCTTAAGTGGGCCACACCAGAGGACAAAATCAATAAATGGATATTCACAATTAAAATCCTCCTAAGGCCCACTGTACTGTTTATTTGACATCCAATCTGTTTATTTGGTCATAAAGACTCAGATGAAGGGAAACAATAAATATCAGCTTGATCCAAAACTTTTATGGCCCCCAAAAAGTTTTTAATGGTTAAAATTCATTAAACACTGTTTCCTGTAATGTGGTCCACTTCAGAGTGAGATATATTTCATTTTTTTCTACCATATCATAAATTGATATATAAAAGTAGATGAACGGCATGGATGACACATATACATCATGATGGGCCCCACAGAGCACTGACCAATCCATTCCCTGGGACATTTATCTGCCCAATACTACGACACTCAAACAAGACCGTAGATGATCACGAAGTTGGCATCTACGCCCAAACCACCCAACAAACCACTGCCAATATTAAATACATTATACCATCTAATGGTATACACTTAAATACACCTAAAATGAGAGTCTAATGCTTGGTACTCACGAAGTCCTGGCCAAGGTAGTTTGGTACTAATACTTTCAAACATCATGGCAGTCGTTTTCGTACAAGAACCTGACGTGACGTAGGGTTTCAAGCGTTACTGCGCTCCTGACAAACGGTGAAATAATTCACGATTTTCTGAAAAATGAGAGCTTTGAAGTACTCAGAGTTGCTTTGTCGCTTTTCCCCACCCGGAAAACGGAAACGGATTGCTACTCCCCCTGACACCAGCCCCGTAGCTGATGGTCGGTGTTCCGTGGGCCCCTCCATGATGTATGTATTTCATTCGTTCCATTTATCCATTTTTAAAGATCATTTTAGGACTTTATCCTGAAAATAAGGGGGATATAAATCTTAGGTGGATCACACCACAGGAAAACAATCGTGATTGGATATCCATCATTTAAATCCTCCTAAGGCCCACTGTACTGTTCATCAGACATCCAATCTGTTGATTAGGTTATAAATACCCAGATGAAGAGAAGAAAGAAATATCAGCTTCATCCAATACTTTTATGGGCTGAAAAAAGTTTTTAATGGTCGAAGTTCATTCGACACTGTTTCCTCTAATGTGGTCCAGTTGAGATTTGGATATACCTAATTTTTTATGTAACATTGTAAAATGATCTATAAAAATAGATGGACGGCATGGATGAAACAAATGCATCATGGTGGGTCCAATAGAGCACCGAACACCAGCCATTGGGTGGTGGCAGAGGGAGTAGCCAATCCCTTTCCCCGGAAAATGTAAGTATCAGGCTCATAACTCTTTTGTCATTTTCTGGTCCTTACACCTGGCCAGCATTTCCGCTCATGGATAAGCTTTTCATGGGGCCCACCAATGTGCACATATAAGTAAGGACCAAACTATCCCCGCAAACGAGCAAACGACTCCATGAGTGCAGTCATCCAATATTCCACGGGTGTTAACTTAACATGATTGCACGTAATCTGAGCTGTTGATCTAGTGGGCTCCACTGCATCTTTTAAGGAGTACCTACCTTTTGAGCTAAGAGCCAAAAACACCCTCTTTTAAATTATATCTTTAAACTCTCTTTTAAATTATATCTTAAAACCCATTTACATCTTAAACCGTCGACTGGTACTCAGCCATATGTGCACATTGGCTAATGAATGATTCAGCAGTATTTTTTTTTTTCTTTTTTTATTGACCAAACTACATGCCCTGACTTTAGTAAAGCAACCCAAAGCTTTCGTTTGAAAATTTAACAATGTGCCACCATGACTCTCAACTGCTCATATGCCCCCCTTCATGTTAGAGAGAAATCTACCCCATCCTGTTTTTCCAGCTTAATTTTAGGGCATGCATGTTAAAAAGATGCATATCCAAATTTAAAAGTGGGCCTTATGATGGGCTAAGATATTTCAATGTGGACACTCAAACTTATGCAGTCCCTCCTTTGGTTGGACTAAAAAGAATCTAACTCACATTCAGGGATCGAACAAAAAGCTAGCATACAAAACCCATTATGAGAATTCTTCCACTAATTCAGTCAAATTGATATGAACATCGGTTAAACCGACACCGACACTGGTCTACTCTGCCGTAGGATTAAAGGCACCCATGCGTGCAAAATGGCATAGCATGTGAGGTATGCTCATGGTATTCACCCAGTCCCCCGGAAAATGTTCTGATAAAAATAAAAGCGCTTGTGTATTGAATCTTTGCTGGTTGGTTTTCTAGTTTCTCTCTTTATATTTTTAAGGGAGTTATTTCATACTCTATCATGTATGTAGCTTGATAGTCAGCTGCTAAGAAAACTTAAACTTAGGGAACAAACAACGGATATTACCCATCCATATCATGGCCCAACGAAGATGGATTATTTGTACAAATATAGAGTTTTCCTCGATGGAGATTTAATGAACAGTGAGATCAAAATAGTTAACTGAATTGGAAAAACAAAATAGTTAACTGAATTGGAAAAACTAATCTCCATTACTCAGATTTTAAAACTATTCAATCAATCTGATTTTGAGGCCACAAACTACCTACAGTTTTTCCCACAATTTGAACCGTTTGATACCACTATTAGTTCATGGTGCTTGAGCATCAAGCATCACACTTGCCGGAGTATCAAACAACTCCTAGTACATTTCCTAGAACCTGAACGAGGGGCCACACTCTCGTAATCAATCCCGTTCCCATCAAACTTACTAAATCCGCTATTCATGCCGGGCGCACACAGTTTCCATTTTACTAAAAGTCATGAATGATATGACGCTGACCTTTAACTCCCCCCGGCTGCAGAAAAAGGTGCATTTCCCGCCTATTATAGTGGAAATCTCCATTGATGTTTGGTACATCCATGCCAAGATACCTTTTTTGGAACCAAACACTGGTGTTGAACATGCATGTATTCAAGATCCCAGCCGTTGATCCCCTAGGCATTACCACAGATGTTCATAGGCCTGAAGATCAATCAAGGCCTATTTAATTTGTGGCCATACATGCATCCTAAGTGCCGATCGATGGATATCCCATTTGTTTTTATACAGAAGCCATCATGTGATGAAGGTGTATTGATTAGGAAGCCCACCCATCATGTATAAACAGTGGTCCTCCTTAACTTTTAAGCCACTGTGCAGTCATGGTGGGACCCATGGAACCCACGACCTGCATTTTTTCCTCAAGGGGTATGTTCCATTGGTTAATGTGGTACTGGCAGAAATGGTTCCCAGCAATGTACTAAGGACATCCAACCTGCCCAACAGATGCACAGAATTCATGTTACCTCCAGTTTCTAAATAATCACTCCATCCAAAACTCATAAGCCCCCGGCCCATCGGATGAGGCAAGTTGAGAGTAAAGATCTACTGTTTAGTTGAATAAGGGGCCCAACGTGTAGTTTATATGCAATCCAGGCCATTCAGACTCTTCATCTTGATGAAGGGTCAGGCCAAAAAAATCAAGCTGTTTTACAACACATTTAGAAGCTAAAATAAAGGGTGGGAATTCCCTCTCATCATGTTTCCTATGTTGTGGCCCACGTGACTCTTCAATCAACCGTAACATTAGCTTATGCATCTTATGGACACGTTGGATGTCCTTCAAACAGCATGTGGGCCCCACATCTTTCTCGTACCACTGTAAGTTATACCACTAAAGCCTACATATTTATTAGTTTCTTTTTTCAACACATATATTATTTACTGGGTTTGACCTGCTGAATTGTTAAGTGGTCTAAGTTTTGGTGCGTCTCTTAATTAGGATGGCCCCACATATCTAAAAAAATTGATTATTTTCCTATAACCATGTGGGAGTTGCGTATAATGGACGGTTGGATGGCCCTCACACATTGCGATGGACCACATACTCTCAAACTGAGGTAAATGTGAGAATCATGCATGGGACGATAGCATATATAATAATTCCATAAATAGAATACTACCAAGCAATCAAGACCGTTGATGCCATGTTAGTGGAACTTTATTGGCCAAAATTGAATTAACCACGACATGCAATATTGTCCATATTGGATTGCCCGGCTGCTATTAAGGCAAATGTTGGAACACACGAACCCGTTGATGGCTGTCATTTTCATTAATCAATTGAGGCCCACCGTTTCACGAATTGAGTTTGAGATGCATGCCTCGTGTCCACTGGCCGATGTTGATGCACATGGATTCCTGAGTGCCAAGCAACTGGAAGATTCCTTACATACAATTCTGCCAGACATGCATATATTGTGCGTTTCTCCAACCATTAGTGGTGAACATCAATTTGATGGTCAACAAGTTGATGGATAGGATCATCTAGCGGTGCAATCAGCTTTCAGCGTTCATAGAAGTGTACCTACTATTTAAACGGTCTGGATTTACATACATATGAGAAACACTTGAGTGAAAAAGTCACACGGCACACATACCTTAAGATGTATACAACGCACTTTTTAGTGCTGATGCTGATTGCGTGGTGCCCCTGCTGGGGACGGACTCGATCCAGTGAGAGGCTATGTGGTCCCCACTGTGATGTATGGATTTTATCTACGCTTTCCACCCATTTTTCCAGATCATTTTAGGGTCTGACCTAAAAAATGAGGCAGATCCAAGGCTTAACTAGACCACACAGTGAGGATTGAAAAACTTCTTGGTAGCCACAGAAGTTTTGACCAAGCTTATATTTGAAGCTTTTTTTTTTTTTTTTTTCCTTTCCATCCAGGTCTACCTGACCTTATGAACGGGTTGGATGTCAATGAAACATCACGGTTGGCCTTAGGAAGGTTTCAACAGTGAACGTTTTTATAACTGCTGATTCCTTTGGTGTGGTCCAGTTGAGCCTTGGATCTGCTTCATTTTTGTACCAGTACCTTAAAATGATAGAGAAAAAATGGATGGACGGTGTAGATAAAACCAATACATCATGGTGGCCCTTTAGAGCTCTGTCCGCTCGTAGCTAGGGATGGGCCGGGTAGTAACCAATCCACATCGGAAGATCTACACGGTTAAGTCCATTAGATGGTCGGATTGGATGTTTCATCGTTTTCCTATATTTCACACGTGGTGCCAGGTTGACAGTACTCCCTGTATTTCACACAAGCGTTTGCTCAATGAAGCTGCAAACTGATTATTTTACATGTTTACTATCCATTGGATGTCAACGAATCGACCAGTTTAGTAATTGCTTCATTATAGTTGTTTTTTTTTCTATAAATCATCTAAAGTTTGGCCCAACCTATGGACGGTTTAATTTGCAACATGTGCACTTACCGACTGCTTGCGTTTCATGCATTCAAGCCATCAAGAGTAGGCTATGTAGCAAGATAGCCGATGATACCAATGATAATAATGGTAGGTGTTGGAAAAAATTTTAAAATTAATATTGAAAACTGAATGACAAAAATAAAATCACCATCCAATTGAATCATATAATTAATACGCAGGCTTAAAGCTTAATTGGTCTCCTTCTTGAAATCAAATTGAATTCTAATTGAATTTATTGGACTTGAATGATTCTGGACCTAAAAAGTCCGGTTTATTTAATATCTAAGGATTGTCCGATTTTGGCTAGTTTTTGCTATTTAGGCAATTTGTCCCCCCCCCCCCCCCCCCCTTTTTTTTTTTTTTCCTTTAACATTTCAGTTGGTTGCATCAACCAACACCATTATACCTAAACCTTCCACGCCTAAACCTAAGCTCTTCTTCGAGCCTCCAAGTAAGGATACTCTACCTTCAAAAACTTATAAACAAAAAGTTTTCTCACACTTTATATAACGAGGGACTAAACTATATATATATATATATATCTTTTATTTTGTAAATTTATTTTAATGGAAAATAAAAAAGTTCAAATATTGATTTACTTTTAAAATTAAATTTTTAATAGCAAGCCAAGCCAATTAGGGGTGCACACGGGTTGGTTCGGTCCGGTTCTTGGATAAAATCGGAATCGAACCGTTCCTAACGGTTCTGAGAATTTTGGAACTGGAACTGAACCATTAGCCCACAAGAACCGAACTAGAATCGGATCGTGAAAACTGATTTGGTTCCAAATCGGTTCCACGATTCTGGGTTTTTAGAAAATTCGACAAAAGAAAAAAAAAAAGGTGAAAAAAAAATCCAACAGCTAAATCATCAAATTACATCTTTTTTTTTGTTTTTTTTTTTTTTTTTTTTAGGAATCCGAGAATTTCATAGATGAAGTGATTTATAATCATTCAGGAGGGACCCTACAAAAAGGAAGGGAACCACACCTATCATTTGCACCTAACTACACAAGGAATACACACGAGCAACAGACAAAGGACACGCTAGAAAAATAGAGAAAAGGGCCAACCAAACCATTAGGTTCGCCGAATGTTTCCGAGGCCCGCCTGATCAAGGAGAAAAGCGCCCTGAACCTTAGCCGGAAGGGCATACTTGGAGACAAAAAAATTATTAGGATGACCCTCATTGGCCAATTTAGCCAACGCATCAGCCACTGAGTTGCCTTCTCTGAAAATGTGGCTAAAAGAAAGGTTGAGGGAATGACGGAACTCTCGAATCGCGCCTATCTTATACCAAATGTTTCAAGAAATGGAATCGTACTTGTCCGCGGCTGCCTTGGCGATTGTCAAAGAATCCGATTCGACAATGATGTTGTGGAGGCCCAACTTGGAGCAGATCGTGATGCCATCTAACATAGCTTGGGCTTCAGCTATAGTGTTCGAGGTGAGGCCGTAGTTGCGATGGAATGCAAAGATTAGATTACCATAGTGATCCCTACAAACCCCTCTACCACCACTCGGGCCAGGGTTCCCCCTGGAAGAACCATCGACATTCAACTTGAGGAAGCCCCTGGCAGGTTTACGCCAAGTAACTATGGAGTGGTTTCTAGGAAGATGATCCTCTGCCTTGGGAATATTGAGGAGCTGAAGCGTGATGGAATCCGCTAGAGAATTTCGATCCTCACCCAGGATAGTGCAAGCAATATCATGCAGCCACTGAGCAACTCTACTATTATATTGATTTGAATATTTTAAGAAAATTCTTCCTGATCTCCTTTTCTACAAGCTATCAATTAAAAACATAATGAAAGACCCCAAATACAACTCCATTTTCTACTAAGAAAAAACTCAAATTCACCAAATTACATCCTGAAACAGCAAATCTACTATTCTATAGATTTGGGTGCTTTTTTAAAAAAAAGAAAAAAAAAAAACATTCTTCCTAATATTTTTCTCTATCAGCTGTCAATTAAAAATGTAAAAGAATAATGCAACTCTATTCTCTACTAAGTATTGGGAGTTGCACAGGGAGATTTTCGGCGAGCTGAGCAGGTATGGGGAGCTTCAAGATTTTCGGCGAGAGAGAGAGAGAGAGAGAGAGAGAGAGAGAGAGAGAGAGAGAGAGAGAGACGAGTGAAGAGATTGGGCAGGGGCGAGTGAGAGAGAGGGACGACTAGAGAGAGAGCTGATGGGGTTTTTATTCCCCGTGCTCGACCGGTCGTGGGCTGGTATTCGACCAGTCGTAGGTTCGAGTCGTGACACGACTTAAAGTCTAGCGAGTTTGGACTGATTTTCTCTAGGGTGCTCGACCAGTCGTGGGAGGCACCTGACCGGTTGTAGGTGGCGCTCGACCGTTCATGGGTGGCGCATGACCAGTCATAATTACACAGATTCGTCCTGGGATTTTGCGTGGATTTCGTGTCGTAAGTCCTATCACAACTGGGATGCGGAAGGGAGTTTCTTAAAACTATAAAAAGGGGTCCCTAAGATTTTTTTAGGGTATGATAGTGATAGAAAAACACAAGAGGGATATCAAAGGTGTGTGAGAGAGAGAGAGAAAGAGAGAGAGGAAGCTTGTAAAAGGGAGGTTATGTTCGTGGAGGTGATCTACCATATCTCAGTGTTTATGCGTCCTCGTAATCGGTGAGATCTCTCAGTTTTTCTTTGTTCTCTTACTATTTATCTACTCCTACGTGAGTGATAAAGGTTTGATCATAACAAGATGTGCTTGTGATCAGTTGTAACATTCTACTTTATAATGAATTGTTGATCTGGATGAGGTCCCGTTGTTTTTAACTCTTTGAGGGTTTTTCACATAAAAATCTCTTATGTTGTATGTGATTGATGCTTTGATTGTCTTCATACTTTTATTATCCCATAATTCTGGTTTGTTCGGGAGGCTAGATCCTAAGATTTTGTGCAAGGCCCCCAACAAAGTGGTATTAGACACAGGTTCATTGAATGGGTAAAATCGGTTTAGAATTATGAAAGGTAGCTCATCAAGGATGATCAACCTCATTGGGTCTAACTGGACCATATGGAAGGCTAAGGTGGAGGACTTGCTTTATTGTAAAGACCTACATTCTCAAATTTTAGACATATCAGCAAAATCCAAGGATATGTCTGATGATGATTGGAAGAAGATAGACCGGAAGGTGGTGGGGTTTATTAGACAATGGGTAAATGATTCTGTATTCCACCATATGTCTACGGAAACCTCAGCCGCTAGCCTATGGCTAAAACTAGAAGGGCTGTATGAGAGGAAGACGACCGGTAATAAAAATTTTCTGATAAGGCGACTTGTGAATCTCAAGTTCAAAGATGGTAGTTCTGTGGCCGAGCACATGAATGAGGTCAGAAATATAGTGAACCAACTCTCCTATATGAAGATGGTTTTGGATGATGAATTGCAGGCTTTGTTATTGCTTAGTTTATTTTCTAATAGTTGAGAGACATTGGTGGTGTCTCTAAGTAACTTCGTGCCAGATGAAAAGATATCTATGGAACAGGTGACTAGTTGTCTCTTCAATGAGGGGACAAGGAGGAATTCGTAGGGGTCTACTCAGCAAGAAGCCCTTGTGACATAGGAATGGAAGAGAGGAAAGAATAGAAAGGGTGGAAGGCCCGAGATAAATCAAGAGGCAAGTTGAGTAAAAGAAAAGATGTTGAATGCTGAAATTGTGGTAAGAAGGGTTACTATAAGCATGAATGTCGTAAGGCTAAGAATGACATGAAAGGAAAAGGAAAGGAGAAAGAAGATGAATCAGATTTCACTGCGGTCGCTTCAGATGGTGACGTTGTAGTTATTCTTTCTGTAGATCATGATATATATCTCACGGCTACGAGTCAGGACACTGATTGGGTGATAGACTCGGGAGCCTCTTTTCATGTAACTCCACGAAGGGACTTCTTCACAAGCTATAAGTCAGGTGACTATGGGACCATGAAGATGAGAAACTCTGGCGGATCGAAGATTGTAGGGTTCAGTGATATTTGTGTGAAGACTGATGTGAGCTGCACATTGGTTCTCAGGGATGTGAGGCATATCCCAAACCTTCGCCTCAACTTGATGTCGACGGGAAGGTCGGATGATGATGACTATGAAAGCCGGTTTGCTAATGGGCACTGGAAGCTCATCAAGGGTTCGTTGATCAGAGCTAGAGGAAAGAAGTGTTGCACACTTTACAAGGCATGTCTTAGTGTGTGCAAGGGTGGGTTGAACGCAACGAAAGATTCAACTATTGACATGTGACATATGCGTCCAGGCCACATGAGTGAAAAAGGCTTCAACTACTAGCAAGGAAGTGACACCTTCCAGACGTGATAGGTACACCTCTCAAAACCTATCTTGATTATTTATCAGGAAAATAACATAGAGTTTCATTTGTTAAATCTGCTTCTTATGTTAATAAAGTGCATACATTAGATTTAGTTTATTCTGATGTTTGTGGTCCTATGAGGACAAAAACCTTGGGTGGGACATTGTATTTTGTTACTTTTATAGATGATGCATCTAGGAGGGTTTGAGTTTGTTTTTTGAAATCCAAGTATGAGGTCTTTGGTGTGTTTAAATTGTTTCATTTTATGGTTGAGAGAGAGACAAGCAGATCATTGAATTACATCCACACTGACAATGGTGGTGAATACATTGGCGACTTTCATGAGTACTGCAAGTCCTTGGGTATACGACATGCACAGATGGTTCCCAAGACCCCCCAGCATAATGGTGTAGCTGAGCGAATGAATCGCACCATTATTGAGAGAATTAGATGCATGTTGTCCCATGCGAAGTTGCCCAAGACGTTCTGGGGAGAAGCAATGCACACTGCGGTGTATTTGAGAAACAGGTCTCCATCAGCCCCATTGAATGGAGAGGTACCTGAGAAGGTGTGGACTGGACAGGATCTATCGTATAGTCAACTCAGGGTGTTTAGATGCAGGTCATACGTTCACGTACCAAAGGACGAGAGGTCTAAGCTCGATATGAAGATCAGGCAGTGTGTGTTCTTAGGGTATGATGACGAAAAGTTTGGTTACAGATTATGTGATCCGATCGAGAGGAAGCTCGTCAGGAGCAGAGATGTGGTATTCTTCGAAGATTAGTGTATAGAAGACATTGGTAAGCCAGAGAAGAACCAGCCTAGTTCAGGTGATCTAGAGGACATAGATCTAATTATTCCTCCCATGGTGCCTAATGACGGGGGAGTATAACAAGGTACAGAGGACGAGAGAGTTCCTACAAAAGATGGACTGGGGGAGCAGCCCCCACCTGATCCACTTGTTGAGCCACAAGTGAGGAGGTCATCTAAGAACAGGCAGCCGTCCAAGAGGTACTTGCCACATTAGTACATTATGCTAACCGATGGGGGAGAGCTAGAAGATTATTCTGAGGCCTTAGCCGATGAGCATAAGGAGGAGTGGTTGAAAGCTATGTAAGAGGAGATGAAATCTTGCATAAGAACCACACTTATGACAAGTGGGTGTTCAGAAAGAAGGTTAAGCAGATGAATTCACCGATGAGGTTCAAGGCCAGACTTGTGGTAAAAGGGTTTTGTCAGAGGAAAGGCATAAACTTCGAGGAGATATTCTCACCGGTGGTGAAGATGACATCCATAAGGGTATTGCTTTGGTTGGCGGCTAGCATGGATCTGGAGATAAAACAGTTAAATATTAAAACTGTATTTCTCCATGGTAACCTAGAAGAAGAGATCTACATGCACCAACCAAAGGGGTTCGAAGTCAAGGGTAAGGAGCATATGGTGTGTAGGCTGAGGAAGAGCTCGTATGGGTTGAAACAAGCTCCACGGTAATGGTACAAGAAGTTCAACTCGTTTATGTTACAGCATGGGCATGACAGAACGGAGTCAGACCACTGTGTGTTCACGCGCAAGTTCTTAGATGGTGATTTCTTAGTTCTGCTGTTATACGTTGATGACATGCTCATCATATGAAAAGACATCAAAAAGATCGACAAGCTAAAACAGGAGTTGAAAAAGTCTTTTGTCATAAAATATTTAGACCCGGTTAAACAGATCCTAGGAATGGGATAACCCGTGACAGAAGCAGCAAGACGCTTTGGCTATCACAAGAGCGGTATATTGAGAAAGTCCTATAGTGGTTCAATATGAATGCAGCGAAGCTGGTTAGTACTCCACTGTATGGTCACTTCAGATTGAGCGACAGGAAGTGTCCCAAGACGAAGGCAGAGGTGGAAGAGATATAGAAAATACCCTACGCGTTAGTCGTAGGAAGGTTGATGTATGCTATCTTATGTACATGCCCAGACATAGCATATGTGGTTGGTGTTGTCAGCTTGCTAATCCTGACAAAGAGCATTAGGCAGCGGTAAAGTGGATACTACGGTATTTAAGAGGCTCATCCAGGTTGAGCCTATGCTATAGTGACAGTATACTTGTGCTAGAGGGCTACATAGATGCAGATATGAAAGGCGACATAGACTCCAGGAAGTCTACATCGGGGTTCATGTTCACATTTGTAGGGAGAGCGATTTCTTGACAAAGCAAGCTACAGAGGGTCGTAGCATTGTCGACGACAGAGGCCAAGTATATTGCAATCACAGAAATATGTAAAGAGATGCTTTGGATGAAGAGGTTCCTACAGGAACTTAGCCTGAAGCAGGAGGAGCATGTGGTCTATTGCGATAGTCAGAGTGTCATACACTTGAGCAAGAATCCAAGTTAGCATTACAAGTCGAAGCATATAGAGATTCGGTATCACTGGATCAGGGATACTTTGGAATAAAAGATATTACAACTTGAGAAGGTCCACACGGACAATAATGAGTCAGACATGATGACCAAGGCTTTGATCAAGGGCAAGTTTGAGGTTTGTAGAAACCAGGCTAGCTTAAAGAAGGTGAATTCCTCCCGGATAAAAAAGGGAGAGACTTGATGAATTTTTTTCCCGTGCTCGATCGGTCGTGAGCCCTACTCGACAGGTCGTGGGCTAGTGTTCGACCAGTCGTAGGTTCGAGTCGTGACACGACTCAAAGTCAAGCAAGTTCGGACTGATTTTCTCTAGGTCGTGGGAGGTGCCTGATCGGTCGTAGGTGGCGCCGGACCAGTCGTAAGTGGTGCTCGACCGGTCGTGGGTGGCGCACGACCAGTCGTAGTTACGCAGATTCGTTCCGTGATTTTGTACAGATTTCATGTCGCAAGTCCTTTCGCAACTGGGATGCGGAAGGGAGTTTTCTAAAACTATAAAAAGGGATCCCTAAAGTTTTTATAGGGTATGAGGTGATAGAAAAATACAAGAGGGATATCAAAGGTGTGAGAGAGAGAAAGAGAGAGAGGAAGCTTGTAGAAGGGAAGTTATGTTTGTGGAGGTGATTTATCATATCTCAGCGCTTCTATGTCCTCGTAATCGGTGAGATCTCTCAGTTTTTCTTTATTTTCTTAATGTTTATCCACTCCTGCATGAGTGATGAAGGTTTGATCATAGCAAGGTGTGCTTATGATCAGTTGTAACGTTCTACTTTATAGTGGATTGTTGATCTAGATAAGGTCCCGTGGTTTTTACCTCTTTGAGGATTTTTCACGTAAAAATCTCTTGTGTGGTATGTGATTGATGATTTCATTGTCTTCATTGCTTTTATTATCCCATAATTCTAGTTTGTTCGGGAGGCTAGATCCTAAGGTTTTGTGCAAGGCCCTTAACAAGAGCTACACACGAGTTGCAGGGTGAGCGGCAGCGAGAGAGAGAAAGACGGTGAGAGAATGAGAAAGAGATAGGGTTTTTTTGGTTTTAATTTTTAAGTTGGGATCAATAGTTCGGATCCAAGGTGCCGACCCATGGTTGTGGGCCACGGTTTAACGGATCGGTTCCACGGTTCGGGTCCACGGTTCGGTTAACTGTTCGGTTTAGTTCTACATGCCCCTAAACCGGAATCAAACCATATCCAATGGTTCTTGCAATTTTGAAACCGTAACTAGAACCGGTGCTGTGTAAAATCGGACCAAACCGGACCGATCCAAAGGTTCTGGTCTGGTTCCACGGTTCTACCGGTTAAATGTGCACCCCTACACCCAATGGTGTTTCTCGCCTTTCCCACTGTATGAATAGTCTTCACATTCAGCATGTCTTTTACTTTTTCAAGATCACGGGTACGTCGTTTCTTGCAAAAAAAATGTAAAATAAATAAAAACAATTGAACCATTTTGAGAAATCCACGTGCAGGGGTGGTTAAATGGAGGAGGCATCTCATGGGATAAATTAAGGTAATTATGAGTAAATGAAGGTAAATTAGGGTAATTGGGAGTAAATTAAGATTAAAGGCATTTGAATTTCAAATGCATTTTATTTAATCCCATTCAAACATGATTAAGCCATTTACTCCAATTAATTTACCTCAAATTCCATTTCATATTTACCTCCATTTACCGTACAACATACCTCTCAAAAAAGAAGAAGAAGAAGAAGAAGAAGAAGAAGAACATTAACAACAACGAGGTTGATCCATATCTCAAGTGGACTGGACGTACAGTGTAGATTGGACGCTACCATTAAAAACTTCTTAAGGCCAAGAAGGTTTTAGATTAAACTTATATATTTTTCCCTTCATCCAAGTCTGTATGATCTAATCAATAGGTTAGATGTTAAATAACCATTACAGTGGGCCTTAGGAGGTTTTTAATGGTGGATGTCCAATCACAACTGTTTTCCCATGGTGTGGTCCACCTGAGATTTAGATCTACCTTATTTTTGAGAGCAAGCCCTAAAATTATCTTTCAAAATGGATGGCCGGTGTGGATAAAACACATACATCATAGTGGGGGTCCACATAGCACCTACATCCGGTCAAAGCTACATGGCCCGATTGATGCCACATGATGGGTGGTATACATGATAATTGATAGCCAAAACTATCTTTGGATGCTTATTAGGCCATACGTCGGTGAGGTTTAAAAATTATGAATTAATTTGTGGCCCCCACATATGGTAAACCACTAACTGCACATATATACTAGATTGGAAAGGGGAAGCAGCCCGTAGCAGTCCTTATCCCCCTATATTTTAAAATGGTGAAAACCTAGCATAGGAGAGTAGACCAGGGTGCCTATGGTCCATCTGACGTGGTCCGTCCACACAGAAGGGTTGATTTAGACTGTCAGAATTTGCCCATGTCAATATGCCCTAAAACAGTATTAGCCATGGTTCTTCAAAAGGTATAAAACAAGCTTATGTGTTAGGTCATTGGGTGCCTGTGGTCGTGAAAGATTCTATTTTAAAAAAGTACAATTTTTTGAGCCCCGCCAGATATTAACTCACCCATGGGATAGCTTCCTTATGTGATGACTGAAGCTGGCATCTCTAAATAAAAATGGCAATATGGAAAATAAACCTATCACAGGTTAAAAATACAGCAAAGGAGTGCACATGTGTGTGGGTGTGAGTGCGTGCATATATGCGTGGGGTGTGAGTGTGAATATGGAAAATACAACTATTTCAGCTCCAATGACAAAGAGAAAAATATGGCCCCTCTTGAGGGAACCTGGGGGAGAATGGTGGGGGTGGTGTCTGCAGAGACTCCCGGGGCCGGCTTATCTTTTCTTTCCATATAGGTATTATGGCCCTGCTATGAATACGATCGCAGAGGCCCAGGCTATGCTCGATGGCATTGTTCTATGCTGCAAGTTGGGCTTCTCGAGCATCTACGTTGAATCTGTTTCGAAGATTGTGGTGGAAGCAGCTTCCGATGCCTCGGCCCACTGCCCATGGAATATTTGGTAAAGAATGGGGGTCATCCATCATCTCAGCCGCCCTCTCAACCTCACCTTCAAGCACATCTGCTGCGAGCGCAACTCTGTGGTGGATGCATTGGCTAGGATGGCTAGTGAAGGGTGCGCTTACAACTTTTACAGATCCTGAGTGGATCTACTAAGGAGCATCAGGGGATCCTTGGTACTTGACAATGTCGGGCTTGGTAGCCTTAGAGCTTGATGTTTCTTGACAACTATGTGGCTTGGGCAATTATCCGCCTGGCCCTCCCTGGCTCGCTTGGTAGTGTTGTTTGTCCATAGCCTCATGTGTGTTGGTATATGATAGGCAAGGCCCAAAATCTTTTTGTTGGGGCCCACCCTAATGGATGTACATCTTTTTGCTATTTATAACATCTTGGTGGCTCTGTTCCACCTTTCATTTTTTTAAAAAAAACAGAAGACAGAGAAAAATACAACAAATGTGTGAGTGCATGCGTGTGTGGTGTAAGCGCATGTGAATTGACCCCAGGTAGTTTTTATTTGTGGGAGTTCAATCACCATTGTTTCCTGTCATGTGGCCCACTTGAGAATTGTATTTGTTTAATTTTTTAAACCATTTTGCTTAATTTTTTGGACCACATTCTAAAAATGGGCTGGAAAAAACAGATGGACGACAGGGATATGTGACAAATCATCAAGGTGGACCGCACGTAAGGGTAATGACCCACTTAGAAGAGAGAGTTTTTGGTCATAGCTCAAAACGCAGGTCCACCTGCAGAGAAATCAGTAAATTTAGTCATAGACAAAAAAATTAACCTATCTTGATAAACACATTTGCTAAGGAGATATGAAATTGGCTAAAAAGAACATTAAGAGTCCATTTCGATCATAAGTTGCTTAAGATAAGTTACTTATGTCACAATTAACTTATCTTAGTTTCTAATTATTAAGAAGATAAAGTATGTTAATTTGATAAATAAACTACTTATCACTTCTATTCTCTATCTCTCTTATGCTTCTTTAAAGCAACTTATATATTAAAAGTTGAAAAGTTGAAAAAATAACTGGTTATTTAAATATTAATCAAATAAAGTTATTCTCTACTTGGTTATTTACTTAACTTGGCATTAGATTATTTGAAGAGTCATTATAATTTCACACCTAATGACCTAACTAGCCTAGGTTTGATATTACTTAGGGTGTGTTTGGCCGGGCGTTGGATATGGGATTAAAACGGATCCCATTGGTTATACTGTTTACATCCCATCTCATTTTCTATTTGGGACGGCGGGATAAAAACCATTCCACGCACCCTCATAAACAATGCCTGGATGCCGCCAATCCCAATATATAGGTTTTCACTCCTGTGTAAGGCGCCCCACCAAGACATCAATGAGATATCTACTCCCTCTATCATTTTCACCTTCCTACATTCAGCCATGAAGTTATTTTGAGGCAGCTATAAAGCAGTGAGTGGGGCACACTATGAGAAGCAGTGGAGATGCAAAATCATCCATTTGTGACCATCCAAACACCCTGCTGGATATCCCATGGGCTATCACAAACCCATGGGATCAATAGACAAACACTGACATTGTCATCATTACCTTAAAAACCATTCCATCCCACCAAATCCCATGGGATCGATCCGGCCAAACACGCCCTTAAAGGATGCAGTGGAGCCTACGAGAATTTTGAATGATAGTAGTACTCATGAAATCTTGGCCAGGGTAGTTTTGAAATTAATGCTTTCAAACATCATAACAGTCGTTCTCGTACCGGAAGGACCTCACGTGATGCAAGGTTTCAACGGTTGACTGCGCTCCTGACAAACAATAAAATAAATCACGATTTTCTGGAAAAAGAGAGCTTTGAAGTCAGAGTTTCTTTGTTGCTTTCCTCGTCCAGAAAACATAAGCATCAGACTTAGAACTCTTTTGTCATTTTCTGGTCCACACACCTGGCCAACATTTCCATTCACGACAAGCCTGATATGGGTCTGCGTTCAGCAAACACAAAGGCCTACTAATGGAACTCTGTTACACAGTCTGATAGAAATACATAAAAAGAAAAAATTCTAGAATAAAGAAAAGGAAGAAAAAAAGTTTTAGACCACTGCACTGGTCAAGTCTTCAGCCACTGGTTCAGTTGAACCGTTCTAGACCACACCGTTGGTCTGTTCTTCTTACAATGGTTTAACCGTTGCTATCTTGCTGGAATTACTGGAGTATAGAGAGAGGATTAATGGGCTGTCTCAGTTTCGTATAGAAGTACTAGATTGGGTTGTGAGATGGTTTGGAAACTTATCCAGGGCCTCCTTTTATAGGCTATAGTGGCTGGGAGTTATGGTCCAGGGAAATAAATCCCATGACTGTTTTCTGACTGTTGGAGAAAACTAGCCGTTTTATGGCTGTTTTCTGACTGTTGTGCATGGGCCATTAAGCTGCTGCATGCTAACTATTGTGAGACAACAACTAGCTATTTTCTAGCTGTTGGGCTAGTCATGCAGCAGTTTCAGCTGGACCTTGCACTTATTGCACAACTGTTACAGATTTTCTTTAACAGCTCTTTTTTCAGCCCTCTATATATCCTGGAGGATTCTCATTCAGTCCTCTAGTCTCTCTATCACCCAGCCATCTGCCTTAGCCACTTAGTTGCACCACGACTCGCACACGTCTCGCTCCAGTTTGTGAAGGAAGCGACCCTCTGTGACACGATGCGCACGTGCGAAGTGCAAAGTGCGCCACTAGCGCCTCTACAGCCACACTACCTCCCATGCCCATGCCCATGCCCTCGCACCGAGACTGAGATCATAACCGAGACCGAGACTGAGACCGAGACCGAGACCGAGCCCGTGCCTGAGCCGGAGCGCGAGTGCAAGCGCATGCGCGTGCGCGGTGTTCTAATGCTTAGCACTAGAACACGCAAGTCCCATGGTCTATGAACTAGGTAAGCAAATATTATAATACTCCATATCCTTTATATAAACTATAAATTTTTCCCTTCCCTTTCCCATATGGGACTATTCCCAAAACCCCACAAAAAGCTATTTTTTCAAATACTTTATATATATATATATATATTATATTATTTATTATTTAAATATATTTTAAAATCAATATTTTTTGTAACAATCCCCCACTTGATTTTATAAAAATATATTTTATCGATTAAACATTTTTGTCAAAATAATCAGCTTATATGCATAAAGAAAGATATCTTTTGATTTTAATCTTTTCTTAGTGTAAGTATCTCAAAACTCTGTCGAAATGACTGCTAGCCGCAGCTTTTAACCAGTTATTCCTAAATAACAAAGTTGGAGAAACCACACACATATTCACTATGTGTTGTTAGAGTTTTCACAATCTTGCTAAGCACAATTAATGGTCATGTGCTTATCCTAATTCGTAAACGATCCCGAGAGAAAACTCCTAACTCTCATGAGAGACGACACCATCTCTACGTTCATATAGGTGAAATCCTTCCAGTGTCTCCGTTACTATAAGACATTTATTTTAAAGACTGAATTTCATTAAGAGTTCTAAGACTCAACCCTCTTTCGTAACGCTCAACACTTATCTATTATAGATGAGGTTTTAAAATTTAGTGCTGAAAACTTTTCACATATCGGTGACTTATTCTTACCCATTAAACTCAAGATTAGAGATTTTCTGATTTTAAGTTGGATTACCATTACTGGTGGAACTTTGGTTAAAGAGTTTCAACCACATCCCTCTAGATGTAGCCTTTACTACCTCTCTTGACAGAGGTTTAGTGAAAGGATCTGCTAGGTTATTGCTTGATTTCACATAAGAAATAGCAGTGATTCCATATCGAATCAATTGTCTGACATAATTATGTCGAAGACTGATATGTCTAGACTTACCATTATAAGTGCCGCTATAGGCTCTAGCTAATATGGATTTACTATCACAATGTAGTGACACAGCCGATATAGGCTTTACACAAAAAGAAATTTCTAATAGAAGATCCCTTAATCACTTAGCCTCTTTGCCTGTTGCAGTCAGGGCTATGAATTCAGACTCCAACGTCGAGTACGTTATGCAAGTCTGTTTCTTGGATCCCTAAGATACAACTGCACCTCTTAGGGTGAATACTCACCCTATAGTAGACTTTTTGTCCCTTGCACTCGATATCCAGCTTGCATCGGTATATCTTTCCAATACGGCAGGAAACTCTGAATAAAATAGTCCTAAGTTTTTGGTTGCTTTTAAGTAACCAAGGACTCTACTGATTGCATTTCAGTGTTCATTATTGGGGTTACTAGTAAACCTACTAAGTTTACTCACAGCATATGCGATATCAGGTCTAGTGCATTGCATAGCATGCATAAGACTTCTTATAGCACTTGCATATTCTAATTGTGTAACTATTCTTCCAGTATTTTCTTTTAGCTTGATACTTGGATCAAATGAATTTTTTACTTCCTTTATATTTAGATGGGTAAACTTGTTTAATATCATCTCAATATAATAAGATTAACACAAAGCATAACTCCCACAATATTTTTTAAACTTTGATACCTATGATGGTATCAACTTGTCCAAAATCCTTCATTTTAAATATGGAAGAAAAAAGAAACCTCTTTGTTTCGGTTACACCTTCCATTTTATTACTTATCATTAACATGTCATCAACATACAGACAGATAATAACAATATAACTACCATCTACTTTAGAATATATGCATTTGTAAGCTACATTATGAATGAAACCACGAGATAATATTTTATAATCAAACTTCTCATGCCACTGTTTTGGTGCTTGTTTTAATCCATATAATGATTTGATTAATATACATACTTTGTTTTCATTCCCTGGTAGAATGAAACCTTCAGGTTGTTTAATGTATACCTCCTCATTAAGGTCACCATTCAGGAATGCAGTCTTTACATCCATTTGGTAGATGTGAAGATGATGTATGGAAGCTAGTGCAAATAATATCCTAATAGATGTTATCTTAGCTACAGGTGAATATGTGTCAAAGTAATCTATCCCTTCTTTTTGTCTAAAACCCTTAACTACTAGTCGAGCTTTAAAGGTTTGGATAGTCCCATCAGTGTGATATTTCTTCCTAAATACTCACTTACAATCTATGGGTCTAGAACCTGGAGGTAAGTTTACTAGTTCCCATGTTTGATTTGATAGTATGGATTCCATTTAATCATTTATAACTTCTTTCCAAAAAGCTGAGTCTCTAGAGGATATAACTTCTTTATATGTTTTAAGATCATCTCCTATAGTCATTACTATAGGTATTTATCTAATAACATTTTCTCTATTTACTTCTACCAGATAAAAAATGATGCGTTGTGAGTTTATATAGTCATCTCTTAGACTCTTCTCTATTCTTGTTCTTTGACTCCTAGGGAGTTCAATAGGAGCTTCCACTATCTGTGGAACTGTGCTATGTGGTTATCTATTAGGAGTTTGGATTTCATTATCCTTTGACTCCAAGGATAGTGAATTTTTAAAGAATTCAACATCTCTTGATTCTATTATTGTATTAGACTCCATGTCTAGAAATCTATAAGCTTTACTATTTTGTGTATACTCTACAAAAGCGCACTTAATAACTCTTGGTCCTAACTTGGTTCTTTTTGGATTAGGAGTTTTGCAGTATGCAAGACACTCCCACATTTCAAGATATCGTAGGTTAGGTTTTCTGCCTCTCCATGTTTCATAGGAAGATATTTTATATTTTTTTAGATGAAATTCTATTTATTATATGGCATGCTACAAGCAGTGCATCACTCCATAGACTTAGTGGCAACTTTGCTCTTATTAGCATTGAGTTGACCATTTTTACTAATATTTTATTTTTCCTTTCAGCTATTCCATTTTGTTGAGGTGTGTATAGCGTTGTACATTGATGTACCAGTTCATGTTTTTCACAAAAGTTATCGAATTCATTCGAGAAGTATTCTCCTCCTCTATCGCTACGGAGAATTTTTATCTTCTTATTTAGTTGATTCTCTACTTCTACTTTATATATCTTAAATATGTTCAATGCTTCATCTTTACTCTTTAACAGATAAACATATATATATTTAGAGCAATCATCTATAAAGGTTATGAAGTACCATTTACCTCCACGAGTAAGAATGCTATTTAACATATAGATATCACTGTGCACAAGATCTAATATTTGAGACGATCTATCAACACTTGGAAAAGATTTCTTCATCATTTTGGATCGTATGCATACTTCACATTTATTGGTTTCATTATTTTTGTATGAGATTAAACCATTCTTAGCTATGAACTTTAAGATACTATACCTTATATGGGCTAGTCTATCATGCCACAGTCCAGCGAATTCAACCATATACGCAGAAGTGCTACTTTCATTTAGAAAAAACTTAACCATTCTGTTACAAGCATATGTCTTTCCAATAAAATTTTCATTCTTAGACAGAATCAGTTTTCCTGACTCATACACTACCCTTATACCTGTTTTTCCAAGAAGATCCTTAGAAACTAAGTTTCGCCTCATGTTTGGGACGTGTAGTACATTTGTCAGAATCACTTTCTTTCCAGAGGTGAATATCAGCTCGACAGTTCCTTTGCCGATGACTTTTGATCGGACTTCATTACCCATTTAAACTTCTTGACCAACGGTCAAATCCTCATAGGTTTTGAAGGTTAATTTGTCGTAGCACACATGTACTGTAACAACAATATCATACCATTACCCTAGAACTTTGTCTTGGATGGTATTTACCTCAGTGATCATAGCCACAATATCGCTTTCTTCTACCGCACTTGCCTCTTTTTTAGATTTGCGATATCGACATACTTGAGCATAGTGCCTGATTTTTCCACAGACATGGCATGGGCCTTTGAACTTTCCATTTTTCTTTTGGGCATTTTTCTTGAATTTTTCTTTATTGAGTTTAAAGGAATCGTCCTTCTCGGGATTATTGTTATTGGCGTTTTCTACTGGATATACCTTGGACGAGGCATTCCCGTTATCATTCTTTTTGTCACAGTTACGAGATTCTTCCTCAATCCTGAGGTGTTTCTGGATTTGTTATAGTGTGTAGTCCTCGATTTTATGTAGCAACTTCTTTTTATAGTCTTTCCACATTGGTGACAATTTAACGATTATAACCCCGACTTGGAATGATTCTGGAAGATCAATCTTTATCGCTTTGATTTTGTTAACTATTAGCTGCAGTTCTTAGATTTGGGACAGCAACAGTTTATTATCTACCATGCTGAAGTCAAAATAGCTGGCGATAAGAAATTTATTGATTCTTTCTTCTTCAGCTTTGTACTTGAACTCCAAAGTGGCCCAGATCTCCTTTGCTGATAATGTCTGTTGGTACAGATCGTACAGACGGTCGGAGAGCATGTTCAGAATGTGTCCTTGACACAAGAGTTCGTCTTTAACTCGTTTGATGCGGGCAGCCACCTGTTTAGGTGTGTCGTTGTCGGTTGCTTCAGGCAACGCTTGCAGATTTGGATCTAGTATGCAGTAGATCTTTAGCGCAGTCAGAAAAAATTTCAGCTTGTCTTGCCATCTTGTAAAATTGGTTCCATCGAACCGATCAAGACGTATGAAGTCCTGATTCATCAACTTGATGGATGAAACACTGTCGGCTTCCATCTAAAATAACACTTTAAGATTGTTATGAATTTATATAGATTAATATAATTTCTATATAATATGAAAACCGAAAAAATCACGATAATCAAAAATAAGGACAGGCTGAAGCACGTCTGAAACGTTGTCCTCAAAGCATTATTTGCCCCTACTCAAGTGAATTGAGTATGCTGATAGATTACAGGCAAATCGCTTCTAGGATACGACAAGCCTGATATGGGTCTGCATTCAGCAAACACAAAGGCCCACTAATGAAACTCTGTTACACAGTCTGACAAAAATACATAAAAAGGAAAAATCTCAGAATAAAGAAAAGAAAGGAAAAAAGTTTTAGACAACTGCACTGGTCAAGTCTTCAGCCACTGGTTCAGTTGAACCGTTTTAGACCACACCGTTGGTCTGTTCTTCTCGCAATAGTTTAACCTTTGCTATCTTGCTGGAATTATTGGAGTATAGAGAGAGGATTAATGGACTGTCTCAGTTTCTTATGGAAGTGCTGGATTGGGTTGTGAGATGGTTTGGAAACCTATACAAGGCCTCCTTTTATACGCTATGGTGGCTGGGGGTTATGGTCCAGGGAAATAAATTCCATGACCGTTTTCCTCAAGGGGTGCTTTCCACAGGTTCTTGCGGTACTGGCAGAAATAGGCCCCAGCAATGTACTAAGGACATCCAACCTGTTCATCAAATGCACTGAATTCATGGTTCCTCCAGTTTCTAAATTATCACTCTGATCCAAAACTCGTTATGTCCCCAATCGGATGAGGCAAGTTGAGAGTGAAGATCTACTGTTTATTTGAATAAGGGCCCACCATGTAGTTTATATGCAATCCAGGCCGTTCAGACTCTTCATCTTGCCTCAGGCCAAAAAATCAAGCTGTTTTACAACACATTTGGAAGCTGAAATAAGGGTGGGAATTCCCTCTCATCATGTTTCCTATGCGGTGGCCCACGTGAGTCTTCAATCAACCGGATTTTCTGAAGCATGTGCATAACATTAGCTCATGCATCTGATGGACACGTTGGATGTCTTTGAAACAGCATGTGGGCCCCACATGTTCCCCATACCACTAAAGCCTACATATTTACTAGTTTCTTTTTACCGCACATGTATTATTTACTGGGTTTGGCCTGCTGAATTGTTAAGTGGTCCAAGTTTTGGTGCATCTCTTCATCGGGATCTCCCCCACACATCTCAAAAAATTGATTATTTTCCTGTAACCATGTGGGAGTTGAATATAATGGACGGTTGGATGGCCATCACACATTGCGACGGACCACGTACTCTCAAACTGAGGTGAATGCGAGAATCATGCATGGGACGATAGCATATATAATAATTCCATAAATAGACTACTGCCAAGCAATCAAGACCGTTGATGAGATGTTAGTGGAACTTTATTGGCCAAAATTGAAATAACCACGACATGAAATTAATATTGTCCCTTTTGGATTGCCCGGCTGGGATTGAGGCAGACGTTGGAACACGTGAACCTGTGATGGCTGTCATTTTCATTAATCAATTGAGGCCCACCGTTTCACCAGTTGAGTTTGAGATACATGCCACGTGTCCACTGGCAGGTGTTGCTGCACATGGATTCCTGCGTGCCATGCAACTGAAAGATTCCTTACGTCAAATTCTGCCGGACACGCATATATTGTGCGTTTTTTCAAACCGTTTTTAATTGTGGTGAACATCAATTTGATGGTCAACAAGTTGATGGATAGGATCATCCAGGCGGTGCGATCTGCTTTTAGCCTTCATAGGAGTGTACCTACTATTTAAACGGTCTGGATTGACATACATGTGAGAGACACTTAAGTGAACAAGTCACACGGCACACATCCCTTAAGATGTATCCACGCACTTTTTGGTGCGGATTGCGTGGTGCCCGACTGACTTGGTCCAGGGAGGGGCTATGTGGTCCCCACCGTGATGCATGCATTTTATCCACGCCGTCCACCGATTTTTTCAGATCATTTAAGAGTCTGACCTAAAAAATGAGGTAGATCCAAGGCTTAAGTAGACCACATGGTGGGGATTAAATGCTTGCCATTAAAAACTTCCTGTGAGCCGCATAAGTTTTGACCAAGCTTATATTTGTGGGGGGGTTATTTTTTTTCATCCTTTTCTACCTGACCTTACGAACGGGTTGGATGTCAATGAAACATCACGGTAGGCTTAGGAAGGTTTCAACAGTTTTAACTGCTGATTCCTGTGGTGTGGTCCAGTTGACCCTTGGACGTGCTTCATTTTTCAGCCTCTACCGTAAAATGATAGAGAAAAAAAATAGATGGACGGTGTAGATAAAACTGATACATGACGGTGACCCTTCAGAGCTCCTGTATGCTCGCAGCTAGGGCCGGGCCGCATAGTAACCAATCCGTTGGAAGACCGATACGGTTAAGTCCATTAAATGGTCGGATTGGATGTTTCATCGTTTTCCTATGTTTCATATGTGGTACCAGGTAGATGATACTCCCCATATACACGCGTGTGCTTAACAAAGCTCCAAGCTTATTATTTTACATGTTTACTGTCCATTAGATGTCAACTAATCGACCAGTTCACCAATTGCTTCATTATACTTTTACAAACCGCCTGAAATTTGGCTCACTTTATGGACGGTTTAATCTTCATAGTGTGCAATTACCAACTGCTTGCGTTCTCGTAATGCCAAGTGTAGGCTAAGTTGATACGAATTGTAATAATAGTAACTGTTGGAAAATATTTCATAAATAATATTAAAAGTTGAATGACAAAAATAAAATTAATAACAAGTTGAATCACATATGTAATATGCTGACTTAAAGCTTGGAACGTAGGGACTTTAGTTAACGTTGTTCATAACTATTGCCAATTTGTTGAGTGGTCGGTGAAACTCAATAACTCATTCATTTAGTGAGTTCTCAAATAAACTTAAAAAAGGGGAGAAAAAAGTGTTTAGAGAAATTAGATCGGCTTCTAATTAAGTCTATTAGGAAAAAAAAAAAAAAAAAAAACCCTAATGCTACTGTAGCCATATTAACCATGCTCAAATCTGAGCTGAGTCTAACCTCGTACTAAAAACACTCGACTCATACATCAAAAGTTCTCCCACTTTATCTATTATAAGACTAAACTAAGATATATATATATATATATATATATATATATATATATATATATATATATATATATATATATATAGGCATGCTTACCTACGTATCTACTTACGTGCGCACCTTTGCATACGTGTTATGAGTGTCGAATCCGAATAGTCCATAAGATGTGGAATCCCATGAGACCTTAGGAGGTGAATTTTCACCCTGATCTAAGATTCTTGTGGGCCATAGCAAAGAAAAATTCAAATCAAGGAAAGAAACTATTTGCATTTTTCATGGCCCACTGAAGTTTTGGATCAAAGTAAAATTTTGTATTAAGGTATTACATGAGGTTTTGCTTCATGTGGACCGTTTAGATTTTCAAAACTCATCATATATGATGAAGTCTAAAAAGAGTTCATATGTAGTACGTACGAATTAGGTGAGCGTTTCCGTGTGTGTATTACATTTATTTTAATGGAAAATGAAAATTTTCATCTTTTTTAAAACCAAAATTTTAACAGCAAAGCCCACCCAATGGTGTTCCCCCCTTTCCCACTGTTCGTATAGTCTTCATATTTAGCACGTCTTTTAGTTTTTCAGTATCACGGAGTCTGTTGTTTCTTGTTAAAAATTCCTAAAATAAATAAAACCAGTTGACCCATTTTGAGAAATCCATGTGCAAGGGTGGTTAAATGGAGGAGGCGTCTCAGAGACATTTATGATTTATGTGAAAGGCCAGCAGGCAAATTTGAATATTTTCGGAAAATTTTAAAAATAAAAAATTTAAATGTCATGGTAGATTCTTTTCTTTTTTTTCACATTGTTTTCTAATTTCTTGTTTCAATGTAGAAATTTATTGCCTGGAAATTTTAAGATTTATTGTATTTCCTTCGAATTTAGCAACATCAGAAAGAGAAAAATAGTTTTTTCAAAAATCTTTTTTTCTTTTCATGGACCTGAATAGTATGTAACACATGATGTGTGTTGTCCACCGTCTCGTATATACCAATCCATCCCGTCCATCGCATGGGTATCCTTGTTTTAACTGTACATAGGAAAAATCAGACTAATAGAAAATTCTAATGAACATCAGAACTGTCTATCACGTGGAACCTACTATTTAGATCATTTTTCCAAAATATTAGGCCGTTCAACAATTGCTAGGCCACACTTTGTGCAAAATAATGGACGGTTTTTAGATATATTTATGCACGTGTGGCCTGACATTTTGTTTAAGATCATCCACGCGGTGTCTCAAGTAACTCGCACCTGTTACACTGATATGGCTGGCTTGGATGTCCTACATATAGGCCAGGTTGGCACATTTGTCCACGAGTACAGTACGGTAGAAAATTCGTAACATGATGGAAGCCCACCTGATGTGGGGAAATGACTTTACTTAGATGAAGTCCACCTATCCATTAGGTTTATCTTCCTTTGTTTATCCTTAACAAAAATGAGTCTGATACACAACACTTAGGTGACCCACCCCTATTAAACTATACATAGATACCTATATATTCCAGTTGTATGCCTAACCTGAGATTTGGTATACTGTGATTTTTGGTTCATTCTTTCGTACACCTGCTGAGGGACGTAGATGAAGGGACTACATGGCATGTAAACACCACTGGTTTTTTTTTTTTTTTTAATGAAAGATACACATCGTGGCAGTCTCACTCGCAAACCTATGGTGTGGTCCACTTGAGCAATTCATATGATCCAATTTTGGTCGAATGCACTAAAATGAAATAGTAAAACCGATGGACGGCATGGATAAGAAACATACATTGTGGTGTTGGGCTCCACAGAGTATGCTACAACGTACCCAGTACAAAATCCACGTCCGATATTTGATAATTTGCAGGAGGATTTAGTGGTTGTACTCCACCATTAATGAAGTCAATACCTCATGATCAGAACGTCCATCTTCCAAACGAATGGTTAAAACTATAAGTCCATCATTCTTATACGCAGTCCTTTTAAAGGGATGGACGGGCAGGAGCTTCCAATTGTGAAAGCTCTCCATGTTGGCAGTTCATTGCGGGACTCATCAGATGAATATCTGGTCATCAGGAGTTGGCCAATGTGCTGTAAGAGGGCCATGCAGTCTACAGTTTTGGTGCTCCCACAGACCACCAAACTTGTTCTGTGACCAAATTATTTGGGTGACCAGATGTGCACTTACAAATGATACGTGTGCGAAATCCAGGCCGCTCATCATCTGAATCCATAGTTTACGTTACTTGCTCAAAGTTAAAAAATGAGAATTTATTATCGTCTATTGAGAAAAAAGACAATTGCTAGAGCTGGCTCTTTCTCCAGCATAGTTACAATACAAGAAAAGAAAAGAAAAAAGAAAAAATATATTGAAGTCATGGACCATCTCTTGACGACATCCATACCAAGAAAATGGTAGGCCCACAATCACTGGCATTGAAAATCAACTTGATCAATGGACCATCTCTTGACGACATCCATACCAAGGTGTTGTCTTTTCGGCCGGGTAGTCCTCAATTTGCTGTAAAATTCAGGGGACCTTTTTCGTTACCCCATAGGTCCGTAAACTTTTTGCTGATCAATGGAATGGATGGCAGGAGTCCACTTTCTTGAAAAAAAAAACTTGATCAATGGATTAGATGGGCCACACTTGTATGTTGACTCGGACTGATAGATTGGCCTACCTGATGAGCGAGGTGATCTTTCACGGTGGGACCTGCTGATTACATGTGAAAACCAAATGCCCCATAGCTTAGGTGAGGAGGGATGAATGTGACGAGGTCGATTACCGTCTTCCTGAAGAACAACTACTCCAAATTCACGGAGCTTCTCTAGACTCCTCACAGAGACTTCTCGAATCCACGAGGAAAGAAAGCAAGAGAATAGAAATAAATTCTAATAATATTCAAAATTGATTAATGAATAAATAAAAATGAGTTCACAACCCTTTAAATAAGGGTACCAAGAAATAGGAAAGAAATCAGAATCAAACTACAACTAAAACTCCTAGAATCCGCGACTTACTATAAATAGTAAACTTACTATTTATAGACGGTCATGATGTCTACTAGTGCGCAAGGTTTTCGGCCAAAAATAGTAAGTGTCCTATTTGGCCTCACCAAACCGTTCTCCTAATTATCCTAAGCACTTTTCATGTTGGACACAACTCTTAAAGCCCAACGGATGAAAAATTATACCCAAACTAAAACTTAATATTTATAGTAAAAACGAAAATAAAATAGGGAAATGACCGTCAATTCAGGGGTTTCTCGCAAATCTGGGCTACGTAACTCGGCGTAGCAGGGTTGGTTGGCAAAAGTAGCTCATTCTACCCCAACATCATATATTTTACGTCAGATAACTTGTTCCGGATTGCGAGATACGCCCGATCTAAGGTCCAATGGTCAGGATCACTTTTGTCGTCGACCGGGCCTTTTCTGATCCATCTTGGCCATGAAACTATCCGCGACCCCCTTCACATTAGTCCCCTCCACTTCAAAAGAAATCATCCCCGAGTTCTCATTCTGTGCTGGTTCATGATACTTGGTCAGGTCCGCGACGGTGAAAGTTTGTGAGATCGCATCCATCTGAAAGATTAACAACATAAGCGTTGTCATTGATCTTTTAGATGATTGATACAGGTTCAATCCTTTTATTCTTCAACTTGTTGTACGTATTGGTGGGAAATCATTCTTTGTGCAGATGGACCATTACTTGGTCGCTCACCTCGAACACCTTTTGTCGCCGATGTTTGTGCACTTACTCCTTATACTTTTCGTTCGAGGCATGTAGCTTCGCCTGCACTTCCGCATGGATGCCCATGATTGTGTCTACCATATGTTCTGCTACAATGCTCGTGCCTGGGTACTTGGGCAGAGGGACCAAGTCAAGTGTGTGGCAAGGCACTCGTCCATGGATAATCTAGAACGACGATTTCCCTGTCAAGCGGTTCACTATATTATTAAATGCAAACTCGGTTTGAGACAAGGACAAGTCCGACTACTTCAGCTTTTCTCCCATAATATTGCGAAGGAGGTTTTCCAACGTGCAATTCACAACTTCAATCTGCCCATCAGTCGATGGGTGGAAAGCATTGCTGAATTGAAGTCATGTATCGAATTGAGTCCACAAAGTTTGTTCAAAGTGGCTAATAAATTTCGTGTCATGATCAAAAGTAATGGTCTTGGGGATCTCGTATAGCTGTACGACCTCCCTGAAGAATAGATTCGCCATGTGTTTTGTATCAAGGGTCTTCTTGCTTAGGATAAAGTGCGTCATCTTGGAGAAAAGATCGACCACTATGAACACTGTATCCATGCCGCGTTGTGTTGGTGGGAGATCAAGCACGAAGTTTATTAATAAATCCCCCCAAGGACCGTCAGGCACAGGTAACGGGGTGTAGAGGCCCATATTCTGAGATCGTCCCTTGGAGGTTTGACAAATATGACAACGTTAAATGGCTCTTCCTGCATCACGTACTAATTGCGGCCAGTAATACTGCTCTTCCACAAAAGCTCGCGTCTTGTCTCGCCCATGATGTCCACCGAGGCCACCTCCATGTAGCTCCTAAATAATTTTCTTCCTTAGAAAATTTTGAGGGATGCACAATCGATTCCCTTTGAAGAGAAAATTGTCCTATATATGAATGTCACTAGGGTGACTTTCTTGACACTTCATTAAAGAATCTTTGAAGTCTTCATCCTTGTCATACAGCTTCTTGAGACAGTCGAAGCCGACCATCTCGTTGTTCATCGTAATAAGTAGTGATGCACAATGGTTAAGTGCATCAGCCAACTTGTTTTGCTATCCTGACTTGTGCTTCAGAATGAATGTAAATTTCTATAAAAACGCAACTCATCTAGCATACACACGATTCATGTTAGTTTGACTATTAATAAACTTTAATGCTTGATGGTCAGTGTACAGAACAAACTCCAATTGAATCAAATAATGTCGTCAATGTTACAACGCCTGAACAACTGCGTACAACTTAAGCTCATAAGTCGACCACTTCTTTCGGGCTTTGTTGAGCATCTCACTGTAGAAGGCTATCAGTCTGCCTTCCTGTGATAGTACTCCTCCAATTCCGATGTATGAAGCGTCACACTCAACCTCAAACAATTTTTCAAAATTAGGAAGCACTAAGACCAGTGTTGTAGACAAACGATGCTTGATCTCATGAAAGCTCTTGTTAGCTTTATCTATATACTGGAACGATCCTTTTTTCATACAATCTGTTATAGGCACGACTATGGTATTAAAATCTCACACAAATCGACAATAGAAAGTCGTTAACCCATGAAAACTCCTCACCTCATGAATGTTTGTCGAGATCGGTCATTCCCTAATGGCTCACACCTTTTCATCATCCACACGGATGCCTGTGGACATTACAAAAAATTCTATAAACAATAGGCTGTCAGCTAAAAAACTACACTTCTTCAAGTTGAGGTACGACTTATTAATTTGTAGAACCTGCAGCACCTTCCTGAGATGTTTCCTGTGCTCCGCCTCATCCTGACTATATATCAATATGTCATCGAAATATACTACCATAAATCGGTCAATGAACGGCTTTAGAACTTGATTCATCAAACGCATAAAAGTACTTGGTGCGTTCGATAGACCGAAGGGCATGACCAGCCACTCATACAACACTTCCTTGGTCTTGAATGTCATTTTTCACTCATCACTGGGTCGAATACAAATCTGATGGTACCCGCTCCTTAGATTTAGTTTAGAAAATACCTTGGCCCCTTCTACCATATCGAGCATATCGTCCAACCGTGGTATTGGGAACCGATATTTGATGGTAATTTTGTTGATTGTCCAGCTATCGACACACATGCGCCAGCTTTCATTTTTTATTTTTATTTTTGCATTAATAATGCTGGTACGACCCTTGGCCTCATGCTCTCTCTTAAGAAACCCTTATAGATCAATTCCTCTACTTGCCCCTGAAGTATTTCACACTCCTTCGGACTCATCCGATAATGAGGGCGGTTGGGCAGGCTAGTCCCAAGGACGAGATCTATATAATGTTGGATATCCCTCATAAGAGGCAATTCATCAGGTAAATCTTCAAGTTAAACTTCTTTAAATTCGTTTAACAATAGTCTTAAGCTTAGAGGGATGTTTGAGGGTTCCTCTTCCTCGTCGTTCACTACTATAGCGTATACCTCGCTGGTTTCCTTAGATTCCTCCATGAAATCTCGAATGGTCAAGAGGAAACTCCCCTCCACTTTAGAGGCTTCAAGGTGGTTCTCTGGTGTCATAGGGGTAAAGATTATTTTTTTGACTATCCTTGATAAATATGTAGACATTGTCTCATCCCTGATGGGTCACATCACGGTCCGACTACCAGGGTCGACCGAGTAGGATATGGCAGGCTTCCATGTCGACCACATTTCAAAGTATCTAATCCTTATAATATTTGTCAATTAAAAATGAGATAGTGTATTGTTTAGTTACCTTGGTCTTATTCACTTTTTTTATCCATCCAATTGAGTACGAGGAAGGATGTTTTGTCGTTGGTACCTGTAACTTATCCACCATCACTCTTGAGATGAGGTTCTTACTGTTACCACTATCTATGATCACATCATAAACATTTCTATTGATAGTGCACTGAGTATGAAATATATTGTGTCGATGTGGATGTAATTCCTTTCTTGGGGTATACAGTAATCGCCTCATAATGAGAGATTCGCCACAATCCTCGCCTGTCACTTTATCGTCACCTGCTATTTCTTCAGTGGTTTGTTCATATTCATCAAAGTCATGATCTTCCTCTACGGCCTCATCTTCAGTGCCCCTTAGTTTATAGTCAAGTGTGCTGCGGGACGTTGAGGACAAGTATTTGATAAGTGGCCTGGTTGGCCATAACAGTAACAATTGTTCGACCTTGTCTGAGCATAAGGATTTGGAATCCTAATCGGGCCCGTTGTCGTGGGTGTTGTGCATTGAGGTCTGGATGGGTCACTCCCCGTATCACGGTTTGCGGTTGTAAGAGGTTGAAGATGTTCTCCTAATGGATCTTTTCCTCGTGCCAGCATTGGATCTTATTTGGGACCCGTCATGGGGGGTTGAGTTGAAGGATAGGGATGAGCAGGAACTCTTATAAGTTGTATTTCTGCCCTACCTGCCAATTGAACTGCTTTATCCACGACCCCGACTGGGTACATCTGAACTTGGTCCTGAATTATAGGTCGCAATACACCTATAAATCGTGCCATCTTATATGACTCAGATTTTGACATATCGTTTCGTCTAGCCAACCGTTGAAATTCTTCATTGTAATCGGTGACGGTTCGACTTCCTTATCGACAATTTTGGTATTGCTAAAATAATATCTGCTCGTAATCACTGGAAAAAAATTGTGATCGAAGAAGACATCTCATCCATGGCCAAGATGAGATGGGCGCCTTGTTCTGGTGGGCTTGTGAGAGTTGTAATTATTCCCACCATGCAAAAGTACGAGATTTTAATTTAAACGCTACCAATTTTATCCTTTTATGATCTAACACATCCATATAATCGAAATATCTCTCTACTTCGGCTAGCCAATAGAGAAAATTTTTGATACATAATAAACCGTTAAAACTAGGAAGTTCAACCTTACCTCGATAGGCTCTTTCATTACGATCTAGATGATCACGTCCATGGATTGGTCGTCTGGCAAAACCCTCATTAATGTTATCGTTGCTGGAACATGAATCATCTGGTGTAGCTCTATGGTTTGTCACTGGTAGTGTTATACGATAATCGGAATTGCGTCGTACAGCCACCACGGGTGGTGGAGCAACCATAGGTAGTGGAGCACCGCCTAGGGCTCAGGGCGGAAGTAATGCATCCGCAAGACGGTCAAGGATTTCCTGTAGCCCTTATA
The DNA here is from genome assembly GCA_037074715.1 of Magnolia kwangsiensis. Classification (NCBI taxonomy): domain Eukaryota; kingdom Viridiplantae; phylum Streptophyta; class Magnoliopsida; order Magnoliales; family Magnoliaceae; genus Magnolia; species Magnolia kwangsiensis. The sequence continues at coordinate 16,220,787 of CM073583.1, forward strand.
TGGTCAACTGACTCTTCCGATGGAAAGCTTTCATTCTTTCTGAAAGATAACGAATCCCTCTATCATCGTTTACAGGATTTTGATTTATACCTTCATGGTTTGTCATCGGCCCGAAGGAAAACCTCGCTTTGATACCAATTGACGCAAGGATGAACGTGATGAGGTCGATCACCGTCTTCCTCAAGGATAGCTACTCCAAATCCACGGAGCTTCTCTAGACTCCTCATAGAGACTTCTCAAATCCACAAGGAAAGAAAGCAAGAGAATAGAAATAAATTCTAATAAAATTCAAAATTGATTAATGAATGAATAAAAACGAGTTTAAAACCCTTTAAATAAGGGTACCAAGCAATAGGAAAGAAATCAGAATCAAGCTACAACTAAAACTCCTAGAATCCGTGACTTACTATAAATAGTAAACTTACTATTTATAGATGGTCATGATGTCTTCCAATGTGTAGGATTTTCAGCCAAAAATAGTAAGTATCCTATTTGGCTTCACCAAACCATTCTCCTAAATATCCTAAGCACTTTTCATGTTGGACACAACTCCAAAAGTCCAACGGATGAAGAGTTATACTCAAACTAAAACTTCTACTTATAGTAAAAATGAAAATAAAATAGGAAAATGACTGTCGACCAGGGGTTTCTCGCAAATCTGGCCTGCGTAACCCGGCATAGCGGGGTTGGTTGTCTAAAGTAGCTTGTTCTACTTCAAAATCATATATTTTACGTCAGATAACTCATTCCAGATTATGAGATATGCCCGATCTAAGCTCCATCAGTCAGGATCACTTCTGTCGTCGACCGGGCCTTTTCTAATCCATCTTTGCCATGAAACTATCCACGACGGGCTCTACATCATTAGTTCTACCTGGTTTCAGCATCAACCGCGTGTTTGAAATTCTCAAGGCCTGCCCACTCATTGACGGCATCAACCACTCCTTGGATCCTCTCTGCGATTTCGATCAGTAGCCAGGTGACCACGACAAGAGGCATGAACTCCGTAAGTGGCACGTTGATGGTCAAGATGCATGTGTTTTCCTTCTCCTCCATTGCTTCTATTGATGGAGGCGGCAGCGTCTGTGGAACTTGGTCAGGAAGAGATTTCAGTGCATTTTGGAGATCATCTACGGCGCCATTCATCTCTCCAACTAAAAACTCTATGTTGGAAGATCTACTCATGCTTTTGGTGGTGGTCACGAGCTCCTTCAAGACCATGGAAGATTGGAAACTTAGTTTAATGCATGCCTCACTGAGATGTTTCTTCATGAACTTGGGTGCCTTAATCTCTGAATTGATGGAACCGTTGAGTGCCTCTACTCGATAAGCGCAGCAACGAATTGCCGCTGTGATCTTGAGATACTGCTTCCATGGATGCCGAAACCAGAAACGGCCATGTGGGGGTTCCCATCTTGTCGATTTGTGCAGCATGGTTGGCGTACTCTTGAGTTATACCAACGGTAGAAAGGAAATCAAACTTACATGGCCCCACAATAATATATTTATTATATCCACACCGTTGATGAAACACAGTACGTAGTGGGATAATGATTCTTACCGTTAAAACATTCGTAGGGTCCATCATAATGTTTATTTTCCATCCAATCTGTTCATACGGTCACGTAGAATTGGATGAAGATTAAAAACAAACACCCAAACTTCTGTGACCCCAAAAGTGTTTCAATGGTAGAGGTTCAATCCATTCCGTCCGTCTATTATTCCAGATCATATTATGGTATGTGACCACAAATGAGGTATATCCCAGTGTCAATTGTTCAACATTACATGGAACAGTGTTAAATGAGGCTAGACCATTAAAAACCTTTTGGGCCATAAAAGTTTTGAATCAAGCTGAGCTTTGTTTTTTCCGTTCATATGGGCCCGTATGACCTAATAAATAGCTTGAATGTCAAATAAACAGTACAGTGGGCCTTAGGAGGATTTTAATGGTGGATATCCAATTACTATTGTTTTCCTGTGGTGTGGTCCACCTGAGATTTATATCCTCTCATTTTTGGAATCAAGATCTAAAATGATCTATAAAAATGGATGAATGGAATGGATGAAAACATACATCATGGTGGGGCCAAACAGAGCACCGACCACCAGCCACTGGGCTTGTGGCAGGGGAAGTAGCCAATCCGTTTCCATAGATTAGAAACCTAAGCTGTGTTGGAATTGTAGAGTACTCGACACCTTCGTGCATTTCCTTTGGTTTTTCGTTTCAAGGAGTTGGGCCCGTGGTTCGGTAATCGGAACCGTTGGTTGCTTGTGTCCTGATGTTGATCGAGCATGATAATGACCTGTAGGTTTATGGAATGTGAATGGATGGTTGAGATTGTAAATAAAATAGAGGGTCTGAATATTGTTAGTTGTAATGATATAATTAGGCCGAACGGTCCATGGACCTCGCTCCAGTTGTCAGAATGGTCAGATTGGATGTTTTGTCTTTTTCCCACGCTGTACGTGGTGACAGGTTGACCATATTCCTTGTACAGTGCTAATTTTTTCATCAGGGTAAACGTGGCCGATCAACCACTTTTTAAAAAAAATAAAAAATTTTATCAAAACAAAACATACTTCTTAAATTAGATCTCTACCTATATGAACGAACTTATAAGATAAAAATACCTCTTATTTTTCTGACTGCATCACGCTAAAAATTTTCTTTCCGTATCTTAAAAATCTACTTTCGTAATCTAAGTTTTCAATTAATAATAATAAAAAAAATTAGAATAAAAAGAAAATACCTACGGTGCTAATTTTTTCATTGTTTTTTCATGCTTACTGCACCAATTAACGAATTGTTTTAGTATGTGTGTGTGCATATATTAAATCATCTAAAGTTGGCCCACTTTATGGACGGTTGAATTTGAATCATGTACAGTTACCTAGTGCTTGTGTTTCATGCATTACACCACTCTCACTGAAGCTGATGGTACTGATTATAATAATGGGAAGGCCCACCCAATGCCATGATCATCAAGATTTCGTACCGACGACAATGGTGTATCTCGAGCCTTTCCCACTGTTCAGGATGGTCTATGAATTTAGGGCATGTTTGGGCAGCTGTATTAGGTGGGATTAAGATAGATGGTATTGCAAAAGTTGTAATAAATCAATGTATAAGAAACTATTATGAATTGGGTTTATCTCATGTTTTCTAATGTTATGTTTGAAAATGATAAGGATATCTATAATCCATCATTTTTAGCAGAGTTCATGTTTAGCGCATAATAGTTGATGAGATGGTAAAAGACAAACATTGGATTCATATTTGAGACATAACATACTGCTCTGAGAGTGGATGAATTACCAGGGATTCCATGTTTCAAGACTGAACACTTGGACGTGGAGAAATGATTGGACATAAAGTTCACCTATAGCCACAGCATGTGAAGCACTTTGCACCTCGGTGCATATTAACGGGAGAGTCTGGCGCGTAGTATTACATATGATTAAGCGTGGGATAGAATTGAATTTAGTTCGGTGCAAATTTCATTAGGTGTTTTGGTGCAAATTTCATTGTGTTTTGAGAGAATGGGAAGAGTTGAGATTAGGTGGGGTAGAATTGCATTTACTCTTGGGTAGAAATTTTATGGATTTTGAAATCCACACTGCATGTGGACCGGATCTACACTATCCACATTGATCAAACTCTAATTCTGACCATCCAAATGTTTCAAAAAGACCTTTTCGAAATCGGGTGGCAAATCGCACCCATTTCATCTAGCATCTCTGATCATGACTGTCTAAAGCTTTGATCGTGACATTTTGATGTTGTATGATGGATCAGATCGACAAATATCGATCACCCTAAATCTTGACCATTAAGAGTTCTCATTGAAAATCATTGAAAATCAGTGGACGTCGTATGACGGATCAAATCTATCACGAGCCATACCATATTTTGTACATGCAACACCTACATAAAAACTAGTAAGGCAGGTATGTCTATCAAACAAAAAATCCACAAAAAAATTTTTTTTTTTTTTTTAAAGGAAAAAAAAAATTCTAAAAATATCAAATGCATCCAACATCTTATACACTGATGATTTTCATATACCTAGTGAATGTCAACGAAGCAATAAATTTGATTTCAATTTTATCCCAAATGGATTTTACCCAAAGAATTTTTATTTATTTTTTTTTTTTTAAGAGAAAAAAAAGTGCAGACAGAGAATGATTAGCTTAAACTTGTAGTGTCGTTCCAATCATTCTAGGAAATCGATATATTCAAAAAACTTTGTTTCCATACCTGAATTAGCATAATTGCACTCTAAATTACAAAAAAGTTTTTTTATTTTTTTTTATTTTTTATATACAAAAGACAGTGACAAAATTCACTTGAATGGCTAAAAGCATTATTCAGACAACTCTAATCCGGGACCCCGTCAAAACTATTTCATTGCAATGTAGAAGATCCATGAAGCCACAAAATATGCAGGCAACTGCCTATTACAAACAATAGGCTTGTAAGCAAACATATGGGATTATGTAGTATCAAAAAAATTATTCTTCTAAATCCAACATGTGTTATAACCTTGTAAGGGTGCACACACAAGGGCTCCAACCACTCAAACATCCAACTTAGTAAATTTCTCTAACATATACACCAATCAACAACATGAAAGGGTTACAATCATATATTGAAACATTTTCTCCCCCATCATGAATTGCTTCTTTTAAATTTTAATTCCTCTATTCATTCAATCAATATTGTTTCTTTTAAAATTTAATTTTAGTTTCTCTTTAAATTGAATTTATGGACGAAAATGACAGGTCCACATGCATCAGTTATCCCAAAAGAGATGGATATATTGCTTGTTGTGGCCCACTAACATAACAGGTTTTAACTATTAGGCAGTGGTCCCACTTAAGTTTCTTGCCCGTGACTTGTTTTTTCCATCTTTGGTTCTTCTTATTAAAATAGAAAGTGGTCGTGGTTAGCATGAAGGGAAAACCCTTTTTTCCTTTTTCTTTCATTGCATGGCTTTAAGACGGTTGGTCCCTTTCCTGCTATTCTATTACCCTACCTGCACTTGCTTGTGTGCACCTCGTTCAATCACTTAAAACGCTTTCATTGTTTAGGCCAAACACATATATAGAAGTCGAACCATTAATTAAGTTCTATAACTGTTTTGTTAGTGGCCCACTTGATTACCATATAGGCCTGGCTAGGCCTGATCTCGATGACATGACATCTATACTATTCAGATCACAATTGCCATGCAGCTCCACTTTCGTATAGCTATACCTAGTTTCCACATAATGGCTAAAATAGCAATTACCATTCCTCCTATTACTATCTTGCGTTTTAGAGGTTTGGTGTTGTTAGACCAGGTATACGGTACCGTGTGGTTTTCTGGACTACCATATAATTTTCAAAAATGTTATTATAAATAAATAAATAAATAAAAAAGAAAAGAAAGAGGAGACTCTAACCACCTTAATCCTGTTTTGTTTTTCTACTATTTAGTAAAATACAAGTGTGGTCCACTCAATGGGTGGATGTTGCTAATTTTTCCACAGGGTGAGCCTCATGGTGGAGCCAAGCAGTTAGATAGTTCGGATGTGATATGCACATGAAAGGACGAATGTTATCTGCTGGAGAGAGAGAGAGATATATGCTCGGTGCTCCGATGACTGAAAAATTAGGCGAATATAATTTGTCATGAGATAACTAATAGTGGCAAATGGATCCTAACCATTCAGACTTATAGTGCTCCTAGTTGCATTGGATAACTTGGACAGTGGAATAGATTGGTCTAAACTGTCCATTAGAGTACATTTCAAGGGTGACCATGAGATCGATCTTTTGTCATGAGATAACTATTAGTGGCAAAATGATCCTAACCATTCAGAATTATGGTGCTCCTAGTTGCAACGGATAACTCGGGCAGTTCATTAGATCAATCGAAATTGTCCATTAAGCTTAGAGCACATTTCAAGGATAAGCATACAAAAATGAGACCATGAGATTATCAAATCCATCCTTTAAGTGATTCTTAAAATCACAACCAGTTAGCGATGTGAAGCATCATGTACATTTATCAAAGTATTTTTATACAAATGACCTTAGTGGATGGTTAACTTCGTCACATTGGTGTGATCTTGCATTATAGCCCACTTATATTGCTCTGAGAGCACAGTTGAAGCACACCTTATCTACCATTGAGCTAGGGGCTAAAACATGATGGTGCGGCTTGGGATGTCTCTCTCTCCCTCTCTCTCAGATTCACAAGAGTTTCAACACCAGGTCAAGGGTTACCCATAGGTGTTGAAATCCCACTCGGGCGTGACTATGTGGGTGTGTGAGCGTGTTAATTTTATTTTATTTATAAAAAAAAAAAAAAAAAAAAGCCAATCCCTGCCCACTCTTCTAAGAAGTGGGAGACAACATCCACTTTACCTTTTAATTCCCTCCTAACTTCTAAAGTTTGAGAAATGATCAAAGTAGGTTATTTGTACCTTTCCATGTACCTATCTGCATTTGTACTAGATGGGGTCCACATCACTTTATCTGAATGGTACATGCAAAGGCTGCCTCAAAAAATAATACTTAATTATCCAAGCCATGTGATTTTTGCAAAATATGGCCAAAGTGGATTGAATCTGATGGACAGTCCTGATAATTGATGTGGGCACTTATCAGTCCAATCCAACTAACAAGTTTTGGGACAAAGTACGATTCTAATAAGAGTATATAAAACAGGCAACATCTATCCTGTCAGAATCGTGGGTCCCACTTTGGAACCCAAAACTATATTGATTGGATGATGTGAGTGATCAACATTTGTTTTGTTGAACCATGACATGTGACTATTTTTCTATTTTTGTTGACTACCCCCGTTCATTCATTTTGAAATTTTGGCACTGGCCCAGAGTTTGGACAGTTTGCATCTATGCATGCATGTGATTATGCCGCACACAGCCCATTATCAATGTGGTCCTCTGAGAGGCAGCACGTGAAGACGTTTTCAATGAAGAATGAGGGGCTATCTTGTATTTTATTTTTATTGTTTTCAATGAAGAACGAGGGGCCTATCTTTTATTATATTTTTGTTGTTTTCAATGAAGATGGGCTCAAAGCGACAAGACTGGAAATGAGAACGTGGAGCCTATCTGTTATTCTATTTTTATTGTTTTTTCTGTCCTTTTTGCGATCGCTCATTAGGCATTATGATAGGTAGGGCCCGTTGTTGTTGTCTTTTTTTCTTTTCTTTTTTTTCTCTTTTGTAGAGCCCACCTGAAAAACTGATCTGTACATCCTCTGTTCATGACTTCAATGAAAAAGGTCTCTTTTTTTCCTTCTCTTTTTTTTTTTTTCTTCAAAAATTTAAAATAAATAAATAAAGAGAAATGAGAACCCAAGTACAAATGCATGCCTTGTTTGTCAAAAGTTCTAAAAATGCACTACGACTGGTTATTTTTATTGCCGGTTTTGGGCGGAAGACAAACCATTTCTAAAAATTAAAATAGCTATGAGAAGTGCAATTTCCATACTCCTCTAGTTGAAGACCTATTTGGCTGTTTGCGCATGAGTGGAGCCCACTCTTGCATGATGTGAACCAATCGTTTAGTGGACCCACTCTCCTGCATGATGTGAACCAACCATCTATAGTGAGCACTCTCTAGTTAACTTGTGCTACACCTTAATTGATCTAACATTAGCATGCAAGTGACCAAATTAAGCAAAAGAGTCAAACATGTACGCCTCGATGTAGGCGGTGTAAATTGTGCCCCCAGTGCAAGTTCGCAATAACCGGATACTCTGCATTGAAATAGCAGTCTATACTGTCCAAAGTGGCTGTCATCTGATGAGGAAGTTCAAATGATAAGTATTTCTTTAATACTTTTGTAGAGCAGGTGGCAGACAATTTCATGGCAAAGATGGACTTGAGAAGGCTAATGAGGCAGAAATAATCAGACCGTCAGAACCTTAAAATAGTAGTAGCTTGGAAATGAATTTTTTTTGACATATCATATATGATTTTGGGCAGGAGAAGCTACTTTAGCCAAGCTGGATTTGCAAGAATCCATCAGATCGACGGTCCAAAAGTTCAATTTATTTTCATTTTTACTATAAATAGTTAGTCTTAGTTTGAGTATAACTTTTGATCCTTTAAGTTGTAGAAGTTATGGCTAACATAAGAAGGGTTGGAAAAATTAGGAGAATAATGTGATTGGGCGAAATTGGACACTATTTTTAGCCAAAAACCCTTAAGTCTAATAGGAATGGAAGTTGTCTACAAATAGTAAGTCACATTTTAGGGTGTTTGAGTTGGAGTTTGAGTCTAAAACTTCATTGTAGGTTAGAGCTCATTATTTAAAGGGTTGTAACTTCATTTTTTATCATATCAATTAATTTATTTCAAATTTATTAGAAATTATTTCTACTTTTATCTCATGTGTATTCGAGGAAGCTCTGTGAGGAGTCCAGAGAGCTCCTTTTTTTCTTTTTTCTTTTTAATTTTTTTTTAAGGGGGGGTGCTTTCATTCATATATCAAAAAGATGTACAGAGGATGAAAAAAGGCACCCAAGATTCGGGCCCTCCCCAACAAAAGGAGGGAGAGCCTATCGTAAGGGGTAAGATGATGAAAAATAAAAATAAAAAAAGAAAAAGAAAAAAAAACCTGAACCCCAGGGCCAATTGGAGCGCAAGCCAAAAAGAAAAGCCAGGACCAAGGACCCTATCCTAATAGTGCCAAGGCCCATCCTATCAAGAAAGAGGAGGCCCTTGGGAGTGTGTGGGAGATCGGCGTATCTAAGAAATAAAGTCGATCTCTGGGATAAGCTCCCCATCCTAGCTAAATCATCCGCCAGTTCATTCCTGTCACGCCCCAAACTCGGAGACCGGGCTCACAAAATTCTTGATCGCCGAATCCGGCGCCGACAGCCTCCGTAGAACCCCATTATAGGCTCCCAGCTCCCATTCGCCAGGTTCCGATCCTGGGATGCTACGAAGAGGATTTTCAACGTCAGTTTGATTCGTGATAAGCATAACCAAAGGCATAACCCACAAACAACAACCAAGAATTCCATTACATTTTCACTATGATCAAAAACTTTACAAGTACAATGAGCATAAAGAAAAATACAATGATGAAGAATAGCAACTCCAAAATGATTTGCAAAACACTCCTGCCTCAGCGCTGCTGCCCCCCAACGTCACCTGCACGCAACGGTCATGCATAAGCTTATAGAAAGCTTAGAGGGTGGTGAAAGTGTGTGCGCAAGGTAGTAATATGATCATACAATATCAGAGTAATGCGAAATATGAAGATGGATCCATAATATCATGAGTCATACCAAGGCTATGCGATGCAAGACATGAATGAAATCGGTCATCCCAAGACCATGCGATGTGAAATGTAACTCAAGCATACAAATCCTCATCTATGTCCACACATTAATACAGCTCAAATCTGAAATATCACCGGGGTCTAGTACACTCTAAACCAGATCGCTACCACATCGCGCGCAATAAGCTAAGTGAAAGAGACCTCACTATCCGTCTGCCAATATCAGGCACGACTCGTTGATAACGGACTCATTCCTTGAGCTGGTCAACCTCAGCCTAGCATTGTCCCCTACACTCAGGTGGGTAAGGCCGCACCCCCTTTCAACCGACCACGACATAGTGGAGAGCGCGACCGTCTGGTAATTGGCACTCAACGCTCATCTACCCACTCGATCTAGACGTTGGAGCAACCTCTTGGTACCATAAGGGTTTAGGGACTTTTATCCAGAGATATCTATAACACCCCATGTAGAACAAGATTTTCGGTATCCAATCCTGCCAACCATGATCTGTCTGTGGATGGCTACAACCCCGATGATGCTAGGGCGTACAATAATTATGTCATACAATGCAAAATGTATAAATCACATTATCAAATCATGCGACAATTTCTGCGCATATCGTGCGCTCATGTAGGGCAACACTGCCTAATCGGGGTCCCATAAACAGTCTGCACGAAGGCATATGCTATGATCAGTCACTTCTCATATCAAGCATACATATGATGCGTATGATCATGAGTTATGGAAACTATACTAAACATGTTATAATGAAATGAACTATCCTTACAATGCAGATGGGCCTGTACGGCCTATACATAATAAGTACGGGCCTAATAATGGGCCCTAAGGAGAGTCGTAATGTGGACATCCAACTAGCATTACACTCGCAATGTGGACGTCAAACCAACATTGCTCCCAAGGCGCTACCTGTAGTGAATATTATGAACTAGGTTGAGATCACACATTGCAATGGGCCTCATGTATATCCCATTGGGCCTTAAATACATCAAATGGGCCATATCATATGGGCCTTCCTTTCGTCAAGCAAGCCGCATCAATGGGCCGCACCAATGGGCCTTAAGTGCATTGCAATGGTTCATAACCCTTTGGACCTTGAATGCGTCAATTGGGCCTAAACCTGTAGGCCTTATACAAATCAAATGGGCCTAACCCATAGGCCTTATACAATTCAAATGGGCCTATACTCATAGGCCTTATACAAATCACATGGGCCTATACTCATAGGCCTTATATAAATCAAATGAGCCTTATAATATGTTAAGGTGGGGTCCACTCGGACTATGGATCTGGCCCATTCTTTAGCTCAAACCATAAAATGAGCTTTTAAAATGGATGGACAGGTTGGATGCAGCACCTGCATCAAGAGTGGGGGCCCACATGAAGGCCCACCAATGTACATTACATAATATTATATAATATATATATGTATACATACATAATATTATAATATATATATATATATATATATATATATATATATATATATACCCACACACACCACACTGCACGCACACAATACACACGCACGCCGTGGGGTGGTGTGAATAAAACGCATGCATTAGGTGGGCTCCACCGTCCAGCGGACGGTGGAGGAAAACATATACATCACTGTGGGCTCCACGTGGGGCCCACTATAATATTTATTTGGCATCTAACCCATTGATGAGGTCGCGCAGACCTGGTTGAAGGGAAAATACAAATCTCAGCTTGATTCAAAACCCCTGTGGCCCCAAAGAAGTTTGCAATGGTAGATATTCAATTCCACTGTTTCATATGGTGTGGGCCACCTGAGCATTGGATCAGGCTGAAACTTGGAGGGGGCCCACCTTAGGGGGTGGCCCATCACATGAACGGCATGGATAAGACATATACATCATGGTGGGGCCCACGGCTGGAGCCGTAGGACCCTGCTGGTCCGTCCGTCCGAGCGCAGGCAGCGCCTGCTGCCAGCGCTGCCACCTTTCTTTTTTAAAAAAAAAAATCATATGTGGGGCCCACTGCTGGGAAATCCACTCCGCCCACTTGATTCTAGGGCCTAAACAGGCCATACAAATTCCTTTTTTAGCATTGATTCGGCGTGTAGAAACAACAAAATGGGCACTAATAGCCTTAGAAGGGTAAAAGTACCGTTTTCTCTGGTACGGCCCGCCTAATCATTGGATTGAACTCATTCTTTGGCTCAACACCTAAAATGATATGGGAAAGAGGATAGACGGCTTAGATTGTACTAGTACATCAAGGTGGGGCCTACACAAACAGTCCACTCCCAATGGCAACGGTTAATATTTGTGTGTTTTTCCATGCAGCGTCCAGGGAACGTCCAACGTCCCTGGACGAAATGCATACATTGAGGTGGACCTTGCTGTGGTGGGCCACCACTATGGATGAACACCTATAAGGTGGGCCCCACTTATAAGTGGCTTGAGTAGGATACAAGCCTCATGGTGGGGTACATTCAAGTGGGCCACACAATCAGAATATAACCTCATAAAATAAAGAAAAAAAATTGAAATAAAAAGGGAAGAGAGAGATGGAGAGTGAGACACGCTTATGATGGAAGGACCCCGACATTATGGGCCCTTCCTTGCAATGAATCATACAATCAAGTGGGTCCTCTAACACATGGGACCATCAAAATTTAAAATCAACGGTGGGGATCCTTTTTCCACTAATATGGACGGTCTAGATGACCTTTTCTAAGAAATAAACATCATGATGGGGTCCATGGAGAATGGCCCCATCATGGAATGTTCATGATGATCCTAGTGGGCCATCGGCCACATCTTAGGGTCTCAAGTGAGATCCAAACCATTGATCGGTTGGCCTCACTTGGCCCATCTCAAAAATAAGAAAAACTAGTATGATTAAACACCCACCGTCCGATCTTCTTGCTCTTAAGGGTCCCTTAGCACCTTAGCTTGGATTTCAACGGAGGAGATGGGGAATGGATGGTTAGGATGGGGAGATCATGGGGTAGGAAAGGTGGGCCACACTTAGAGTTTGGGAATGCTTGGAGACTCTCATACGAATGGGATTTTTCTTGCTTGGAGATTTGAAAATGAGAAAGAGAGAGAGAGTTGTAAAGGGAGAGAGAGTGATGGATGGATGGATGAATGATGGTTGTGTAAGAAAGTCTTGACTTTTGTGGCCTTTTGTGTAAAAAAGGCATGGGAGGTGTAAGAGATTCTTGATTTTTGAGGCTTTTTGTGTAAGAGAGGTATGGGCTTGTAAGGAAATCTTGACTTTTGTGGTTGCTAGGGAATGGGTGAAAGGTGATGTGTACTTGACATGTACTTGACATGTGATGGATTGATGGGATTGATGGGACATCTCGTAGAGATTCCCTTGGGTTTCGCAACGCGCGACGTTTCCTCGCACCAAACGTCGGCCTACAACTCTTCACCAGGGTATCACCTCGGCGCGCAAGTCGCGGCATCGGAACCGCAGTGACGGCACGGTCGCTAGGGTACAGATCTTGTGTCGAGTCGATATAGGTTGACGGCATATGAATCAGGGTTGCGCGTGAATATCGGTTAAGGGTCGAAAGTTGCCGGAATTCGACCGGTAAGACCGCGGAAGTCTACGGAACGGTACGGATTAAGATACGGGTCTTACAATTCCCTTCTCTAGGGATATGCACAAACTTTACATTTCCTCCTCTACACAGGGTGTGGATCCTTGTAATCCAACACTTCCACTTCCAACCCGGATTGGACTAACCCAAAAGGAAGTTCACCACGAGCAGGGAATTTAATTCTACAATGATATTAGAGTACCCCAAGCGTAGGCAATGCATCATCCCGTCATGGATAACCCAGAGTTCCGGTCGAGTGTTTGAGGCGACACCATAACCTTTATGGAACCCAAAGCAGAAATCTCTCTTCTCCCCTCTACATACTCCACTGCCCCCCCCCCCCCCCCCCCCCGGGTTACCCCTAAAAGATCCATCAATGTTCAATTTGAACCAGCCCTCAGGAGGCCTTCTCCTACAAACCACCTGGGATGGGCTTCTTGGCCTAAGCTCCATCGCAATCCAGAGCTTCAAGGCAAGCGCTAACCGAATCATTTCGGGAGCGAGGAGAACCCTATCGTAAAGATAGGAAGCGAAACCAACCCTGAATGCGGGAAATCACCATGTTTGCTTTCATCTGCTTCCCCTTGAACTTGGCTTCATTTCTACCCCTCCATATCTTCCATAGAATAAAACAGGGCAACAACTTCTTGTATGAAGGGGGCGGCCTGCGAGAAGAACGAAAATTCCACCAATGGTTTATCCAATCCTTGACCGAAGAAAACGTGCAAAGTTGGACGTAAAAAATCTGACCGTAGAAGGACCAAACCTCCTTCGCCAGGTCACAGTTCAAAAAACAGGTGGACATATGTCTCCTGCCTAGGAATCTGCAAGTGGAAGGTGGCATTAAGACAACTGTACCTGGAAGCAATGCTGACTCCCCGGGCCTAGATGCTTTCATCCAATGGGAGGGCTCTGAGAATGATTCTCCATACAAGAAGAGAAATCTACGGTGGAACTCTGACGTTCCAGATCTTCTCACCCCAATCCAACCTCTGAGTCGCCGTTCTGCGAATGTTCCATGCAGACACAGCTGTAAATGTTCCTGACTTGCTAGCCGACCAAAACGGCTGATCATGCCCCGTTGACAGACAGACTCCGCTGTTGAATATGGAGTCTAATTCGTGCTGGGGGAGGATATTGAGAATAACTGACAGCAGCAGCAGTCCAGAATTGTTGAGAAAGTCTCTAATTTTCAGGTTCTTCAAGAGCTAGCTGACAGGGGAAGATATCCGGTGCAACAATAGACCCATACCTGAACAGCTTACTTGCCAAATGTTTTGCTCTTATTTTCCAATTTGCCACTGGGTATGGAGGTCTAGCAACGAGAAGAGCTTCCGAATTCTATTCCATAACAAAGAGACCGGCGAAACTGTCTGAGCGTGGCCCCCGTTCCTCAAATCCTGCTCGTATATAGACTGCATGAAGGATGCCCAAATCCCTTTCTAAGAGCTGAATCTAATTTCCCACGCCATTTTGAGCCAGAATGTAGCCATGACGTACGTCAACCAATCTTCTAATTCCCAGACCGCCTTCCTCTTTTGAGGCTAAGATATATTTCCAGCTCCTCCAGTGGAGCTTCTTCCTACCTTCAAACCAGCCCCAAACAAAATTAGCGAATCTACTTTCTAGAGTTTTAAGGACCCCCGTTGGAACATGAGTCGTAACCAAGGTATGCACCAGGATGCTGGATAGAACATGTCTAACTAGAGTTGCTCTACCTGCCAAAGGCAACGGGCTTTCTATCCCTTAATACGACTCTCCACCCTCTCAATCAACCTCTAGAACTCTATATTTCTTTGCTTGCCTGCCACAATCGGAACCCCCAAATAGGTGATGCTTTGGGCCGATTTACCCACCTCCAACTCCCTATGGATAACCGCAGCCCTGGAAGCGGACGTGCTTTCGGTGCAAAGAAAAACACTCTTCTCGAAATTAATTTTCTGACTTGACACCTGCTGGTATTCAAGAAGGAAAGCTTTGGCTGAAAGAATGAACCAGATGCCTCCATTCAAGAAGAGTAAAGTGTTGTCAGCAAACAGAAGGTGAGAGACCAAAATGGTGTTACAGCGCCCTTTGAACGGGAGGTAGGAGCCCGAAGAAACCAACTTCTTAAACCCCCGGCTTAGCACCTCAACAGCTAAAATGAAGAGGCAAGGAGAAAGAGGATCTCCTTGCCTAAGACCCCACGTAAAAAAACCCCCTACCACACCGTTGATCAGAACTGATAACCAACAGTTACTCCAACATCTCTCAACTAGATTAATCTAAGGAGAGGAGAAATCAAAGCACTGGAGAACGCCTTTTGAGGAAGAACCAATCCACCCTATCATAGGCTTTCTCCATATCAAGCTTCATCACGAGTTTAGAGAGCTCTACAGATTTGAAGTAGATATCCTTTGAGGAAGACATTGATCGACCTCATCACATCCCTCCCACGTCAGTAGTATTAGAGCAAGGACTCCTCTCGGCCAATGGTAACTAATGATGAAATGGACCAAAATCATGTAGACAGTGATTTAGTTATCCATTAGAAAAAAAAATGGAAGCATTTCACCATGAGAATTAATTAACATACAAGGTCTGCAAATAATCTTCGACCATATTAAAGATGCGCTATTTCTGTTTTGAGCCTAAGGCAATACTTAGTCGCTTGTGATCACTATACGACACAACCTTGATTTCCATATAACACTTATAGAGATAAATCGAAGGGCTACCTTAGATGAGTTGAGCTCTAGTGATGAGGACGTCGGTGGCGTCGATGCTCGACGATCAGTCCATGGAGACGATCGATTAGATCATGTCGAAAGAGACTATCAAAGTAAGGTTAAACTTCGCAGTTTTAATGGTTCATTGTGTATAGAAGACTTCCTCGATTGGTTAGCCAAAGTAGAGCAGTATGTTGATTACATGAACGTGTCAGGACATAAGAAAGCGAAATTGGCTATATTCAAATTGAAATCCAGTGCACATGCATGGTGGGAGCAATTATAACTCTCATGTGCTCAACAAAACAAGACGCATATCCGATCATGGCCGCAGATAATATGTCTTCTTTGATCATGATTCCTCCCCAATAATTATAAGAAGTTATTGTTCTAGTAAATATCAAAATTGTTGGTAGGGGAATTGGGTCGTTACAGATTCAATTAAAGAATTTAAGCGGTTGGCAATGTAAAATGATTTGTTGAAAGCCGAATCACAGAAGGTAGAATGGTTTACAACTAACAATTCAAGATTGAGTTCAGATGCACCCGATCGGGACCATGAATGAAGTAGTTCATTTGGCAATTAGGGCAGAAACACACCTTGTAAGAGTCCCTCCTGAGCCTTATCCTTTAACTCGACTCCCCATGATGGGTCCCACATAGGATTCTAGCTAAAGGAAAGGAACCAGTAGGAGCATGTCACAAACCTCTTACAACTATAAACTATGACACGGGGAGCGATCCATTTAAGCCTTAATGTGCAGTGCCCACAATAGTAGGTTTGAGTAGGATTTCAAATCCTTATGATCAACCAAGGTCAAACAATTATTACCACTGTGGCCAACCAAGCCACTTATTAAACACCCGCCATCAATGTCATGCAATCTACTTGGCCATTAATGAATGGGGCACCGAAGGTGAAGAAATGGAAGAAGACCCTGGATTTGATGGGGAAGAACAAGCTACTGAAGAAAAAGTCGATGACAAAGAATGATCGGCCAATGATCATGGTGAATCATTGGTCATAAGGCGACTATTATACACTCCAAGGAATGAGGTGCACCGACACCGACAGTGGCACAACATATTTCATACATGGTGTACCATTAATGGTAAGGTCTGTGATGTAATCATAGCTAGATAGTGGTGATAGTGAGAACATCGAATCAAAGGCGATGGTGGAAAAGTGGTGGCTACCTACGACAAATCATCATTTCCCTTACTTGATTTGCTAGATAGAAAAGGCGAACAAGACATTGAGCTACACTTAAACTTTTTCTCCTTTCTGATCCTGGTCCTAGAGTGGTTGGATCAACCATCGAACTCTCCCATTCTCTTAACTCTGATTAATGTACAGACATGGGTGCACTCATTTAATATTCATCATATCCTAATTTGGATCCAATTCGCAACTAAATTTACTCAAATATTGATATGATCTTCAAATATATATTTGAGATCTTTGTTATCTTCACAAACTCTCCAACATCTCTAGGAAGATTCTTATTTTGGAAGGACTATAAAAGACAGTATTATTGAATGTATCATAACTAGATTCATGATAAGATTATTTCTCCCATTGGGTCTTTATAGACATTTCGTGCACGCTACGTTATTAATTGCCTCACTAATCGTGAGCATGTGACATGCGATGATTTGCTCCTCTACATGCATGCGTAAGGGTCTATGCCACCGTATTAATAACAAAATGCGTATCACCGGCAGAAGATTAACTGAATATATCTTTGGCTGTGAATATATATAATTTTCATGAGTACTAAACCCATAGTTTCAACACGTGGAAGCTTTTCATTCCACTCATCAGATTTAGGGGATACTAATGCATGGAATCCTGTATAAATGCCTCCAAACTTTGTTTCACAGAAATATCCAATCTCTTCCCTTCTTCGCACCGCTTTTTATTTACGAACTTGCCCTTCTGCAATTCCATGGCGCCCAAGGCAGAGAAAAAACCCGCGGAGAAGAAGCCGGCCTCTGAGAAGCCAGCAGAGGAGAAAAAGGCCGAAAAAACTCCTGCCGAGAAGAAGCCCAAGGCCGAGAAGCGGCTCCCGAAAGAAGGCGGTGGGGCGAGCGGAGACAAGAAGAAGAAGAAGCATTCGAAGAAGAACGCAAAAACCTACAAGATCTACATCTTCAAGGTCCTGAAGCAGGTTCATCCTGACATTGGCATCTCCAGCAAGGCCATGGGCATCATGAACAGCTTCATCAACGACATCTTCGAGAAGTTGGCCCAGGAGTCTTCCAGGCTAGCCCGCTACAACAAAAAGCCCACCGTCACGTCGCGGGAGATTCAGACGTCCGTTCGTCTCGTCTTGCCTGGGGAGCTTGCCAAGCATGCCGTGTCGGAGGGCACCAAGGCTGTTACGAAATTCACCAGCTCTTGAACATGGGGTTTTGGGTTTTTCTTTTAGGTTTTGTTGGTTTTTGATGGCAGGATTGTAATTTCTTGGGTTTAATGGGGTAGTTCTATATGGAGAACTGGGGTTAAGCTTTTGTATTCTGCCTGGATGTGTTAATACAGACCGTTCGTTTTGAAAAAAAGAAAAAAAGGTGCTACCATTCTAGTTCATAACAGTCAGAGCTTTACAGCCATCATGACACCCCACTCCCCCTCTTGCCAGATGTATCTTTTTGCTTGAGGAGTGCATTTCTTCATTGTTGCATCTAGTAGCCCCACATTCGTAGGCCTTCTATAAGTTGATCGGTGTCTCTTTGCAAGCCCCTAACAGTCTTATCACTGAAATGAAGATTTTCTCTTATTCCTAGCTCGGGTTATGGGTTCTCTCCCTTTTTCTTTTTTTTTTCCTGCTCTTTTTCTTCTTTACCTTGCGCCCAGGGTGTGGGTTGCTTTTTCTTCTTCTTCTTCTTCTTTTCTAAGGGTTCACCCCACTTTTTGTATCTTTTCAGGCTTTATCCTAAGTAATTAATAAGAGAGTATTCCTCACTCGTTTTTCTATAATAAAATTTAAAAAAAAAAAAAAAAAAGAAATCCGTCAACCACATCAGCCCAATCTCAAAGTAAGGATGACAAACCACATGGATCCCATGTGACACCTACGATTTTTTAACTACATGCAAACCATCTGAGAGAAAATCCAATTGTTATAGATAGTTTTCTGTTTTAAATTATTTTGTTTTCAATAGTTATTTTTTTTATTAAGAGAATATTTAGTTTTCTTTTGACATTTGTAACTCTTTTATCTATCCACTTATATATATATATATATATATATATATATATATATATATATATATATATATATACACACACACACATTCTCCTCATTTTTCACGGTGGATAATTTTCAAGCATAAAGGTAAGGATTTTATAGATGAATACATGCACCCCCACCCACCCCGAGCCATGCACGGCCATGCAATGGCATCGGAGGGGCATGTGATGAAATGCCAAGCACGACCGTCCAAGGCTTGCAGAAGGAGCATGCGAGGCTCATTCACGCACACCGGGCCGTGTGGCATGGGCATCCCTATGTGGCAGCAGAGCTTCTACCAACTCAGAAAAGTTCGAAATCTCCAATCAACTGTACCATATGAGGGCATGCCATGCCAGGCCAGGCCAAGCGGGGGCCACGCACACCTCATCCGTGCACGCGGGGCATATGTAAGGTGTGGTAGCATGGCTGTGCTCCTTAAGGCAGATGGTGCCACCCAAACCTACCTTTTTTTTTTCTTTTTTTCTTCTTCTTCATTTTTTAATTTTATTATTTTATTTTTTTTATAAAAACGAGTTTCATTCATTCCTTGGGTGTGGGAACCAAGGGGTTTTGTACAATTCAGGACTATCAGTTACAAAAAAAAACCTAACTAATCCTATCGTATGACTATCCACTACACAATTGAGAGGAAAAAAATATTGATCTAGACCCCCTAATGTCTTAGGGCACCCAAGCCCACCTTATCCAAGAAAATGAGCCCTCTAATCTCCCGAGGGACCTCCGAAAGAGAGAGAAATTGGAAGGAGGATTGGGAGCCGCTGCCCAATCTAGCCAGTCTATCAGCCGGCTCATTCCCCTCCCTTAGAATATGATAGAAAGTCACTTCCCCGGACTTTTGGAGGGTGAATATCCGGCTCAACCAGTACCTCCATTTCCACCTTGGGGTTGTCTTACCACTTAGGAAGTTGATCACCAACTGAGAGTCAGACTCGATGATGATTCTTCTGAAGCCTCTCTTAATAAAGAAGAGTAACCCGTCATGAATGGCCCTGATTTCAGCATGGGTGTTAGAGGCCCTGTCGTACCCTTCTGCAAAACCAAAAATGAATGCGCCATCATGCCCTCTGCAAATTCCTCTCCCACATGCGAGGCTTGGATTTCCCCTGGCGGACCCATCAACATTTAATTTTACCCATCCATGTGGAGGTTTAGCCCATTTAACAACTGTTACTATGGGCTTGGGACGGGAGAGGACTTGGGGAGTAAAACCCATATGAGAGAAGGAGATTTGTTGATCTACTATGAGGCTGGTCAGGAAACTCTCGGAGGAAGAATGCATGAAGCCACCCTACCACCCACAACACAAGCACCTGAAAGGAGGGGTGGGATCCTTCGAATTTTGCTTGGTTCTTGCCCCTCCACAACTCCCAAATGATAAAGCCTGGAATCATTCTATATAGTAAACTGATCCTCCCCCTCGGGGAAAGACCCTGCTACCATTGTTGTAGCCTAACCGAAACAGAAGACACCCCAGTTAAAGAGAAGCCGAAGGTAGAGACAAAGTGGGACCACACCGCTTCAGCCCGTGCACTATGTAAAAAGACGTGGAGGACAGTCTCAATCGCCAGCCCTTGCATTGATAGCCTATCGCAGCAGACGCAGCGCAAAGCCAGCCAAACCTACCTTACACTCCACTATGAGTAATGATGCATAGTCATGTTCAAAGATCATTGGTTGCAGAGAAGCAAGGAGTAGTATCAGAGTGGCTCCGTCGATCATAAATAAGCCTCTCCTTATTCACTCTACAGGGCCGGGCTGCGGACCAACAACCCATAGATGTCCAACTCATCTAATGGGTTAGCCCCATCATGAGCACCGTCTTTCAGAACATATATACACACACGAATAAGAAGAAATCATGTAAGGAACATAATTCTAATTTGTTAAAAGATGGTACTTGGAATTTTGAACATGCACCAGAATTATTTATTTATTTATTTTTAAAAAAGGTGGGTACACACCACCAAATTTGTCAAGCACCAGAAATTACCAATACTTGTCATGGATCGTGAATAGCCTAGAGTTTAGTCATTAACCAAATCTGTTATTCTAATGACATGGATAGGATGAGTTTACTAAACACTCACAATTTGAAATAGGTTTCATCTGAAAAAGATTTAAGTATTTCAAATTGTTGGTAGACGGACAGTACACTGGCTCTTAAAACCATGATTCAGATCAAGACTAACTCGGCCTCAACCCTTATGTCAATCAATCAATCAATTAAAAAAAAAAAAAAACCCTTAGGTCAACCAGGCTCGAGTTCAACCCAAAAGCAAGTGGGCTATGATGTTGGGCTTGTATGCATATCAAAACTCACGCCTCAGTCGAGTACTTCTGGCTTTCTATAGTCATGCTCCACCCAGCCTGCAGCCTCAACGTAAGCTAGCTGAGCCCAAGGTGGACTGGACAGTATGGATTCAAGTCTGTCCATCATCTTTCTCTCTTCAAAAGGACCGAAAACCCTCCCAATTGAATTGGGCCTTGTTTTGGCTTTGGAAATTGGAACTTCCATTGGGTTTCATCAGGGCTTAGTGACGCAGGGATGAACGTGATGTGGTTGATCACCATCTTCCTCAAGGATATAACTACTATGAATCCATGAGTTTCTCTAGACTCTTCACTGATATACCTCAAATCCGCGAAGGAAAATAAGAGAATGGAAATAAATTCTAAAAATTTGAAAATTAATTGAATGATGAATAAAAATGAGTTTACAACCCTTTAAATAGGAATACGAAACCTTGGAAGAAGTTTCTGAATCAAACTACAACTAAAATTCCTACAATTCATGACTTATTATTTATAAACGGTCATGATTCCTACTAGACATTATAGTTTTCCGCCAAAACTAGCAAGTGTCCTATTTAGCTTAATTATGCTAGTCTCCTAATTTTTATAAGCACTTTTCATGTTGGACATAACTCATAAAGGTCAACAGATGAAGAGTTACAATCAAACTAAAACTCACTATAAATAGTAAAAATGAAATAAAACAGAATTTTGACTGTCAATCTGATGGATTCTTGCAAATTTGGCATGGGACACCCATCGTAGTGGGTTGGGTGGCTAAAGTAGCTTATTCTACCCAAAATCATATATGGTGCACCCGATAACGCATTTAGGTTTGCAAAATATGCCCGTTTTGAGATTCTAACAGTCCAGATCACTTCGGCCTCCTATAAGGCCTTTTCAGGTCCATCTTGGCCATGAAATTATCCGCGACCACTTAGGTATGCTATTGATTCAAAAGAAACCAAATATAAAAGTCTTTATTCAATCAAATGCAGTGCTGAAATAGCTGTCAACAACGTTATCACACAATATCTGTAACACAGCACTATTCAAAGCACCTATACAGCGGGGCGTCTTGAACTGGCTTGCTGCAGCCCCAAGTGCAAGGTAATGATCTAGAATCTTGTGGAAGGTTCCTTTCTGGACCACACGAAGCTCAAGGGCCCCGATCCCACGAACCTTTCGAGAAAGAATGTAACCCGCATCGACGAAAGATTGGTCCAAGCAACAGCAGCATTCATTCAGAACCCCTTCACTCACATTACCACTCAGCTCCCAGAAAATTACATAGTGACTAGGGTCTGTCGATGAGTCTACGTGGCTCGTGTAGTCGATCACTTCAACCTTCTCTTCTGCCAAAAGCCTGGTTGCTGCTTCTACTGCTAACTGCAGGTCGTTTTCTGTGGTCTTGTCTATGTTAATGGTGAGGAGCACACTCCTACGGCATGTGAAATGAAGCTCCGGCGCCGAGTTGTGAAATCCTGTCACTTTCACCACATCTCCCAGTCTGTACCTGTAAAGTCCTTCATTGAACGGTGGAGATTTATCAGAAATTCGTTATGGGCAGGGCCATAAATGGAGGGTAGTTTTGCCATTTTATTAAAACCGTATATAAACAAACGGCTTATCAGGTCAGGTGTTCGGATGTATAACGTTGGAAAACTTAATCGGTGGGCGTTTTTCAGATAAATAATGTAAAAGATAGGTATTATGTGGAAAAAAAAATAAAACCCTAATTTTTTTCCTTTCCTTTCCATTTTCAATGGGCATCCAAACATGTTCCTAAACATACGAAAGAAATAGAAAAAAGAAAAGAAAAGGAAAAAAAAAAAAACAGCAAATTCAAATAAGAAAGGCATATGAAAGAAAAAATAAATAAAAATAAAGCAATAACAGATTTACATAAGAAAGGCTTGTTGTTCATACCTGAAAAATTGGTGAGTACAATTTCATACTCTTCCCCAACCTTTACTTCTGTTAGGCCAATAGGCTCCGATTCGATATAGTTGAGAATAGATGCAGTCTTTTCGAGTTCATGATCCTCAACTTTCTCTCTAATTGGGAAGAATTCAAAGTATCCAATATCCGGAACTACCGTAAATGACACTAGCTCTGGAGGCAAACATGGTTTGATATTCGCACCAATCCATCCTTCCGAAGACCCGTAACCTGCACTCACAAGCGGCAATCTCCCAGCGTAATGCCTCAATTTCATTAGATATGGCTCCATCGATCCGGTCATGATCCCATAGACGTACTTGGCGTTTGGCCAAAGCTCCGGAATCACTCCATACCAGTTACTCAATCCTGAGCATTTCTTGTAAATAGAATCCGCCAGTTCTGGATTGGGTTTAAGGATTTTAGACAGAGCTGTCCGAATTGAGGGAACGGTAATTCTGTTGCTGAGAATTCCATCTCTGATATCACAACAGAGTTCTTCCCAGACTTGCTCGAACGTTCGGAATGCACGAATGAGGCAGAATGCAAAAGCAGACGATACGATCTGAACTTCCTGACTGTAGATGAGTCCACACAAGAGGTGGCAATATAAGGACTGTTGAAAGTCAGGACTGAATATGACTTCATCAGGGCTACAAGATTGGGAGTGGATGTCTTTCATGGTGATCTTGTACTGAGAGGTGAGGTATAGATTTGTGGAGGCTGAAGCAGCTGTGAGACCCCCTTTTGTTTTGAACTGTTTACTTCCATAGATAAACTGTAGGGCTTTTCCAACTCTGATAGG
This sequence comes from Magnolia kwangsiensis, assembly GCA_037074715.1. Taxonomy (NCBI): domain Eukaryota; kingdom Viridiplantae; phylum Streptophyta; class Magnoliopsida; order Magnoliales; family Magnoliaceae; genus Magnolia; species Magnolia kwangsiensis. The sequence goes on from CM073583.1 coordinate 16,244,695, forward strand.
GAATTCTCTGTAGAAAAAATTGAAATTTCCATGATACTGAAAAGGCTGTGTTTTACAACGAACCGAAATAGAAATTACACAAAATACTAACTTCTATGGTAGAAATCTTAATTTAAATAACATGTCTTCAATTGGGATAGTTGTGAAGATTTTAATATTAGAACACATCATAAATATTTGATTTCAACACACAAGATTCCTAAGAATGAAACACTCAAAGAAAACAATGAAAAAGAAACAACCATGAGATCCAAGTTGATTGGAAGCACATCATGCAAGAAATTTCCTAAAATTCAAACAAGAGTCATGTCTGATTTACTGAAATTACATATAAATTAAGGAGTTGTTTGATTTTCATTTTTCACCTTAAATGGTGGTAAATAAATAATTATGACATCTCACAAAATTTGTTCGTGCTAAACTGGCCGATTAATCATGCGTCGGAACCATACATGCGCGCGTGTCGGGCTGGCTGTGGTGTGCGTGCAGTGTGGTGTGCATGCAAGCAAGTATATTGGCCATGGCGCAATGCGGTATTGTGTTCATCTAGTTTAGTCTTCGAGTTAGACATGCAGTGACGATTCAGATCTTTGTAAATCGAGGGTGCCTGTGTGATAAGACAACATTTGAGTGTACCCTGGAAATTGATTGTCCAATATTCTTATTAAACTAGGGACATGGTCCAAAGGAGGACAATTCAATTTCAAGCCGAGTAACTTTCATCTTGCCTCAAGTCACATGAGTTTTTTTACATTCTTCATTATTCAAATTTCTAATTTTGTTGTAATTTCTTTCTTACAATTTATTTTAATTCCAAATTTTCATAATTATGAATTTATAAATCTAAAAATTTCACAATCTTGAAATTAATTTATTGATCTATACATCTGTAGCACTATAAAATAAATGGTGTAGACAGATGCAAATATAGTAAATTCATAATTATTTATTTGTATGTAGATGACATGCTTATTTTTAGAATTAGTCTTAAGTTGATTAACTCTACTAAAAAATTATTGTCATCATAATTTGATATGAAAGATCTGCGCGAGGTCAATGTGATTCTTGGAATAAAAATAATTAGAAAATATTATGGTTTTATTTTATCTTAATCTCGTTACATTAAAAAACTGTTAAAAGGTTTTAATCACTTCTATAGCGTACTGGTTAGCACTCCTTATGATTATTCCATACATCTAAAGAAAAACACAAGTGAAAGTATATCATAACTTGAATATTCTAAAATCATCAGTAGCCTCATGTACCTAATGAATTACACAATACCTGATATAGTTTATACAGTAAATAGATTGAGTAGATATACTCATAACCCTAATCATAATCATTAGAATGTTTTATCTAGAATACTAAAGTATCTAAAAGGTACAATCACATATGGTATACATTACATTGACTTTCTAACTATATTGGAAGGATATAGCGATGCTAATTGGATTACAGATTCAGATGAAGCAAAATCCATAAGTGGATATATTTTTATTTTAGGTGGAGGAGTTGTCTCTTTAAAATCTACCAAATAAACTTTTATTACTTGGTTTACTATGGAATCTGAGTTCATTGCTTTGAAAAAAGTTGGAACAAAAGAAAAATATATTTGAAATCTATTGGCTGATATACCTTTGTGGTCAAAACTTGTTTTGTATATATCTTTACATTGTGATTGTCAAGTTACTATAACAATGACAAATAATATGATCTATAATGAAAAAAGTAGGCATATTCGACTCTGGCATATATAATAAGACATTTACTATAATATAGAGTAATATCTATTGATTTTGTGAGATTAGAGAAGAACTTGGTAGATTCTCTAACTAAAAGACTTAGTAAACAACTAGTCTTAAATATATTGAAAGGAATGGGATTGAGTCCAATATCATGAGCTACTGGTGTTGGTAACCCAACCTATATAAATTGAGATCTTATGTGATAGGTTTCAAATGGGTAAACAACAAAATACTGAAAAATGTATGGCACTGCAACAAGAAAGACCTTTCTATGGTACAAATTATGTAAGCAGTAATTAGTAAGGTTGAGTCTCGAACTTTTAATGAATCCATATGTCATATACTTGTTAGTGGTATATTCAGTTGCTGCGTACATTGATGGAATTCACCTATACTAGTGTGAAGGCAAGGCCTCTTCCTATGAGAACTTGTACGAATTATCTAAAGCATTAGTGGAATTCAAGTAAAGGTGCATGATCAAAGAGCATCAAACAATACAACCATCTGTATCGGAATAATTGTGTGAGTGACATGTGTAGCAGTTTTACATTAATAGGAATCTACTTCAAGACTGTTTGTCACTTAACTCCTGTGAGCCTATCTTGTTTATTTTAAGCATCGATTCAAGTCTACTATACATCGATATAATGCATAATTATTTTTGTCTAACCCGAAAGTTGTTATTTTGAAATATGTGGGGGATTGTTATATTTTTTAGTGTTTCGAAATAAATAAAAATAATCGTTAATGTTTTAGAAAAATTTCTCTAAATTTTCAAAAAGCAACAAAGGTATTTTGTCCTATAGTGGTGTGGGTTTAGTCTCACATCGGATTGGCAAGAAAAAATTTAGATTTATAAGAAGAAGATTTTGTATAAGGCTTAGGCCTCTTTCAATAGGCGTGTGAATTTGGTTGTTTGGGAGGCTATATGCCATGAATCACACACGCGCGCATGCCATGTCAAGCTGTGAACGTGGCGTGGCACAGCACGGCGAGGTGGGGTGTGGTGTGTTGTACGCCTTTGTTTTGCATTCCAAACAAAGATAAAATATGAAAAGGTTTCTTCTTCCAAAAAATTCAACAACCATGATTGTTGGCAGGGGTGCTTATACACCCATTCAAGGCAAAGGCCTTTGAAGTCTATGTAAAAGACTTCTCTAGTTCAGAATTTATTAATTAAAATATTTCGCCGCTATCTCACTTAAAATTTTTATAGTGATTTCTACTTTGTTCATTTAGTTCAATTTTCAATTTAGACATGCAGTAACAATTCAGGTCTTCGTATATTGACTACACCGGTATGATGAGGCAACATTCGAGAGTATCCTGAATATTAATTATCCAATATTTATGCTGTACTATGGACATCGTTTAAAGGAGAACAAATCAATATCAAGCTGATTGACTTTCATCGTACCTTGAATCAAATAAGTTTTTCTAAATTCTTCCTTATTCAAAATTTTAATTTTATTTTAATTTATTTCTTATAATTAATTTTAAATCTGAATTTTTATAAATTATGAATTTACATATCTAAAAATTCAATAATTTTCCTATTAAAAATTTGAAATGATACTTTACTATATTAATGTAATGTCAAATCATCATTAAAAGGTACACTAATACCATTGTTTCATTTAAGATTTTCCTAATAATTATAAGAAAAAGTGTCATAATTACAAATTCTCATAAATACATATGCATTTGACCCCGGGCTTGATTTGGCTATTATAAAATCACAACAATGCCATAATTCCTTTAATTTGCAAGGAATTTCAGTAAATAAAATAGTCTCTAAATCTCATTTACCTGTTTCTGAAAGCAAAGGATATACGAAACATCCGCATTGTCGATATCAGGTATTCCCCATTGAATGGAAGGAATTTTGGCTTTCCTTGTGAAGTACCGGAACTGCAAGAAACCAATTTTTTAAAAATCATTCGTTCAAAAATAATTACAAGATGCGAAAGCAAAATCATAACAAACCTTATTGATATTGATGTTATGGGTTTCTCAGTAAGTATAGGTGACAAATCTCCATCTGCAATTCTTTGAATATATAGATCAAAATCCTTATTAGTAGCCAATGGCACGCAGGCCTTAAAGCTCTCCAGGTCAGTTCTTCCGTTAAGGCCCAATTTCTGTAAGTACTCTGTTTCACTGTTTTTTTCGAGAATCTTTCGGAGTGTCTCCACCTGAACTTTCCCTGTGTCCTTTGTTGTTGCTTCGAATTCATCTATCACACTCAGGTGAGTGAATCCATTCATCTTTCCTAATGCCGGAGCTACCACAATCAAAGCCCAATGCCACCAATCTTCAAAATTGTGAGCGAGAGATAATGAAAAATTAAATTCAAACAAGCACTTCAATGCCAACTCTTCATATATTGAAATTGCATATGAAACACGAAAAAAGAGTTCTTAAAGCAGTATTAAACAAAAACTAAGCTTTTGGACTGCGTACTGTGGAACTCAACACAATTTATGTGTTTCATCTACACCGTGCATCTATTTTTCCACCTCATTTGACAACATTAGCCCAAAAATGAGGCAAATCCATGTCTCAAGTGAACCACACGACAGGATGCAGTAGTGATTGGAAAGGGGTGGCGTCAGTGATGGGTGGATCCCTGACTATGGGGTCCATCATGACATATATGCCTTACATCCATGATGTCCATCTGTTTTGAATGCTCATTTTAGTGCATGATCCTAAAAATGAAGCAGATCCAAATCTCAGGTGAACCACACCACACGAAAGAGTAATGATCAACCACTAAAAACTTTTTGTGGGCCACAAAAGTTTTGGATCAAGCTGATATTTATGTAGTCCATTTGGATCTTTGTGACCTTATTAACAGGTTGGATGGCAAATAAACATTCCCGTGGCCCCAAGAAGTGTTTAATAGTGGGTATTCAATTACCACTATTAACTGAATATCCACTATTAACTATGGTGTGGTCCACCTAAAATTTAGATATGCTTTGTTATTTTGGATCATGCCCTAAAATGAGTTATCAAAATGGATGGATAGCATGGATGTAAGGCACATACATCACAGTAGGCCCCACAAACTGGGATCCAACGAAGCAGTTGATTAAACACCCAATCACAAGGACTTATTGGGCCACAAAAGTTTTGGACGAAGCTAATGTTTGTGTTTTCCCTTCATCAGGGTCTGTGTAACCTTATCAACTGGTTGGATGGCAAATAAACACTTCAATGACCAATGGGAAGTTTCTAATCGCATATGATTAATCAAGGCTGTTTTCCTGTGATGTGGTCCACCGGTGGTTTGGCTCTCTCTCTCTCTCTCTCTCTCTCTCTCTCTCTCTCTCTCTCTCTCATGCACTAAATTGAGCTGCAAAATAGATGCACTGGGTAGATGGATCAAAAACATCATGGTGGGGCCCACAGGACACCGTCCGAAGAGACTTCACAACTGGCAGCGTCATGGACGTTGGGTTGGGTACTACCCTGAAGGTTCGAGTGGACCAATGTCCTCCACCTATGAAACCTTCCTAGGGCCCACCGATGATATTTGTTTGCCATCCAACCTATTCATAAGGTCACAAAAATATTAGCCTGATTCAAAACTTTTGTAGCCTTAAATAGATTTTCAGTGGTACGCGTTCAATTTCCACTGTTTTCTATTGTGTGGTTCACTTGAACATCTAATCAACCTTATTTTTGAGTTCAATTTCCACTGTTCTCTATTGTGTGGTTCACTTGACCATCTAATCAACCTTATTTTTGAGCTCATCATCGAAAATGACTTTTCAAAATGTATGGACTGCGTGGATAGAATATATACATCACGGTGGGCCCCACAGAACCTCTAACAGGACCGTCCGTTTCTTGCTAGTTCTCTGAGGTAGTACCCGATCCGTGCCCAGTGCCATCATGCAAACAGCGTTGGATAGAAAAAGCATCTGTTAACTGCTTTACTAGGAAGTGAGATGTGACTGATGCAGCAGATTGGATGGTGTAACTTATGAAGTTACTGTATGGAATGTAAGGTGGGTCTACTGTGATGTCTGTGATATTCATTTCGTTTATTTGTTCCGCGAGCTCATTTTAAGACTCATAATTAAAAATAAGGCAAATCCAAAATTCAAATGAGCAGCCACACGCCACCTTGATGTATATATACCATCAAAATGGTGGATATTCCCACTGTGATGAAGCGAAAACACTCAAAATTAGTATATTAGAATGTTTCAATAGTGGTAACTGAATTTCTACTGTTTCCACTAATGCAGCTCACTTGAGTGTTGGATTTGCGTAATTTTTTGGGACATATCATAAAATGAGCTCACACAACAAATGGACAGGTGAATTTCTCACCAACATTACAGCGAGCCCCACCTTACATCCAGTGCAGGAACTTCCCTGAAAATCTTTTGCAGGAAACCCATATCATTTTAAGAGAATCCAAATCTGATCACGTTGACCATTATATAAGAAACAATGGTGGTTGAACGCTCCACCATTAAAAATTCCAAAGGCCCACGGTAATATTTATCTATCATCCAACCTGTTGATAAGTTCAAGTAAATCTTGATGAAATTGAATATATATATATATATATATATATATATATATATATATATATATATATAACTTTTGTGGCCCATAAGAAGGTTTTAATAGTTAATCAAAACTATTTCCTACCACATGGTCCACCTGAGATTTGAATCTACTTCATTTTTGGGCTCATACAATAAAATGATTTGGCAAAAAGAATGAACGGCGTGGATATAAAACACGTATACTAAGATGGCCCCACGGTAAGGGTCGTGCCGTCTGGGGTGAGGCCGGGGCTGCACCTAACCCGCTCCCGTACCTGATTCGAAACGAGCGGATGAAAGAGAAGCGGTTGATTGAGTCGGTGGGCGAAGGAGCAGAAGCAAATGTTGAAGCAGGAGAGGTAAGGTAGGGAGGAGAGGCGAGTGGTCGTTGGACCGGAAGAGAGAGACTGTTTGAAACGGGAAGATGTATTTCCGATTGCTTCAGGGAGTTAAATTAGAAGAAGCGACGAGGACTACTGATTGGCATGCCCCACAGGAGTACTGGAAATCGAACGATCGCCTTCAATTCCTGAGAGAAAATCGAGTACTGGAAATCGAACGATCGCCTTCAATTCCTGAGAGAAAATCCTGATGGCTAGTAGTCGGTGCTCCGTGGGCTCCACCATAATGCGTGTTTCATCCACGCATGAGCCCAAAAACCAAATCACAAGAAACAATATTGCTTGAACTCCCACCATTGAAAAATTCTTGGGGCCATGAAAGCTTTGGATAATATGATATTTGTCTTTTAACTTCATCTATGTTTGTATGATCAAATCAACAGGTTGGATGTCAAATAATCGTTACAATAAGTCCTAAGAAGTTTTTAATTGTAGACATTTAATTGTTACCATTTTCCTATGGTCCACCTAAGATTTAGATCTGCCTTATTTTCAGAATCAAGCCCTAAAATGATCCAAAAAAATAGACAGCAGGCATGAATAAAATACAAACATCATAGTGGGGCCCACAGATCACAACCACGGAGCATCACTAGCCAAACCACATGGGATTTCCTTGGGCTCGAATTTGGCAATAACCCTGATCCACCGAGGTGGGTGGGACCCCTGACTGTGGGGCCCATTGTGATGTATGAAAACTCGTTTTAAGGTATGATCCAAAAAATGGAGCAGTTTGAATCTCAAATGGACCATGGTATGGGAAACATGGTAGTGATTGACCATTTAAAACTTTTTGCGGGCCACAAGTTTTGTATCAAGATGATATTTGTGTGGTCTCATCGTCCAGGTGTTTGTGACCTTATCAACTGGTTGGATGAAAAATAAACATTCCAATGGAATCCAAGAAGTTTTTAATAGTGGAGATTTAATCACGATTGTTTCATGTGATGTGGTCCACCTAAAATTTGAGTCAGCTTCATTTTTTGGGTCATGCCCTAAAATGTGCTTTCAAAACCCACTTGGGTGGATTAGGGTCTCACTTAATGGCTGTCAAACAGGCCAGGCCTCCGGTTGATCTCAACCGGATTTTGGATTGTTTGGGGTCGGCCGGCCTTATTGGAAAGGCTGATTGTCAGCCCGAGTAAGGCCCATTGACATCCCTGCCCAGGACCAAGTTCTCCCTACGGAGTGGATTGGGTGTTACCTGGCTAACACCTTCGTCGGTGTTACCTTACCGCGTGGGGTCTTTCCCGATGAATATGTTGTTTTTACACCCAAACCATCCATTTTTTTAAGCTCATTTTAGGAGTTCATTCTAAAATTAATCATATTCAAATCTCATGCGAAACACTTGATTAGAAAAAGTGGTAAATGGCCATTTAAAACTTTTTATAGCAACCAAAGTTTTGAATCAAGCTGATATTTGTATTTTCCCTACGGTTGGATTTGTTTTACCTTACAAACAGGTGGATGGATGATAAATATTATGCATATGCTTACAATAGGCTTTGATAGTTTTTAATGGTAGATCATCATTGTTTCCCACCTAAGATCGACCTAAAGTAAGCTTGAAAATTGGATGGACAGCATGGATATATAAAAAATCATCAAGGTGGGCCCCACGGTAAGTGTAACACCCACTAAGGTGTCACTTGGGTAACACCTAGTTCAATGTTGTGGGACACACCATGATGTATGTGCTTTATGTTCATTAGTATTTAAGCTCATTTTAAGACATTCCAAAAATGAGACAGATCTAAATCTCAGGTGCACCACACCAGGCAGAAACATGGTAATATGGTAATCGAATGAGCTGTCCATTTGGATGCTTGGAGGCAGATTCACGATCATATTGAGACATGAGCCTAAAAATGAGGCAGATTCAAAACTTAAAGTAGGCTGAACAACAGGAAAAAGTGGGTGGGAAAATGCCCACCTGTTGAAACCTCCTTAGGATCAATATGATGTTTATAAGCCATCTAAACCGTTCATAAGGCCACTCCTATGAGGATGAACTGAAAACACAAAATGCGGCTCACATGAGCATTGGATCTGCCTAAAAAAGCCTCATTTTTTAGGCTTATGTCCCACCACAAGCTAGTAAAAGGGATGGCTAAGGTGGATTTCTCACAAACATCATGGTGGACCTCACCTAGATGCGGAGAGTATGGTGAACCTGCAACACGCGCTGCCTGAGACAAGAACTTTCCACAACAGGAAGCTAGGTGGGCCCAACATATTATTTACAAGAAATTGACTCCGTCCATCCCTTTTTTCCCGAATCAGGTTACGACTTGGCCTTAAAACGAGGCAGATCCAAAATTCAAATGTGCCACATGATAAAAATAATAATAAAATTGAGAGTCTACCATTGAAACATTTGCGGGCCATGAAAGTTCTGAATCATACTAATATTTTTATGTTTCTTGTTAATAGCATTAAGAATGACCTAATGAACAATATGGATGGCATGTACTTAAGAATGATTTTACCTTGCCATTTCTTTCCTTGCATTTTCTTGGCATGTGGCTTGATTTTTGGATTTGCATCATTTTTAGGCATATGTTGTAACATAATATAGCAACTTTTATGGCTTGACTTTTTAATATGCCTCGTTTTTAAGCACATGTTGTAACATGATACTGAAAAACGATAGACATAAAATAGATTTCTTATCAACATTAAAGTGGGCCCCACCCAGCTTACTATAACATAAATTTCCTGGCATAAGCGGCCATAAGCTGGCATAAGCTGGCATAGGCATTGGGCCCCACCCAGCTTACTATGCATAAATTTCCTGGCATAAGCGGCCATAAGCTGGCATAAGCTGGCATATGCATTGGCCCCCCCAGCCTACTATAACATAAATTTCCTGGCATAAGCGGCCATAAGCTGGCATAGGCATTGGGCCCCACCCAGCTTACTATAACATAAATTTCCTGGCATAAGCTGCTATAGGCATTCTGCTTTCGGCAGCACCATGTCAACAGTAGAGTATGGGAGAAAAATGCCAAGTTAGCACGTGCTTTTTATGCAGAAATTTCCATCCAAAATTATTTTAGATAGAATTGAAAAATATTTAATAATTAATTAATGTTAATTAATGCTAAAAATTATTAGGGAAGAAACAAAAGTGTTAGGGCCCACCATAGAATTTATGTAAAACCGACCCGACATCAGGCGAGACCATGATAGAATCGTGATCAAAAAATAACAGCTGAATCGGAATAGACCTACTTTTTAGGCCGCAGGCCTAAGTGTTAGCGTGCATCAAGTGGTTGGAGTTGATTGCATAAAATTATTGTGATGGGTCTTATAAAAATCAAAGGTGGATGTCTCTTTCCCTACTCTTTTTCTTGGTGTGGCCTACCTAAAATATGGGTTAGCCTTATTATTTGCTTATCTTCCTAACATAGGATAACACATCTAATGGTCGGAGTGGATTTGACATAAATATCATTGTTTGCCCGCACAAGATAAAAAACCAGCGGCTCCTGTAAACTTAAAATTTCTTTCAACGCGGATTGGAAACGTAGTTAATAGATCACCCACGCAGGTGCTGTGAATATGTGGCAAAATTCTATAGCCCATGTTGTATGTGTTTTATCTACGGTGTATTCATTTTTTCAGATCAATTTATAGCATAAGCTCAAAAATGAAGCAAATGCGAAGCTGAAGTGAAAATAGAAAACTATGGAAATTGAACAGCTAATATTGAAAACTTCTTGGGCCACAAATGTTTTGTGTCAAGCTAGTATTTGTGTTTTATTCTGTCCATGTTTATATGACGTTATCAGTATGTTAGATATGGTAAATAAACATTCTAGTGGGCCGTAAGAAGCTTTGAACAATGAACATCATTATGCCATGTGCTTCCTTTGTTGTGCTCATGCTCTCAAAGATTGAGGTTTGGCTAGTGATGCTGCCACGTGTGTGTAGAGGTTGCTGCTATGTAAGCATTACCATGATCTATGTTTTTTATCCACACTGTTCATCTATTTTCACACATCATTTTAATAATATATTTCACAGATGAGGCATATCAAAATTCCAGGTGGCCCACACCATGGGAAAATAGTAGTAATTGAACGCCTACCATTAAAAACCTCCTAACGTCCTCTATAATATTTATTTGACATCCAACCTGTAAATTAGGTCATATAAACCTCGATGAAGGCAAAAAACAAATATCATGCAAAACTTTTGTAGCCCCAAGAAGTTTTTAATGGTGAGAGTTCAACCAATATTGTGTGGCCTACTTCAGATTTTGATCTACCTCAATTTTAGATTAATACCATAAAATTATTTAGAAAAATATATTAACAGCATGGATGAGACACATACATCATGTTGGGCTCCACAGATCATGGGGAGTAGCCAATCCCTTTATGCCCTCAAAGTACCTCATCATGGTCGGGCTCACATAGTTTTGTCACAAATATGTTGTCCCGACGTTGGTGTTGTATTCTATCAGTAAGAAATCGATGTCAATCGAGTTCCCTTTCAACAAGATCAATGTCTTGAATCCAAATGTGTTGGGCCATAGGTCAGGTCCAACCAATTGCTAACTTCCAATCTTTTAAGTATATACAACAACCAATTTAATTAATAGAAAGCTTAGCAAACTCTTTCAGTGGACCAAAATTATTTTTGGCCATTTGCCAATGTCCAAAAAATATTTTATATGTTGTGACCCACTTAGTTTGTACGTATGACTGAGCATTGTACTTGGCTATCCTCGTAGTGGTACCAACCTGTTTGAAACATCTAGACGTCGCGTGCACTTAATACTTTGAAGTTGTCATGTGGTTGGAGTATAACATGTGGTTGAAGAGAAATTGTAAACATTTCTTGGTAAGAGGTGAAACTAAGGCCCACTCTTATCATTCCACGGGGTAATGTGTACACGAGATCCCCTCCAACCATTAAATGTGTAATGTTGTGTTAGGCTCATGGAAAAAAATTTCAAACTAACTTATGATTCAAGTGGGTCACACTAAGAGAAATAATTGGGACAAAAACGTCCACATTTTATTTTCACAAGACCTACCACGATAATTATATGCAATCCACTCCAACCATGAGATGAAATACTAAAACTTAAGCCGAGGCCTAAGGATCATCCAGGATTCATATGGACTACACTAATAGAAACTGTTTGAGGGGTGAGCGTTGCCTCATACACTATTTCGAATCATATGGTTTGCGTGAATCATGAGTTGAAACTTTGGCCTTAGCTCTAACATGGGATTAAATTATCCTATGGTCGACCTCGGTTTGGTAAGTGGGAATCTTTTCCTAGTCACCCTTGTATTAAATAATATTAATTAATTTCAAACTGGTAAAATGGTTGCAAGGTATAAGCCAACCTGTCTTTTCCACCGACAGGAGTGTGTAGGACCAAATAATTCAGTGGTCCGTCTGGCCTCTTTCTCCCTCTACAGTATCATTGTCCGCTAGTGACCGATCTTGTCATTGCAGACTCTGATGTAAGTTCATCACCATTCAACGAACGGCGCTGACTCTCCCAGCATAAATATGGCATAGTTGTATAGCAATCCAGATCCTCCAAAGAGCTGATCCAACTGTGTAAATGGAGGATAACGCAAATCTCACCGGGAATATAATATTAGCCGTCTGATTCTTCACTAACAATTTGGACTAATCATATTTTTTTACTTGTAGCCATCTATTTGATAGTTATTAATCAGATGGTATGACTGCTTTATCTTTGTGATTTTAGAGTAATTAAGGCTCCATCTGAATTGGGACATACGATTTGGACGGTCTGCATAGCTGTATATTGGTGACATATGGTATGGTGTCATGTGTACGGATTGCATGGTGTGTTGACGTCACCAGGATCTGTGGGTCCCACCATGATGTATGTGTTATATCCACACTGTCTATCATTTTTTAGATATCATTTTAGGGCAAGAGCCCAAAAATGAGGTAGATCCAGAGGTCAACTGGACCACACCACAGAAAGCAGTGGAGATTAAACCTCTACCATTGAAAAGTTCATGGGGGGCCACAGAAGTTTTGGGTCAAGCTGATATTTGTGTTTTCCTTTCATCCATGTCCACGTGACCTTCTGAACAGGCTGGATGGAAAATAAATATATAATGGGCCCTAGGGATGTTTCAACGGTGGACATCATTGTCAAAACTACTTTGTAGTGTGGTCAATTTGAGCACTAGATCTGCCTTATTTTTTAGCAAATGCACTGAAATGAAATCTCAAAATGGATGGACGGTGTGGATATAACAATTATATCTTGATTGGCCCCACAGAAATTGGTGATATCAAGCACACCAGCCAATCCGCTTCCCATTCTTAAATGGTACAGAACAGACATTGGAGTCCACCGGTCAAAATAGAGATTTTGGGACCCCGAAACTGACTATCTCTGACCACGGATCCAGGGATGTGTGTGAGACTGACTGTGGGACTCACTTGTATATCCACGCCGTCGGTTAGCTTTTCCGAATTATTTTAGGGCATATCTCCAAAAACGAAGCATATACAAGTCGCAGACATAGCAGGGATTAAATTCTCACCGTTAAAAGAATCTTAAAAGCCAGATCCTTCTTACCCTAGAAAAAAATTGAAAAATAAAAATAAAAATCAAGTTACTCTTTGTGTCTTCTATTTATGTAGGTTAATGCGACCTTATCAACAGCGTGGATGATAACTAAACATTATGGTGGACCCCAAGAAGTTTTTAACGGTGGGTACACAATAACCACTGAATCCAACGGTGTGATCCACTGATGGACGGGCGTGGATATACAACATACACATCGAGAGGTGGGCCCAACGGTCAGAGTCTACTCACATCATTGGATCCAGGGTCAAATGCTCCAGCATTGGATCGGTGTTCCCATTTACATTTGGACCCCTGGATAATCCAATCCATTGATCTAAACTGTTCATTAGGTGCATGTGCCACATGCTAACACCAGGCCTTACCAGATTGCGTCCTGCCCCTGGACGAAATCATCCAGGCAGATACACTGTGGGGCCCACCATGATGTATGGGTTTTATCCACACCGTTCGTCCATTTTTTCATATCAGTTTAGAGCATACTTCCAAAAATAAGACAGATCTAAGGCTCAAGTAGACCACATAGTGGGGATTGAACACTTACCATTAAAAACTTCTTGAGGGCCCTAGAAATTCTGGAATAAATTTGGCATTTTTTTATTTTATTTTTTCCGTTCATCCACCTCTATGTGACTATATGAACAGGTTGGATGGAAAATAAACACTGGGGTGGATCCTAGGAAGGTTTCAACGGTGATCATCATTACCACTGCCGGTTACTGTGACGTTGTATATATGCTTGAGCTTTAGATCTGCCTCATTTTTCTTACATTCCATAAAATGTTATGGAAGAATGGATGGACGGTGCAGATAAAACCATGCATCACTGTGGGCCCCACAGAGTCCCTGCCTCTACCGATTCCGTCCAGGCGGGGCAGGACGCAACTACTTCCTCAAGACCATCCATCTGGTGGGCCTTATCACCAAGCACTGTCAAAACACAACATCATTAGATGATCTTAACCATCTCATCAATGAATTTTTGGACGATCTAGTTTGTCTTGCAGTGGGCACCAGTGGCTGATGATCCATGCCATCCATCTGGTGGGCTTCTTGGTGAGATTGTATTATGACGTAGCATCCATTGGATTATCCTAACCAACCTAGTGACTTTTGCCTGTTCTACCTTCCCTGCAGGAGTATAAGCGGCTGATGTATCTGACGATCTTGATCCAAACCATCTGTTTGTCATAAGGCTATGAATTGAATGGTTAGGATCTTTTAGTTACCGTGAATTTGTGGACCACGATAGGCCGTCAAAACTGTATGAATAGACGGCTGACTAGAAGCCAACTTGTTGCTGATATCCTGTGCTCTCCAATCCCATTGGGCCACGCAGTTGTGCTGTTGTCAGCATAACGATTAATTTGAAAATATTGCAATAGCATCATTTGACTTTTTATATTTAGTAAAATTAACCAATAACTGTACGGACACGAATGAAAAGTCTAATTTACCCTACAGGAGGGACTACCCCTGTCCCGAGATCGAAACAAGACGAGGCTCTGATGGGGCCACCGTTTTTTTTGGGTTTATCAACACCATTCATCCATTTTTTTACGTAACATTTTCGACTATAAACCCAAAACAAACAAAAAAGGCAGATCAAAGGCTCAAGTGGAACACACGGTAAGGATTAAATTAACACTGTTAAAAACTTCCTGTGAGCTGCAGAAGTTTTGGATAAAGCTAGTATTTGTGTTTTGCATTCATCGACGTTTACGTGACTTTTTGAACGCGTTGGATGGAAAATAAACAACAAAGTGGGCCCAAGGAAGGTTTCAATGGTGGGAGTCATTATCATCCTCTTGGAGTGTGGTCCACTTGGGCCTTGGATCTACCTCAATTTTGGGTTAATAGCATAAAATGATACGGTTAAAATGGATACGCAGTGTTAATAAACCCATAAATATTAGTAGTCCCCTTGAGGCCCCCACATGTTCCGAGCTGGACATGCATTGGTACACCATCAGCTTCTCCTAAAGTAAGGAGGTGAGTTAGAACTATGAAAATGGAATGATGCAAGGGTATTAACTTGATGTGTTTTTTGAAATCCAATTGGGTCATAAGTGCATCACCCTTCAAACTGTTTTCCTTCGTATGGCCCACTTAAATCATAGTGTTGTACTATATTTTGACCATTTCTAGAAAACTCAATTAAAAAGTACATGTGTTATACCAACGGAAAGATATTGTTGGGAGAGGTTTTTTTAAATCATGGCTGATGAGATGACAAGATCACAAAGAGCAGTTGAGAGGAACTCAAAAACAAACCAAGCAGTCGAGTATCATCCAAGAGGTCGATCAAGTGGTCAATATTCATCTATGTGATTAATAGTCATCTAGAAAGAAAATCAAATAGCTGATGGTCATCCAGGAGATTGATCGAGTAATTGAGTTAAATGTGGAAGATTCAGCAAGGAGGTCTAGATTAGTTAATAGGATGGGTGGCAAGGAAGTCTTTAAAAGGTTGTGTTGTGTTGAACGGTTATAGCAACTGTTAGAACATGGGAAGCATGTGAAAAACCTAATAGTGTAAATACTTATAACAACTATTAAAATGTGTGAAGCATCTAAGTAGTGCTAAAACGGTTATAACAACCATCAGAACGTGTGAAAAATCTAGATAGTCAGGGAAAAGCTATAAATAGAAGAGGAATGTAACAAAAAGAAATGTCTCACACCAACCCAATCAAAACCAAATATTATCTTTTAATTATCCTTTTAATTGGCAGTATTTTTTACATTTTGTAGTGTAATCCTTTACTTTCGGTTAAGTAAATTACATTTCATAGTGTGATTTTTTTACTTTCTGCTTTTTTATTACATTCTATAGTATAATCTGTAGTAGGTAGTCGTAGCTGTAATTTGAGTCCAAGCTCATACGTTGTTAGAAAAATGATTAGTGTCGACCTGTCAGCCCAATGGTGTTCCGCAGTTATCCTCCGTGACTAACTATAAGAATCCATTTTCGAAATTCTATTTTATCTGTATCGAAAAGTCCTTTCATAATGAAGGCAAAGGCGTAACTCACCATCAGATGACAAATCCTACCCTCTAAATATCATCCGATCCTGTTTACACATTGAGCGAGTGATTGAATAGGCGACTAATCTCATCAAATATCATCCGATCCTGTTTACACATTACATGTCCACCTATCTTAGCGCTTGGGGTCATAATTGTTCGGTTTGAATTAAGTCGCAATTCTAATTCTGGCATGCCCGCATTCCAACTGCTAAAAATCAGAGCCAACAAGTTTTTAGCATGCTTGGTGGGACAAAAAATTACTTGGTTACCATAAATATATACTATGCACCGATTGTGTCAAAAACTAAAGCCAACAAGTTTTTAGCACGCCCAATGGGATGCCATAACATGAACCAATATGAAAGTAGTGAGAAAGTGAGATGACCAAGAAATCTTTATGAGATAATGATGACTTGGCCACATGATATGCACATGACGAATCAGCATATAAAATGGCATTTACGAGCTCAGGTCGAGCAGTTACAAATTCAGGTCGATATTTTCAACAAATGGATGGCTAGCCAGGCTGAAAGCCTGAATACAATATATATTTTTTTAAAGAACACCTAGCATGTCATAGAAAAATGTGCAGTCCTGATGGAAATCTAACATCAGTAACGTCAGCACCACAACTACCTCTTCTATCACAACAAAATATTCATTCAGCTCCAATCTAGGAAATACGGAACGCTCCACTATCCGCCAAGTTCAAGCGACCGGAGCAGGAGGTTAGAAATATTATCATTGAAGAGGGAAACCAGGATATACCTGGGGCCAACCATTCCTTGGGAATCCATATAACATAGAACACGAAACAAGGTAGGCCCTGAACAATCTCCAATGGTTGAATTACGGGGTTTGGTTTGTGACCAAATTATTCAAATTGTTTAAGAAGTAGTAGGTCAAGTGCACGATTGTATTACTACATCGGTCAACTATAAGCCATATTCAAAATGGATTGATTAATAGTCTCCATCGTCACGGCTATTTTTATTTTTTTCCAATCAAGATGACCAAGTTTGACCAAGACAACCGAATTTGTTGTCTCCTAATTAATATGACTGATTTCAACTAGAACGGTCGAATTTATTGTTTTCTAATCAAGATGGTCAAGTTCGACCACGATGGTCAAATTTACCATTTTTCGATCAAGATGACCGAGTTTGATCACGACAATCAAATTTATCATTTTTCGATCATGATGGTCGAGTTCGGCCAAATTAGCTGAAATTGATATTTTTATATGGTCAAGCAATTACATTTATTGTGTCAAACAATAAATCAACATCATATTCATCTTTTAGCAAAGGCGAAGCGATGTAGTGGGCAATGTTGTACTGTATTCTTATCCATTCTTAGGAACCCGGCCAATTAGAAATGACACATGTTATAGTAAGGAAAAGATATTGTCAGTTAAATATCTCTAAGGATGCTTGGAGTGCTTTTTACGAAATAACAGTTAACATGATGAAAAGATAGTGAATAGTTGAAAGGAATTAAAAATTAAACCAAACAGTCCACCAAGCGGCCGAGTGTCATCCAAGAGGTCGACCAAGCGGTTAATATTCATTCAAACAGCTGATCCAGCGGCCAATGGTCATCCAGGAGTTCAATCGAGGGGTCGAGTTGAATTTAGTAGAGTCAGCAAAGAGGCCTATAGAGGTTACTAGGATAGGTAACAAGGAAGTCTCCAGAAGTTGTATAGTTTTAAATGATCACAACAACTGTTAGAACGTGAAAAACATTTAGAAAGCCAAGTAGTGGTAAATGGTTATAACAACTGTTAAAACTTGAGAAGCATCCATAAAGCTAAGTAGTGCTAAAACGATTACAACAATTGTTAAAACGTGTGAAGAATTCAAATAATTAACTAGGGTAAAGCTATAAATAGAAGAAGAATGCAATAAAAAGATATCTCTCATACCAACCCAATCAAAATCAAAGATTATCTTTCAATTACCCTTTCAATTACCAATCTTTTGTACATTCGGTAGTGTAATCATTTACTTTTGATCAAGTATATTATATTTCATAGTATAATTCTTTACTTTCTGCTTGCCATTTATATTTCATAGTGTAATCCATGGCAATACTCGAGTAGCAAGTTGTTTTTTTTTTTTTTTTTAAGGGTGCAAAATTCATTGATTGAAGAAAATGTACAGAGGAGTGGACATTCGGGCGATCCTTGACAAAAAGAGTGGGAGACACCTATCATAAAGAGCAACCCAAGAGGGCTAACAAAAAAAACTAAAACCAATCTAAGGATTTACAAGGAAGGTCCTAATACAACCCAAACTGACTCTATTCAGGAAGATCATCCCCCTCACCTAAGCAGCCGGTTTAGCCCATTTGATAATCTCAGCTAGATAGGTACGGTGGGCTGGCAACGAGTTACCTAGGCTATCCCAGACTTGCATGTGAGAAGACAATCTGAAAGAGTTAGTGTCGAACAGCATAATGGCTCATACGATGGATTCAGTGGTAATTTGAATCCAAGCTCATACGATGGATTCAGTTTTTTATTGGGAGAGGTGTTCCGCAACTATGCTTCACGACCGACAGTAGGAATCCATTTTCTCATTTCGATTTTATCTGTATCGAAAAGTCCTTTCGTAAGGAAAGGTGTAACCCACCATTAGAAGACAAACTCTACCCTCTGAATATTACCTGATCTGGTTTGCACATTGTGTGAGTGGCTGAATAGGCGACCTATCTCATCCAATCTCGATCATACACTACGTGTCCGCTTGATGCTTGGGGTCATAGTTGTTCGGTTTGAATTGAGCCGCAATTCCAATTCCAGTACTCTCGCATTCCAACTGCTAAAAACCAGAGCCAACAAGTTTTTGGCATGCTTGGTGGGATGCCATAACTTTAGCCAGTATAAAAGTAGTGGAAAAGTGAGATGGCTAAGATTTGGTGACTTGGCTACATGATATGCAAATGATGAATCAACATGTTAAAGTAACTATAGTAACCCAATTAATAATCTAATTGTTTAGGGATATCATTAATGGGTCATGTGCCCAATAAATTAATATTCTAATGACACACATATTACTCATGCAACTCTTGAAAGGATTTTAAATAAAATCCAAGCTTTCATTGTCGATTTCAAACCCTCTCTTTGAAGGGATTTGAAACCCTAACTTACTTTATGGTGCCAAGCGACCCCTTATAGTAGAAGGAAGCAATCGAGGTAATTTGATAAAAGGATTATAAAGACACTGAGTGGAGGAGAGATCTATATAAGAATTATGGACGAAGATAGATATTTTAATTAGTTCATTTTGCCTCCTGCCCTGGTAAGGATCCAGGCTATGTCCGTTCAGCGTAAGTTTCTTACACTGGCCTATATAGCATAGATTCCACAATATGGATGGTGCGGGTCATGCTTGGGAGAAAATACTGTAGGGAGCGAATCAGGTGAGACCCCGGATCCACCGACTTGGATGGTACGCTGACTGTGGGGCTCACTGTGATATATTTGATTACATCCACGCTGTTCATCTGTATTGAAAGCTCATTTTAGGGTATGATCAAAAAATGAAGCAGGTCCAAATCTCAGATCCACCATAGTATAGGAAATAGTGGTGATTGACTATGAATTTTTATTTTTTTTTTGTGGGAGATTAAAGCTTCAAATCAAGATATTATTTTTGTGGTCTCTTCATACAGGTGTTTTCTACCTTATGTTCGATGGAAAATAAACATTTCAGTGGAATCCATGAAGTTTTTAGCAGTAAGGATTCAATAATCAACTGTTTCCTATGGTGTGGTCCATCTAAGATTTAAGTCAACTTTTTTTTTTTTTTTTGGGATCATGCCTTAAAATGAGCTGTCAACATGGTTGGACAGTGTGGGTTTAAGGCACATATATACATCATTGTGAGCCCCACAGTCAGGCGTCCTACCCACCTTGGTGGACAGTTTCAATGAATCTATAATTATACATGATGTGGATGTATGTATGACTTAACATTAATTAATTTGTTTCGGGTTTTGGGACGGTTTAGATTATTTGGCCCCGCCCATTGATAAACGATATGGGTGGGACTGGTTGGTAGGTTTAGGGTTCAACTCAAACCTGGGCATTTACTTAAACGGTCACATTTCTAGCCCAAGCTGACCCACTACCCATTTAGCTTGGCCCAACCCCACCTTAGAAGCAGGTTGGGTCTGTTGACTTGAGTCACATGAAACATTGCACCGTTGCTAAAACTCATTCCCAGGTCCAGCCCACTAGCATCTAGGCTACACCCAAAGTGAGCTGAGCCCATTAAATTCATTACTGTTTAGAATTAAACCATGATTTCTTTACAATGATCAACATAAGCCTAGAAGGTGGGCCGTTACAGTGATTATGTTTGAATGGCCTAGGTCATAGGCATGGTGGTCTCATCTTCAGTTAGGTACGGCGTGACCTGGTGGCTACTCTTGAGCGCGGAGAACATCTGTGACTTGACCAAGCTGCGCAAAGGGGGCCCATGGACATGCTCCATTGAACACGTGGGCAACAGTATTATAGCCATATGGGGTATTGTGGGCCCTCCCCGCATGTTTGCCCCCTACGACCAATACTTTATGTTGTACATCTTCTTCCTTGTTGGCACGATGAGCCCAGTCGTTGTGTGGATCATGACGCTTGTTTTCCCTACAAAGAAGTGGTTCGGACTCATCAACGTTTCGACTATTCTACTGACCGCAACCTACATTCCCTTGCTAAACTACTTTAAATATGTAGTGCATAGGAAGTATAAAAGGTGGCAGACTAAGTACCACTACGTCTTATCATCGGGCGTTGGAAGTTGGAGCTGCTTTTATGGCTCTTTTCACGAGTTTCTCACTCCAGACTGAGGGTGTTTATGGGTTAAATTGGTGGGGACTACTGCAACCGGATGATCATTGCCATTAGTAAAGTGTCCAACAGCCCCAGGCAGACACATTGACGGTTTCCCAGTTTTTCATTAACATGGTTTTTGAAAAGTCTCTGGACAAATGTAACAAGCCTCTTTTTTTTTTTCTTTTTACTTTTTTCTTCTTTTTCCCTTCCTTGTGGAAGTTTACAGGATCACTCACATGATATGAAGGCCCCATTTGGATGACTCTGCACAAATTAGTTTATGGAAAATTCGATGTTTTGTGGGAGTGTTGTTTTAGGCATGCAGTTTTTGAATGCTCATTTTATCTAAGTAATGCACATCCTACAACGATGAGGTTATTTTGGTGTTTTCATAGAAAAAGAGCCACACTCAACACTTCTCTGCATTTTCATTGGGCCATGTGCAGATGTCATCAGTGATGACATGGCCCAATGAAAATGTAGGGAATGGGAAACCCTAGCAGTGGCATAGGATTCGAAATCCTCGTTTAAAGTCTCATTCGAAACTCAGAATTACCCCTATTTAATTAGGTTATTACAACACAATGACAACTTTGAAGTCGGCCGATTTGATACTAAGTAACTCAGGAAGCCCTATCGTAAAACTCTGCATGTGGTTTATCCATGCTGTCCATTGTTTTTTCTAGGTAATTTTAGAAGTTGAGCCCAAAATTGAAGCATATCTAAAGCTTAAGTAGACCACACCACAAGAAACAGCGGAAGCAATGATTTTCACCCATGAAACTATGTTAATGATTATTTGTCATCCAACCTATTCATAAGATCACACTTTGATCCAAAACTTTTGTGGCTCAAAATTTTTCAACAATAAATGTTTAATTCATATGATTTCCTGTGCTATAGTCCACTTAATTAAGCTTCAAATATGCTTCATTTTTAGGCTCAAGCCCTAAAATTATTCGAGGAAAAAGGATGAATGGAACGGATAAAATACATAAATCACTATGGGCCCATGGAGTGATGGGGTTGTGAACAAAGAGATGAAGTTCCACTAAAAAAAGTGACAGGGTTGTTAGATTAAATGATGGGGTTCGACTAGATAAAGTTGTGGGTTACCAAGCAGAGTGTCATGATTCCACTAAACAAAGTGATAGAATTCCACCGAACAAAGTAATAGGGTTGATGAATAAAGTGATGGGATTCAATAGAAAAAGTGATAAGGTTGTTGAATAAAGTGACAAGGTTCTATTATACAAAGTGATATGGTTCTAGTAGACAAAGTAATAAGGTTGTAAAGTAATGGAGTTCTGCTATACAAAGTGACGAGGTTCCACTATGCAAAATGAAGGGTTGTCGAAAAAAGTGACATGTTGCATGTATCCGTCGAATCAGGCGAAAAATGCAGCAAAGTCACTAGAGATAATCTCGGAAGACAATCTTGCTTTAACATCAATGAGAGTAAAGAAGTAATAGAGGAAGTAAGAGGACCTAAATCTCTTATCGCCGGCAGTGGCTTTTATCCCCCAAAAGGTGTAGGATCATATAAATCAAGGTGGATTTTGCACGTATGATGAGATGAACTCCTATTTCTAGTCCTACAACATATCAGGCTGCTTCTCAACCAAATCTGGTTGGGAGGTGAGTAGAGTGAGAGGGTAGAGAAAAGTTTAGGCTAAACGGGTTTGGGATCCAAAATTGCCGCTGAAGATATCTCTCTTCATCTGGAAATTGGTGCAAGGGGTCATTCCTATCGATGAAAGGATCAAAGATAAGGGGGTCCATCTGGCCTCGAAATGTGTTTATTATGAGGTGGAGAAGGACGTCGCTCCCAAATCGGAGTCATTAGACTATCTGTTCATCCAGGGGAGACTGGCGGTCAAGGTTTGGAATCTTTTCAGGGATTTTTTTGGTCCACATTTTCCACCCCATAATTCAGTCCAGGAAAGCCTACTCACCTGGTGGCAACCATACCTCCCTGGTGGGAGTTCTTCTAAGCTTTGCCGCCTGACTCTATGTCTCATAGTCTGGGAAATCCAAAAAGCCAGAAACTCAATGAAGTTTGAAGGGAGTAGGCCCAGTGTCAAGGCAGTGGTGGAATGTGTGAAAGGGCCCTTAGCCAAGATAGGCACTGGGCTTCCATCCCCAAATCCTCATCAGCTCACTCAGTTATTGATATTCTGGAACTTAGGGATATCCGTGCCTGTTTTCTAACCGAAAAGATTCGAAGTTGTGAAGTGGATCAGGCCAAAAAGGGGCTGGATAAAATTCAACATGGATGGTTCAACTATTGGTAATCCAGGGGGTTTGGGGGGTGGCGGGATATGCAGAGATATGACAGGTAATCTTCTCTTCGCGTTCTCCACAGACTATGGGAATGAAACCAATAACAGGGCAGAACTCCATGCCTTACATGATGGCATGACTCTCTGTGTCTCCCTGGGGCATACAAAAGTGGTGATAAAATCAGACTCAAAATTTGTGGTTGATGTTTTTACTAATCAGTCCCTCCTAGCGTGGATTTAGAGATATTGGGTGTCTAGAGTAAATGAGCTTAAAAAGGAGGGAAGATTCAAATTTTCCCTTATTCTGAGAGAAGGTAACATGTTGGCTGAGGGTATGATGAAAGATGGCAGTGAAAGTCAAGGTAAACGGTTGTTCAGGAAGGTGGATGAATCGCTGATTCGAATCAGGGGCATGCATGTATCTCTTAGACAAGGCAGGGTTGGGATCCATTAGAGAGATCTAAGGGGGAATCAAGAGTAGCAGGAGTCCTTGATGTGGTCTAGAAGTGTGATAGTTGTTTCTGGTGGCTTCTGAGCTAGGGTGTTGCTTCCCTTTCAGAATGGCTTGTGAAGCTCAGTCTGGTTGCTGAAGCTGAAGAGTTGTGGTCCATTGGTTGGGGGCGATCGCCCATTTGTACATCTTGGGAACTCTAGGGTCCGTTTTTCGGCTGTGATGACTGCTCCTCTGTTTTTTCCCTCTCTTTAGGTCCTTTATTTGCTCGAATTCGGGGTGGTGGTGTGGAGGCATGTTTACTTTCGGGTGTCGCTACTCTATAGTGGCTGAGCCCATTGTTTGTAGTGGGAGTGCCATCCGGGCATAGGGTTCTGTTGTTATTGTTGTTGTTGTTATTTTGTTTGAGTTGTCACAAGTCCTATTGATACATCCTTTCTATTTTTCTGATGTGTTTTCTTTGCTGTACATTTTTCTTTGCTGAGTTAAAAGATAGGTGAGGCATGATCCTTTTTGTAATGCCCAATCGAAATATTTGTAATTCCTACTCTGATCAACGAAGTTTTGGTGGTTCCCACCTTTGTACTCCCACCTTTACTTTTTCTTTTTTCCTTTTTTTTTTAAAATTTTTTTTTAAAATGAGAGAAGAGTTGAAGAAGATGACCAATAAGAATTTGGAGAGGGAAGAAGCGAGAGATGAAGGGATGAAGTGGGAAGGGAAAGAAGTCAAACTGTGAAACTAAACGCGGATTTAAGTGCCTTGCTTGAGGAGTTAGCGACAAAAGTATTTAGTCATCACGGGAAGAATAATTTAACTCTCGAGAGGTTTGAGAATAGAATTGGGAATATCGTGCTCGATATGAATAATATGCAAGAGGAAATGAAACATCTGAAAGAAGAGAACATATCATTACGTGAAGAGATGAAGTGTCACGCCCCAAACTCGGAAACCGGGCTCACAGAATTCCCGATCGCCGAATCCGGCGCCGACAGCCTCCGTAGAACCCCATTCTCGGTTCCTAGCTCCCATTCGCCAGGTTCCAATCGTGGGATGCTACCAGGAGGATTTTCGATGTCAGTTTGATTCGTAATAAGCATAACTAAAGGCATAACCCACAAACAACAACCAAGAACTCCATTACATTTCCACTATGATCAAAAACTTTGAGTACAAGATGTATAAAGGGAAATACAAGATAGTGCTAATAATAAAACTCCAAAGGCTCGACTGCACGCTCCTGCTGCTACTACGCTACGGCTGCGTCCTGACGTCACCTGCACGCATCAATCGTGCATAAGCTTATAGAAAGCTTAGAGGGCGGTGTAAGTGTGTGCGCAATACGAGCGTGCTCAGAATACAAGGTTAGAGTAATGCGAAATTTTGCTGATGAATACGTGAATGCAATCAGCCGTACCAAGGCTATACAGTACAAAATATGAATGCGAGCGGCCATATCCAGACCATGTGATGCGAGATGCAACTCAAGCATGCCAATCCTCATCATATATCAGTACAGTTCTCATTCTGGATAATCACCGGGGTCTAGTACACTCTACGCCAGTTTGCCGTCCCTATCCGAACGCACAACTGGGAGAGCAGAAGAGACCTCACTATCCGCCTGCCAATATCGGGCCCGGCTCGTCGATAGCGGACCGATTCCTCAAGCTGGTCAAACTCAACCTAGAAGTTGCCCCCTCACTCAGGCGGGTAAGGTCACACCCCTTTCCAACCGACCACGACACAGTGGGAGACGCGACCTACTGGTATACGGCCCTCGTGCGCTCATGTATCCACTCGGTCTCGACGTTAGAGTCATCCTCTGGTACCATCGGGTTTAGGGATTTTCACCCAGGGACATCTATGGCGCCCGTATGCTAGAACCAAATATTTCCGGTATTCAATCCAGCCACCCACGATGCATCTGTGGAGGCTATGGCCCTGATGTCGCTAGGGCATATAATAATCACAATCATACAAATGCAAGTGCATGAGTCACACTACCAGTCATGCAACAATCCTACGTGTACCATGCACTATGGCAACTCCACCTACCAGGGAGCCCATAAACAGTTCGCCCGAAGGCATATGCTATGATCAGTCACTTCTCATATCAGTCATACATATGATGCGTATGATAATGAATCATGGATTTATACTAAACATGTATATAGAGATGAGCTCTGTGTATAACTGAGATGGGCCTAGACGGCCTACTTACTACAAGTATGGGCCTATTAGTGGGCCTTAGGGAGTGTTACAATGCGGACATTTAACCAACATTGTACCTACAATGTGGACGTCTAACCATCATTGTTCCTGAGGCATTACTTACTATAAATATCGTTATTTGCCATGGAGGGATCACGCATTGCAATGGACCTAGTTGCACTCAATTTGGGCCTTAAGTACATCAATTGAGCCGTATCATATGGGCCTTGCATTCATCAAATGAATCACCTTAATGAGCCTCACCAATGGGCCTTAGGTCCTTTGCAATGGGTTATAACCCATGGGCCTTAGAATTCATTAAAATGAGCCCAATCATGTGAGCTTTATGTACATCAAATGGGCCTAATCACATAGGCCTTATATATACCAAGGTGGGCCTCAACGATGGGCCACAAATACATCAATTAGGCCTACACACATGGGCCCATAAATAACAAAGTGGGCCTTAGTGGGCGGGCCACAAATACATTAAGATGGGCCTCAACAATGGCCTTAAAATGATCTCAAAATGGTTGGACGATTTGGATGAAACTCATGCATCATGGTAGACTCCCATGTGGGCCCACTATAACATTTATTTCCAGCCAATCCTGGGCCCACTGAAATGCTTATTTGCCACCCAACCTGTTGTTAAGGCCGTGTGGCAAGGGGCCCGCCAAAATGTTTATTTTACATTCCACCTGTTGATAAGGCCATGTAGCAAGGGGCCCACCAAAATGTTTATTTTCCATTCAAACCTGTTGATAAGGTCATATAGACCCAGGGCCCACCGAAATGTATATTTTCTACCCAACCTGGGTCCACTGTACTATTTATTTGCATCCAAACTGTTTATTGAATCACATGGCCTAGGGCCCACTGTAATGTTTATTGCCATCCAAACCTGTTCATAACGTCACGTGGCCAGGGGCCCACAAGATGGACGGCGTGGACACAATACATACATCTGAGTGGGGGCCACCGTCCACTGGCGTGGACGGACGGCGTGAGTAAAACACTTGCATCACAGTGGGTGTCACCACCCACTGTTGTGTACGGTGTGGTAAGCCACACATACCACAGTGGGTCCCATATAGGGCCCACCAAAGTGTTTATTTGTAATCCAACTCGTCCATTACGTGTGTCCCACCTGTTTGAGGGTTCACACCAAGTTTTAGCTACATTCAAAATTCAGGTAGGCCCCACCAAGTGTTTTTATATGATTTAGGCATGTCTTCACATGATTTGGATGGTATGGCCCACCTGAGTTCAGTTTGTGGATGATTTTTGGAGTCAACGCACCATTCAAGGGGACCTATTAAATGAACGGTATAGATGCAAAATATACATCATGGTGGAGTCTACAAGTGGGCCAATACGGCCACCCTTTTTAACGTGGACGTCTCTGGACTCATGGCACAAAGTCATGCCAAAAAAGAAAATTATTTTTTTATCCTAGGTGCGACCCACATTAACCAGATCTACCCCATCCATTGCATGTGTTCCACAAAATTAGGCGTCCAAACCAAGTTTCAGCCACGTCCAAATTTCAGGTAGGCCCCACCAAATGTTTTTGTATGTTTCAGGCATGTCTCCTTATGATTTTAGATGGTATGGCCCACCTGAGTTCCGGATTGGTCCCAAATTTTGGTTCAACGCCTAAATTAATCTGAGGAAGATGGTGAAAAGCTTGGATTAAATCCATGCATTAAGTTGGGGCTTACACGAGTGGCCCACCATTTTCCTTCTTTTCCTTTCTTTCTCTGGACGTAAAGTAGACAAAAGCATGCATAGATTTTCTTTATTTTTGTTTTCCTAGGTGGGACCCACATTAAATAGATCTACCCCGTCCATTGCATGTGTCCCACAAAATTAAGGGTCCAAACCAAGTTTCAGGTGGGTCCAAGCTTCTGGTGGACCCCAGAAATCATTTTTTTAAGTTTTAAAGGAAGATATTAGTATTCTTAATGCCACGGCCCGCCAGATAATTGGATCGATCTCATTTTTCGGCTCAACGCCTAAAACGATCCCGAGAATAAAATGGATGGCTTGGATTAAAAATATACATCAAGGTGGGGCCATGTTAGAGCAGCCCACCATTTTCCTTTTCTTTTTCTTTCTTCCTTTATTCCCTTTCTGTTGAAACGTCCAGCGTCCCAGACGCTGGACGGTCTTTTGTTAAATTTTTTTTTTTTGAGTGTGGGCCTTGATGGAGTGGGCCACCACTGATGGGTGTCATGGGCTCAATGTCCAAGGTGGGCCCCACTTGAATAAAAATTACATCAAGGTGGGATCCATTCAAGTGGGCCACACCCTCCTATTGCAATAAAATGAAATAAAATAAAATAAAATAAAATAAAATAAAATAAAAGAGAGAGAGAGAGAGACATGGAGAGTGGGACACGGCTTGTGATGGAGGGACCCCGTCATTATGGGCCCTCCCTAACAACAAATCATGTAACAAGTGGGCCTTAAAACATGTGGGACCTCCGAAATTTAAAATCAACGGTGGGGATCCTTTCCCCACCGACATGGACGGTCTAGATGACCTTTGAAGAGAAAATAAACATCATGATGGGGTCCATGGAGAATGGCCCCATCATGGAATGATCATGATGATCCATGTGGTCCATCGGCCACAAATAAGGGTCTCAAGTGAGATCCACACCATGGATCGGTGGGCCTCACTTGGTCCACCATAAAAATAATAAAAACTACCCTATAGAGGCACCCACCGTCCGATCTTCTCGCTCCTAGGGGTTCCTTGGCACCTTGTCTTCAACTTCAATGGCTAAGATGAAGAATGGAGGGTTGAGATGGGAGATTTTGGGGTAGGAAGGTGGGCCACTTGAAGCTTAGGGATTTTTGCAAAATTCCATACGTGGGATGTTTGCTTGGGAGCTTTTTCTTTGAAATGAGAAAGAGAGAAAGAGAGAGAGTGATGTAAAGGGAGAGAGAGAGAGTGATGGATGGATGGGTGAGTGATGGTTGTGTAAGAAAAGTATGGGTTAGGAAGACTTTTGTGCCTTTTTGTGTAAGAAAGGTATGGGTTGAGAAGACTTTGTTGGCTTTTGTGTAAGAGAGGTATGGGTTTGGAAGACTTTTGTGGTTGCTTGGGAAAAGGGATGGAAGTGATGTGTACTTGACATGTGATGGGTTGATGGGTGATTGATTGTTGGGATTGATGTGATTGATGTGACACATCGTTGAGATTCCCTTGGTTTTCGCAACGCGCGGCGTTTTCTCGCACCGAACGTTGGCCCATATCTCTTGATCCGGGTATCGCCTCGGCGCGCGAGTCGCGGTATCGGAACCGCGGCGACGGTGCGGTCGCTATGGTATTGGTATCGGGTTGAGTCGACTCGGGTTGTCGGCACGTGAATCAGGGTCGTGCGTCGATATTGTTTAAGGGTCGAAAGTTGCCAGAATTCGACCGGTACGACCGCGGAAGTGTACGGAAAGGTATGGACCAAGATACGGGTCTTACAGCTCTCCCCACCTAATAAAAATTTCGTCCTCGAAATTTACACTACGATTGTAGCTAAATACGACTCATAATAGGATAGGGAACTTAACATCATATATGATCAAAACACAACATATCATCAAATTCAAACACCTAAAAGATAGGGATAACGCTCACGAATCTTAAGCTCTAACTCTCAAGACGCATCATGGCGGCGTAGGGGTCAAGTCACGTGAATCGTCAACGACTACTCCTGATGACTGGGGGTCCTGCTGGACGGTATAAAATCTGCCCCGAGCCTGCTGGGGAGGTGTAGGTCCCCTCTGAGGTCTCTGCTGCTGTGGGGGAGGTCCCGAAGGCTGGTGCTGCTGCTGAGGGGGCTGTTGTGGTGCTCTTGGCTGCTGTGGAGGCTGTTGTGGTGCTCTCGGCTGCTGCTGCCGAGGTCGGGGACACTCCCACCTACGGTGTCCTATCCCACCGCATCCATAGCAAGTGTCAGAAAGCTGTCTCTGCGGTGGTGCCGCTGGGGGTGCCGACGGTGCTACTGGTACTCTGGCAGATGGATGGCTCCTGTGTCTTTGTGGTCGTCGATGCTGTTGTGAGCTACTGGAGGGGGCCTGTCTCTTCTGACCCCTCCTCTGATCTCGATCAGCCTGCGTGCTGGCCCACTCAGTCTCATAGATCTGAGCCCTCCGCACTACAGCCTGAAAGGTAGGGAGCTCATGCCCGACAACACGACCTCGAAGGCCGTAACGTAAGCCGTGCTCGAAACGGCGGGCCTTCCGCCCCTCGTCATCAACCATGTATGGTGCAAATCTCGAGAGAGCCACAAAACGGGCCGCGTACTGTGCCACGGTCATGTCTCCCTGCACCAGAGTCTCGAACTCTAAAGCTCGCTGACGGCGGATATGGTCGGGAAAGTACTGCTCCTCGAATCGGTCAACAAAATCCTCCCATGTCCAGACATAATCAGGTCCGGCAACACGGGTAACAGAGGTCCACCAATGCTCGGCCTCACCCTGAAAGAGGAATACTGCTAACCGAACGCGCTGCTCGGTCGTACATAACATGGTATCGAATATCTTCTCCACATCGGAGCGCCATCTCTCAGCTGCAGTCGGATCTGGCTCACCCTGAAAACGTGGGGGATCAAGCCGCCTGAACTCACGTAGTAGGGCGCTCGCGCGCTCCTGCTCTGCCTGAGCTGGTGAAACAGCTGGGCGCCTGCCCTGTCCCTGTAGTGCAGCTGTCACAGCCTGCAACATCTGCTGTAACTGAGAGGCACTCACAGTCACAGTCGGCTCCTCATCAGCCTCAGGTAGAGGAATGTCATCCTCATGGGAGGAATCAGGGATCTCTGAGGGTGGAACGGGAGACGCAGGAGGTAAAGCTGGAGCCTCCGATGGTGAAGCAGAATCCTCAGGTGGTGGTGCGGGAGTCGAGCGAGTAACTCTCGCAGGCGCCATATTCTACAGGAAAGAGCGAAAGCGCCTATCATCTTCAAAAACTCTCGAATGTACGTATGTTAACGGTCTAAATCGGAAAGTCGTGAAGCTATCCGAACTTCAGAACTTAGTCATTCTTCACTCATAGCAAACATGTAATGTTGTTCTCGGTTATTCCCAAGTTATGCTCTGATACCAACTTCTGTCACGCCCCAAACTCGGAAACCGGGCTCACAGAATTCCCGATCGCCGAATCCGGCGCCGACAGCCTCCGTAGAACCCCATTCTCGGTTCCTAGCTCCCATTCGCCAGGTTCCAATCGTGGGATGCTACCAGGAGGATTTTCGATGTCAGTTTGATTCGTAATAAGCATAACTAAAGGCATAACCCACAAACAACAACCAAGAACTCCATTACATTTCCACTATGATCAAAAACTTTGAGTACAAGATGTATAAAGGGAAATACAAGATAGTGCTAATAATAAAACTCCAAAGGCTCGACTGCACGCTCCTGCTGCTACTACGCTACGGCTGCGTCCTGACGTCACCTGCACGCATCAATCGTGCATAAGCTTATAGAAAGCTTAGAGGGCGGTGTAAGTGTGTGCGCAATACGAGCGTGCTCAGAATACAAGGTTAGAGTAATGCGAAATTTTGCTGATGAATACGTGAATGCAATCAGCCGTACCAAGGCTATACAGTACAAAATATGAATGCGAGCGGCCATATCCAGACCATGTGATGCGAGATGCAACTCAAGCATGCCAATCCTCATCATATATCAGTACAGTTCTCATTCTGGATAATCACCGGGGTCTAGTACACTCTACGCCAGTTTGCCGTCCCTATCCGAACGCACAACTGGGAGAGCAGAAGAGACCTCACTATCCGCCTGCCAATATCGGGCCCGGCTCGTCGATAGCGGACCGATTCCTCAAGCTGGTCAAACTCAACCTAGAAGTTGCCCCCTCACTCAGGCGGGTAAGGTCACACCCCTTTCCAACCGACCACGACACAGTGGGAGACGCGACCTACTGGTATACGGCCCTCGTGCGCTCATGTATCCACTCGGTCTCGACGTTAGAGTCATCCTCTGGTACCATCGGGTTTAGGGATTTTCACCCAGGGACATCTATGGCGCCCGTATGCTAGAACCAAATATTTCCGGTATTCAATCCAGCCACCCACGATGCATCTGTGGAGGCTATGGCCCTGATGTCGCTAGGGCATATAATAATCACAATCATACAAATGCAAGTGCATGAGTCACACTACCAGTCATGCAACAATCCTACGTGTACCATGCACTATGGCAACTCCACCTACCAGGGAGCCCATAAACAGTTCGCCCGAAGGCATATGCTATGATCAGTCACTTCTCATATCAGTCATACATATGATGCGTATGATAATGAATCATGGATTTATACTAAACATGTATATAGAGATGAGCTCTGTGTATAACTGAGATGGGCCTAGACGGCCTACTTACTACAAGTATGGGCCTATTAGTGGGCCTTAGGGAGTGTTACAATGCGGACATTTAACCAACATTGTACCTACAATGTGGACGTCTAACCATCATTGTTCCTGAGGCATTACTTACTATAAATATCGTTATTTGCCATGGAGGGATCACGCATTGCAATGGACCTAGTTGCACTCAATTTGGGCCTTAAGTACATCAATTGAGCCGTATCATATGGGCCTTGCATTCATCAAATGAATCACCTTAATGAGCCTCACCAATGGGCCTTAGGTCCTTTGCAATGGGTTATAACCCATGGGCCTTAGAATTCATTAAAATGAGCCCAATCATGTGAGCTTTATGTACATCAAATGGGCCTAATCACATAGGCCTTATATATACCAAGGTGGGCCTCAACGATGGGCCACAAATACATCAATTAGGCCTACACACATGGGCCCATAAATAACAAAGTGGGCCTTAGTGGGCGGGCCACAAATACATTAAGATGGGCCTCAACAATGGCCTTAAAATGATCTCAAAATGGTTGGACGATTTGGATGAAACTCATGCATCATGGTAGACTCCCATGTGGGCCCACTATAACATTTATTTCCAGCCAATCCTGGGCCCACTGAAATGCTTATTTGCCACCCAACCTGTTGTTAAGGCCGTGTGGCAAGGGGCCCGCCAAAATGTTTATTTTACATTCCACCTGTTGATAAGGCCATGTAGCAAGGGGCCCACCAAAATGTTTATTTTCCATTCAAACCTGTTGATAAGGTCATATAGACCCAGGGCCCACCGAAATGTATATTTTCTACCCAACCTGGGTCCACTGTACTATTTATTTGCATCCAAACTGTTTATTGAATCACATGGCCTAGGGCCCACTGTAATGTTTATTGCCATCCAAACCTGTTCATAACGTCACGTGGCCAGGGGCCCACAAGATGGACGGCGTGGACACAATACATACATCTGAGTGGGGGCCACCGTCCACTGGCGTGGACGGACGGCGTGAGTAAAACACTTGCATCACAGTGGGTGTCACCACCCACTGTTGTGTACGGTGTGGTAAGCCACACATACCACAGTGGGTCCCATATAGGGCCCACCAAAGTGTTTATTTGTAATCCAACTCGTCCATTACGTGTGTCCCACCTGTTTGAGGGTTCACACCAAGTTTTAGCTACATTCAAAATTCAGGTAGGCCCCACCAAGTGTTTTTATATGATTTAGGCATGTCTTCACATGATTTGGATGGTATGGCCCACCTGAGTTCAGTTTGTGGATGATTTTTGGAGTCAACGCACCATTCAAGGGGACCTATTAAATGAACGGTATAGATGCAAAATATACATCATGGTGGAGTCTACAAGTGGGCCAATACGGCCACCCTTTTTAACGTGGACGTCTCTGGACTCATGGCACAAAGTCATGCCAAAAAAGAAAATTATTTTTTTATCCTAGGTGCGACCCACATTAACCAGATCTACCCCATCCATTGCATGTGTTCCACAAAATTAGGCGTCCAAACCAAGTTTCAGCCACGTCCAAATTTCAGGTAGGCCCCACCAAATGTTTTTGTATGTTTCAGGCATGTCTCCTTATGATTTTAGATGGTATGGCCCACCTGAGTTCCGGATTGGTCCCAAATTTTGGTTCAACGCCTAAATTAATCTGAGGAAGATGGTGAAAAGCTTGGATTAAATCCATGCATTAAGTTGGGGCTTACACGAGTGGCCCACCATTTTCCTTCTTTTCCTTTCTTTCTCTGGACGTAAAGTAGACAAAAGCATGCATAGATTTTCTTTATTTTTGTTTTCCTAGGTGGGACCCACATTAAATAGATCTACCCCGTCCATTGCATGTGTCCCACAAAATTAAGGGTCCAAACCAAGTTTCAGGTGGGTCCAAGCTTCTGGTGGACCCCAGAAATCATTTTTTTAAGTTTTAAAGGAAGATATTAGTATTCTTAATGCCACGGCCCGCCAGATAATTGGATCGATCTCATTTTTCGGCTCAACGCCTAAAACGATCCCGAGAATAAAATGGATGGCTTGGATTAAAAATATACATCAAGGTGGGGCCATGTTAGAGCAGCCCACCATTTTCCTTTTCTTTTTCTTTCTTCCTTTATTCCCTTTCTGTTGAAACGTCCAGCGTCCCAGACGCTGGACGGTCTTTTGTTAAATTTTTTTTTTTTGAGTGTGGGCCTTGATGGAGTGGGCCACCACTGATGGGTGTCATGGGCTCAATGTCCAAGGTGGGCCCCACTTGAATAAAAATTACATCAAGGTGGGATCCATTCAAGTGGGCCACACCCTCCTATTGCAATAAAATGAAATAAAATAAAATAAAATAAAATAAAATAAAATAAAAGAGAGAGAGAGAGAGACATGGAGAGTGGGACACGGCTTGTGATGGAGGGACCCCGTCATTATGGGCCCTCCCTAACAACAAATCATGTAACAAGTGGGCCTTAAAACATGTGGGACCTCCGAAATTTAAAATCAACGGTGGGGATCCTTTCCCCACCGACATGGACGGTCTAGATGACCTTTGAAGAGAAAATAAACATCATGATGGGGTCCATGGAGAATGGCCCCATCATGGAATG
Source organism: Magnolia kwangsiensis (assembly GCA_037074715.1). Classification (NCBI taxonomy): domain Eukaryota; kingdom Viridiplantae; phylum Streptophyta; class Magnoliopsida; order Magnoliales; family Magnoliaceae; genus Magnolia; species Magnolia kwangsiensis. The sequence goes on from CM073583.1 coordinate 16,279,841, forward strand.
ATCATGATGATCCATGTGGTCCATCGGCCACAAATAAGGGTCTCAAGTGAGATCCACACCATGGATCGGTGGGCCTCACTTGGTCCACCATAAAAATAATAAAAACTACCCTATAGAGGCACCCACCGTCCGATCTTCTCGCTCCTAGGGGTTCCTTGGCACCTTGTCTTCAACTTCAATGGCTAAGATGAAGAATGGAGGGTTGAGATGGGAGATTTTGGGGTAGGAAGGTGGGCCACTTGAAGCTTAGGGATTTTTGCAAAATTCCATACGTGGGATGTTTGCTTGGGAGCTTTTTCTTTGAAATGAGAAAGAGAGAAAGAGAGAGAGTGATGTAAAGGGAGAGAGAGAGAGTGATGGATGGATGGGTGAGTGATGGTTGTGTAAGAAAAGTATGGGTTAGGAAGACTTTTGTGCCTTTTTGTGTAAGAAAGGTATGGGTTGAGAAGACTTTGTTGGCTTTTGTGTAAGAGAGGTATGGGTTTGGAAGACTTTTGTGGTTGCTTGGGAAAAGGGATGGAAGTGATGTGTACTTGACATGTGATGGGTTGATGGGTGATTGATTGTTGGGATTGATGTGATTGATGTGACACATCGTTGAGATTCCCTTGGTTTTCGCAACGCGCGGCGTTTTCTCGCACCGAACGTTGGCCCATATCTCTTGATCCGGGTATCGCCTCGGCGCGCGAGTCGCGGTATCGGAACCGCGGCGACGGTGCGGTCGCTATGGTATTGGTATCGGGTTGAGTCGACTCGGGTTGTCGGCACGTGAATCAGGGTCGTGCGTCGATATTGTTTAAGGGTCGAAAGTTGCCAGAATTCGACCGGTACGACCGCGGAAGTGTACGGAAAGGTATGGACCAAGATACGGGTCTTACATGAAGTTCTTGAGGGAAGAGTTAAGGGTCGAGGTTGTCAACTTTCCCAATTGTCAACCTCAACCCTTCACACCGCCCAATCTCGACCCTTATTAGATGAAATTCATGACCCTTATTAGATGATAACTACAACTCCTTAATAAATAATAATCACAACCCTAAATGGTTGATAACCACGACCCTTTGGATGACATTCTACATTGTTACTACTTCGACCTTCCTTAACATAGTACTAAAACGCATCACAACCTATTCCCTTAAAAAAAATAGTCTCAGCAATGCCAAGATTTAATGTTTAATTTACCTTAAAAATTAACTAATACTATAATTTACTATAAGAGTAGGGACATTGATCGAAGAATTTCTAGATAGACATCAGAGGATGTTGGAAAATGCTATAATCGTGGTGGTGGGAGTGGTGAATAAAGCTTCAACGAAGAGGATTTTTTAGTTAAATGCCGGAAAATGCTAGATAGATGTCGGAGGAGATAAATGACGAAGAGAAATGAATGACTTCAAAGAATATGAGTTTTTGGATGAACGCCAGAGAATGCTAGATGCATGTCGGATGAGAGAAATGCAAGAGAGAAAGGATGAAAGGAAAGTGGTAGTAGATTCCACGATATTCAGTTTTCTAAGAAAGAATGACCTCTGTAGAAAATGTAAAAAGACAATATTTGGCCATTTCTAAGGGCGTTCATACATCATTTGTAGGGTCCACCATTACATATGTGTGGAATCCACTCTATCCATTAATCTCAAAATTTTATGAAAGGCTAGGGTTGGAAACTTGATCAACATTCGCTAGTTACATTGACCATACAAGAAAATATTTCATAACAAATAGATACTGTTACAAGTTATCAAGTTTTATGGGCCATACAGATATCGTGTTAGCAAAAGGTTAACATCTTTACCATATAAATAAAGATGTACAAAGAAAATGAACAGATTGGATCTAAATTCTAATATGCCCAATAGCAAATCTTATCCACATTACTTACTTGGAATTGGATATTACCTAACTTATTCTTCATTCAAAATCCATACAGCTGTTGATCCAAGGACAGGAGCAATTTCATCTGACAAACTTTTTAAAACCTATCAAATGGCTACCCTTAGAATATTTTAAACTTCATTTCCTTTTTGAAAATTTGACCATACCACAAGGCTATAGTCAAAATCATTTAACCATACCATGAGGTTAGTACTTCAAAATCCCTATGTAATACTCAGGTATCGTGTGATGCATAGGGTGACTCCTTGAAATGATGGGCATGAAATACATTAATCACATAAAAAATGGTTGAAAATTCCTAACTTGTTTGTTGAAATTAGACAAATAGATATTTTTCATTTTTAATTGTCCAATAAATGTGTGATGATCCAATGGTCAGGCTATCAAATAAATATAAGGAAATTTTACAAAGAATTACCTAATTAATATGAAATTTACATTTTAATACCTTTTATAAAAATGTTTTAAATCAACTACCTCATTAAATAATATTATTATCATTCCACTACCTTCGGTCGTGCCCTTTTTAACATTTCAGTTTCTTTTATAAAAATATTTTAAATCTACTACCTCATTAAATAATATTATTATCATTCCACTACCTTCGGTTACGCCCTTTTTAGCTAAGGTTGGGTCAGCATGTGTATAAATGGGTTGGCTACTTTGGAGGACCACATTGTAATGTTTATGTAAAATCCATCACAACCAACAAGTGTGTCATCTCATGTTAAGCCAATGGCCAAAAAATCACCCCAATCCATAATTTAGGTGGACCGCATGATTGGAAATAGTTTTCATGCAATATTTACCCTCCAAATTATTTCCTTTGGTATGGCCTACCTCAATCACGGATTGTTCACTCCCCAAGTACAGGGTTGTGATGTAGTAATAACTCGGTAAGACCGAGGTCGAATCCCAAGGGACTGAAACTTGTACGTGATCTAAAACTAATTAGAACTAGAACTAGGCTAAGATAAAATATAATCTGATTGAATTTGAAGGAATACTGGTGAAATAATTATCTAAACTTGAGAGAAATCAGGAGAAGAGAACTAGGGATTCAGAGGATCCACTTGTAGAGATCAGGAAGATCTTATGCATGTTTGATGAAAATTAACTGAACTGACATTGATCTAGTTTTAGAGAGATGAAAGGTATATGAATTAGAATGGATTCCATCACCAAACCATGCCCAAAAGACTATGGCAAATAACAAAATTAAACTAATTACCAACCCATCACATGTATGAAGGTTAGGAAGGGTACCGACATCCAACCATGCCCAGGAGACTATGGTGAACAACAGGGCTTCCTGACATCATAAACATTAAAGAGAACGGACATATTCAAAGCCATTGCAAACCCATTGTAATTTTAGTCACAACGGACTATTAAAAACCTAAAACATTTCCATAATAATTAACTAAAATCAACGTCAATTCATGCATTAAAATTAAAATAAAATCAAATCTCGCATCTCACTACAAGCTTCACCTCTTAGCCCTAGCTAAGAGGTTTAGCCAGACATGGATGGCTAAATCTCCACAATAAAAATAAAAAGAAAATACTCTTTTTTTTTTCTTCTGCTTCACGTCCCTGCCCGAGCCTCCACGTCTCTCTTTTTCTTCCTTCCTACACCTAAATGAATGCTCCCCACGTCTAAAACCTCCCTATATAGCTGCTGGAGTGGTGAAAATCGAATTTGAATCGGATTTGGAAAGCTATGCATGCCCATTGAAAGCTTTTTCACAGTCAAGTTCGGTGCTTCGAAACACGCCACTTTTCTCGCTCAAATTCCAAAGAAACACCGTCTCTTAGAATTTTATTGGGTCCTCTACATGATAGACGGTTCAGATCTGCCGTATGATCAAAGATGGTGGGCCAAAACCGCCTGAAAAAGTCAGTTTTCGCGGATGTGCGAAACCTTTCGCACCATTTCGCTGTTGTGATCGTTGGGCCCCACAGAAGCATTTTCTGAAAAATCCACCCCGTCCATTGGATTTAGAACGAAATTTCAGTCAAGAATGGATGGTTTTGAACGTCCATTGACGTGGTCCAGAGAAGAAATCACAAAAGGATCAGTTTTGAACGTTGCAGGGCAGCCCTTTTGTGGCCCTTGTATCGCACACGTGTGTATGCATGGATGCAAAAGGTCAGCATGTTTTTGTAGTATTCGAGCCCTTCTATACGGTTAACGGGTCAGATTTTCCGTACGGGTGATGTGTGGGTCCCACAGAGATCCATAAAATGGACCAGAGCCGTCCGTTCGCTGCACGTAAGAAATTTTTTTATTTTTTTATTTTTTTCCCACTTGCCGTGCACGGATAGTGTATATATGCACTATACACATTCTATATATGTGGGGTCCATGATGATGTGTTTCTGAAATCTGATCCAGTCATTCATCTTCTCATATTATTTAAGCCGTCAATACCAAAGTTGAGGTAGTTCCAGATATCAGGTGGGCCCCAAATTGAATATTAATGGGCTGATCTGTCTGTTGGCCCACTTCCTGAGATCTTCAATGTCTGAAATTTAAAATGTACGGTTAATTTATAGCCCTTATCTCATGTATAAAGTTTCGGACCGATTAGATGTCAGAAACCATGTGATCTTGCATTCTGGATGCGTTTCAAGCCACTTGAGCTTCAGTTTCTTAGTTTTCTCGGATTTCTGACCATGTATATCTGTCAATCTTGGTCCCCTGGAGTGTGTCCCATGCTTTGGTGAATGCATTTAGTATCCTATTTCGATCCAAGCTTGTAAAATCAACCTGCAACATAAACACGATTAAATCAGCCGTTAAACACTATTATGCTCATAAATCCGGACAATATTTGGGGTCTAATATGCACTATTGGACCCTCAACACGGATGAGCCTGATTTTTAGGCCCTATGCCTAAAACAATTTTGTGGCATCTAATGGTTAGAGTGGATTTCATATCATCATTGCATTGGGCTCGGTAAAAACCGAAGGTGGACATCTCTCTCTGTGAATTATCTTCTTTGGTATGTCCTACTTGAATCACAAGTAAGCCTAATTTTTTGGGTCAGAGCCTAAACTACAAATCTAATGGTCAAAGTAGATCTTTAGATGAGCATCATGGTGAACCCTACCAAAAATCAAGTCCTGGCATCCCTCTCTCCATTGAACACCACCCTTTAATCTAACAGGGTTCAACATGATATTTATGTAAGATCTACTTCGACCATTAGATATTTAATATAATATTATGCTAAAGAAAAAAAATTTGAGTTGATTATTGATTCTAGTGGCCCATATCAAAGGAAACAATTGGGAGAGAGACATCTACCCTTGATTTTTATAGGGTCCACCATGAAAATTATATGAAATCCACTCCAATCTTCGGATTCAACACAAACATTTAGAACTCTATTGCCAAAATCATATACATTAGGGATTAACATGGACCACACTAATGAAATGGTTTAGAGGATGAGCATTACCTGTACATTATTTTCAATTTTGTGATTCACCTAAATCATAGATAGAGTTGATTTTTGAGTTAATCCAAAATGGAGTGACCCACCTAGTGGTTTGGGTAGATTTTACATAAACATTATGGTGGAACCTACCCAAGCCACCCACCCATTTGCTCTCATGGGGGGCCATGATGGAAGGTAGTGAAATGATAATTATATTGATTAGTAAGGTAACTTTGTAAAAATGTACATAATGTAAATTACAAATTAATTAGGTAGTTTTTGATAAAATTCCCTAAAATTATTAGGTTATTACTTAGAGTGTCCTTTTCAATTCCACCCCTTAAATAGGTGCACAATTTAGCATGGTCTATACATGGTACATGACCCGCACTTCTACACAAGTCTTTTACATTTGGTCGACAAATGTCCATATAATCCATGGGGACAAGATGTAGGGACTTTGATTAGGCCATGTGCTGCTACTAGAAATGGACACAACCTAACCAGGCTTAAACGTGCTTTGAGTGGCTATGATCTTACAGCCACAATACCCTATTCAAATCCCACCACATCAGATCACCATGAAATCTGCAATATGTCTCCACTCTATGGTACTAAATTACCTTTCTTTTGTTAAAATACATGAGTACTAGTGGGTCATGAACTAGGGCCTAATTTTTTTAGTAGTGTTTTAAAATTCGGTTAGGTCAATCGGACCAGTTTAGACCTGGCGCATATTGAGTACTAATCCCACCACGACCTAGAAATGGACAAGGTTGACAGGGCTACAGGGCTCACCGTGGTGTATGTGTCCCATGCATGCCATCTATTCAGAACTTAAGCCCAAAAAAAGGCAGATTGAAGTCTCAAGTAGACCATATTACAAGAAGTAATAGGGACTGAGCACCTATGGTTGAAAACTTAGGGGTTATAGAAGTTTTGGACCAAGCCAATATTTATGTTTTCCCTTCACGCAAGTCTATATGACCTTGTGACAAGGTTGGATAGCGAATAATCATCATGGTGGGTGTAACAACCCTAAATTTCGGTGCATAAAAAAAATTAAAATAAATATTTAAATATTTTATTTTTAAATAAAAAATAAAAATAAGTCAATAGTTGATAGAAAGGTCTAAGGATTGATTATGGATCGATTCTTGAAGTAGTAATAATAATTTTTTTATCAAATGTCGTAAAAAAAAAAAAAATTCAAATTCAAGATAAGGGAGGATGTGCTCATCCTATCTTGAAGTTTATTTAAAAATGGATACGTAAGTTCTAATCCTTATATCTTTTTAATTTTTTATTATGTTGTTAATTTTTTTTCAATATATACAATGGATAGTATGGATTATCCACATGATCATTGTATAAGTATGAAGAGAATAATTTAATAAAGTGATGCTTTATGATTTCAGATCTAGTCAGTAATATTTTAGAAATAAATTTAATCGATGAAATCTAATTGTGTTAAGATAGATCTAAACAGATCATTTGATCATAAGCACCAAAAGATAATAGTGCCTTGAATTTCAGATCGATCTAACCATCAGATGGGCCACACTAGTCAGATTTATATATGTTTAATAAGGAAAACTTAAACTTCTACACAACTGATTGGTATCACTTAGCATAGAAAGTCAAGATGAGTCATTGAAGTATATGTGGTTAGATCTACACCATCCATCTAATGTGTAGAGATAAAATATGTTATGACCTTAAGAATCTTGATAATCCAATGATCCGGTGAGCTACCCCGATTAATCATTTGACATTCAATTTTAGGACCTTAAAAAGAAAATCTAAAATTTGATAAATATATAAATTTAATTATTTGATCATTTAGGATTTTTTTACCTAAGATGTATATCAAAGGTGAGCCCCACTATGTAATATAATCAGATGAATAATAATGTTGTTAATATAACTGATAGGATCTCTGAATTCAAACCAACCTAATTGCCTTGTATATTCTACACTACTAGACTTAGGTGAGTAACCTAACATGTCTTATGATCCATTGGAATTAAAATAATTTATTTGTGATTGTTTGATTGATTGATATACTGATTTGAGTGCTTTATTACAATATTGTATGCTACGGTAAATCACTTGTTAATTTGTGCCAAATTAAATGACTAGGATAATTGTACATTAAATTCACATATAAATATTTTTATCAAGATCAAGTATATGACAATTATAAAAATGATACATTCATATATCATCTATCATTCATTGCATTTGTATAATGCATTGTTGATCCTAGGGCCCTCCTTAGAAGAAATGTTGATCATGGGGGCTCTCCTTATGAGAAATGTCGATCCTGATAGAGCGTTATCAGATGTGGACTATGCCCAAGCTTACCGAAAGGTGAAAGCTTACCTAACGAGTGGATGTGGGTTGACAACCTCCAACCTAAGCAAATAGATGATCATCTCATCTGATGCATTCATATATCATTGCATACATATCACTGTATATACATGGTTACATTTAATGCTTGTATTATTTTAATTGTTATGATTATGGACCATGATAGGTTATTTTACTAAGCTTGGTAAGCTTACCTTTTTATTGATAGAAAAATCATACAGATAATCAATTAGTTGATGAGTTAGTGCAGAAACAAGAAGTTGTGACTGAACTGGTGCACGACATACATGAGACATGGTCATATCTGTCAGGAGAGGAATTGACTACGTTTAGATCATTCCTAATTAATTAATTAAAATTTCCTTTATTATGACAATTTAATTTATATATAATGCATGGTAGTATTATTTGTAGGATTTTTAAATATTTGATTGGTTTTATTTAATTAAATTGTTCTAGGTCTGTAATAAGTATTCATTGGTAAGTTATATTGACTAATTAATGTTAATTAAATGTTTATGTATGATGAAAATGGACGGCTATTAGTGCTTAAATCATTTATGTAAATGATTGTGAATGGACCTAATTAGAATATAAAAAATAAATATTACTTTTGCCTCTAAATAATCGTATAATGAATGAAGTTAGTACACTTTGTGTACGAGTTACAACTCGAAACTCGAGTCTGAGGGTACACACTCTGTACTTGAATTTCAGGGCGTAACAGTAGATAATGGGAAGCTTTCAATGGTGGGCATGATTATCATCATTACTTTCTGTGTGTGGTTCACTTGAGCCTTCGATCTCCTTTTTGAGATCTTACCCTAAAATATCTGTCAAAATGGATGGACACGTTGATAAAACACATACTCTATGGTGATCCTCAAAGAGTCCCTGTCAGGACCGTCCATCTCTAGCTAGCCCCTAGCAAGGGTAGTACCCAATTCACACCCGTTTAGACCAGGACCACCCTATTAATCAGGCCACTCCTGCCCCTGGATTTGATAAAAAACCGCTCAGGTGTACTTGGATTTGGCAGTGAATCGCTTAGGTCTAACAGGTATATTCATAAAATTTAATTGGTCTTAGGCCCATAGTGAAGTGTAAGTGTCATCCCAGCCATCCATTAGATAGTGAATCGATTAGATCATTAACTCAGTTGGGGGCCATAACAATGGAAACAATAAGAGACGGTGTCACCCAACATAGAAACCTTTAAGATACAACGTGAAGTCCACCATTTCATGTACACCATAGAAACATCCAAATACAATGGGAAGTACATCATGTCATATGTATGCCATCCCAACTCATTCACCATAATCCCCATTTGGATCTTCGGTTCATAGGTGAAATTCAAGTATATTTTGAGAAGCACGTGCCACCGATCATTCAATAACACCCATCCAACATAGAGCCTAGACACTAGGCATCTATTGTGCCAGCAATGGTGTATACGAGTGTTGAAATTTGTGGTTTTTTGAAAAATTAAATTAGAAAATTTTAAAAATTTTGTTTTACTGCCAAAATGCTTTTAAAAATTTCAAATAAAAAAGTGCAGTGTGTGCTTTTGTCCTACATCGAAAATGAAAGGAGAAGAATTGAGGTTTATATGTGAAGGTGTGCGTAGTATTCTTACTTGAATCTTTAGAGATTGAGATACTCGGGTTGCATGTTCGAGTGCTACGCACTTGTGCTCAGGCATGGATAGTGTGTTTGTAGTGGAGCTAGTTGGTGTACTTCACAATGCGCATCGTATCACAGAGTGGTCTCTCTATCGGGACCTTATGCGAACCATCACGAGATGGTGTAATCGCGGTACGAGTAGTCAAGTATGAGCCTAAATGCAGTGGATCCAAAATGAACCAGAGTTTTAGAGGCGACTGAGAACAGTTGGATTATTATTAATCTGAAATAGTCACCTATTTCTGAAAATAGCTAGTAGCCTTTAAAGTTACAACGGTCGGAAAACAAATGGGTCATGATGATCTAACGGTCAGATCTTCCAATCTGATAACTAGAAATGGCTCAAATTAATGATCACCAGCCAGAAACATTTTTCAAACATTCTAAACTATTGATGGTCATACTAGCAATGGTCCACTCCCTGGTGCCTATATAAACTGGACCATTTAGGTCCAAATTTCATCAACTTAAACACATCTCTCTTCATCCATCAGATTCTCCAGATAACATCTCCATTTTAGAATGTTGTTAGCACATCCACTCTTTAATTTTGATAGAAGATCTGTTGAATTGTTCCTAAGTGGACTCTTCTTGATTGCTAAATGTAGGATCAAGATAGGCTTGTCTTATCCTAGAAGTGATTTACCTATAACCCAATTAATAAGGGGGCGAATCACGCTTTAAAGACAACATAAGTTTTACGTGATTCAACCCAGAGAAATGAAAATAATTTATTTTATTTTATTTTTATTTTTTAGTATTTCTAACGCATTTTACCCAACTATGTTGAAAACCACTCCCTCAAATAGCATGACGTATTTTTGCGACAAACGAAAACGACAGATTTAATCCGATGCTAATGGAAGAAGTCCACTAAGCCCGTCTTTCTTGAAAATTTGTTGTCCAAACGTCACGAATTTTCACAATGGACCAAAATCCGTCGCTAAAATCTGATTTACAACATATTTATAATGGATTTTGGTTTATCGTAAATTAGCGACAAACTAAATCCGCCGCAAATTTTGATTTTGTGACGGAATATGTTGTGGTAAATTCCCACCCAAAATACCAGTTGACAACGGTTTTCAATTGCTTTTACGATAGATCATGGTCCGTCGTAAAAGGTCTCTTGCCCTGAACATTAATTATTTTTTTCATTTTTTAAAAAAAAAATATGGTGGAAATTTATGTTTTTTTAGTGTAATAATTGTTTTAATAGAATTTCAGTGGTTTAATTGTATATATTTGTATATAAGATTATTTTCTAACAATCGATTGAATGCAAATTTTATATATATATATATATATATATATATATATATATATATATATATATATATATATATATATATATATATATATATATATATATATATTAATATTATAAAAATGAGTGGAAATTATTATTATGTTTTAATTCAAAACTAATATTTAAATGATTTGTAATATCACATGAAAAAGAATATTGGGAAGTTTAAAAAACCTAACATTGTTAGAGAAAAAAAACTGAGATTTTGAAAAAATAAAAATCGTGATTTAATAAAAATCTATTTTGTGGGGAAAAAAAAAAAGAATATTGAATAAAGTTGATAAATTTTTTTTTTTAAAAAAAAATTGATTTTGAGAAAAAAAATAATATCCTGAAAAAGAAAATTAAAAATATTTTAAAAACTGTGAAAATTTTCACAATGTTGAAAAATAAAAATATTTTGAAAAAGAAAATGAGAGTTTGTATTTTGAAAAATAAAATAAAATTGAGAAGTTAGATAAAAATTCACAAGTTCGAATAAAATGCTTTTTAAAAAAATGGAGAAGTCAGAAAGAATTGAAAATTTTAAAATAAAATGATATTAAAAAATTGATGCTTTATCAATAAACAAACATTTTGAAACGAAAAATAAAGAAGTTTAAAAAATTTGTGATTTTGAAAAATAATTGAAAATGTTCAAATTTTGAAATTAAAAGAAAAGGTTATTTATAAAAACACTAAGATTTTGAAAAAAAATATATCATTTTAAAAAAGAAAATTGAAAAGTTGAAAACAAAATGATGCTTTTGAAAAAAAAAAAAAATCGGCATTTTGAAATTTTTGGGAAAAAAAAATAAAATTTGTGAATTTTTTTGAGATTTTGAATATAAAAATTCAAAATTTGTATTTTAATTTTTTTGAAATATTTTATAATAAAAATGATATTTTGTTTAAAGTTTTCGAAGAAAAATTAAATGTAAAAAATATACATTCTAAAAAAATATTATTTAAATGGAAATTGAAATTTATCTGTGAAAAAACAAATGTAGCTTGATCGGGGCGAGTAACTAGTCAAATTAAAGGTATTGAGCAATAAAATAGAGTAAATGGAACAGACATATAAAATGGGCCAAATATTCTGGTCAAAAATGTGACCCAACTTATTCGACCTTGCGAGGACCTAAGAATTGATGTTAGTAAGTTTTGTGGGCCCCATCATGATGTGTGTCGAACATCAACATCGTGCATTTGATGTGTCCCCTTTAGGTTATCAGATATCTCAAAAATCATCTGTATACGAAATTCAGGTGGGCCATACCATCCACAACCATGTGAAGACATCCTAAAAAATATAAAAGCACTTGGTGGGGCCCACATGAGTTTTGGATGCAACCGAAACTTGGTATGGCCCCTCATCTAAGTGGGACATGCATAATGAGTGGGTTGGATATGTGAATCCCATTTAAGCAGGCCCAATATATGATTATGAATGTTTTAAGAAAACCCTTCTCCAATACATTTAGGTGAGTTACTCATTACCCTTACCAAAGTAAACTCTATGGGGTCCACCATTATTTATTTATTTTATCCACTTTGTTCATCCATATTAACAGATAATTTGAGGTCTAAAGAACAAAAAGGAAGCATATCCAAAGCTCAAGTGGACCACACCATAGGAAATAGTGTGATTGAACCTCTACCATTGAAAAATTCTTGGAAGCCATAGAAGTTTTGGATCAAGCTGATGCTTGTGTTTTCTCTTCATTCGTATCTTTTTGATATTATGAATAGGTTAGATGGCAAATAAACATTATTGTGGGTCCAAGGAAGGTATCAACGGTGGAAATCATTATTCCGCACTGTTTCGTGTGGCATGATCCACTTGAGTTTTATATTTATAGAAAATTGGGATCAACCCACACCGTTTATCCATTATTTGAGATCATTTTAGAGAATTATTCAAAAAATGAATCATACCCAAAGATTAAATGGACAATAACACAAATAAGGGGAACAAATTGGCTACACCCCCTTATACCGGACAATGGTTGGTGGTCGGTGCTCTGTGGGCCCCACCATGATGTATGTGTTTCATCCATGTTGTCCATCTATTTTTAAACATCATCTTATGGCATGAGACAAAAAATGAGGTATATCCCAATCTGAAATGGACCACATTACAGGAACAATGTTGAATGAGCGTCAACCATTAAAAACATTTTGGGGGCCATAAAAGTTTTGGATCGAGATGATTTTTATTTTTCCCCTTCATCTAGGCCTGTATGACCTAATAAACAAATTGGATGTCAAATAAACAATATAGTGGGCCTTAGGAGGGTTTTAATGATGGATATCCAATCACTATTGTTTTCTTGTGGTGTGGTCCACCTGAGATTTATATACCTCTCATTTTTGGAATAAATCCATAAAATGATCTTTAAAAATGGATGAATGTAATGGATGAAATACATACATCATGGTGGGGCCCACATAGCACTGACCACCAGCCAGGGGGCTGGTGTCAGGGGAAGTAGCAAGACTAGCTACTGAAGTTACGTCAGCAAGTTTCATGGGCCCCACCATGATGTATGTTTTGTATCCACACCTTCCATCTATTTAGAGAGATCATTTTAGGGTAATATCCAAAGAACGAGTTAAATCCAAAACTCTAGTGGACCTCAGCACAGAAAATGGGGGGACAATGACGCCCACCATTAAAAACTTCTAAAGGCCACAAAAGTTTTAGATCAAGCTGATATATGTGTTTTCCCTTATTTCATGCCTTTTTAAATTTTTGAACAGGATTTCAAATAAACATTAGGATGGGCCTTAGGATAGTTTCAACGGTGGGAATCACTCTCCCCACTATATATATATATATATATATATATATATATATATATATATATATATATATATATATATATATATATATATATATACATATTTCTTTTGGGTGGGACACACTACAGATTATGATTTTGCCTCATTCTTTAGTTCTTATCATAAAATGATATCTAAAAATGGATGGAGGGTATAGATATAACACATACTTTATAGTGGAGCCCACATAACTCTGTGACGTAAGTATCCAAACTGCGTCCAGCCCTAATCTGTGGCCTTTTCCTCTCATTCTCTCTCTCTCTTCCTCTCTCTAAGGGCATGTTTGATTTCCAAGAGATTGAGTAAATACCCAGGAAATGGGTAATTATTATCATTCCCTCCATTTGAAAATCGAGGAAAACTTTTGCATTGGGAACCGGTTCAAATAGCCATTTAAAATTTTTGAACCACAAGATAATGTATATGATATATCAATTCCGTCCATATGTTTTATCACAATATTTTGAGGCATGAGCCAAAAAATGAGGATGATCCAACATTTAGGTGGCCCATACCAAAAGAAACAGTAGCTTCACAAAGTTTTTAACAGTAAGTATTCGATTCCTGTTTTCGTATGGTGTGGTCCACTTGAGTTTTGGATGTACCTCATTTTTTTTTTCATACTATAAATTCAAAAGGCATAATGGATGAACGGTGTGGATAAGCGAAACACATCATAGTGGAACCATATATATTTTGTAATGTTTTCGATTTCCGTGTCAAGAAAGTAAGCAGTCAAAATAGGTGCTTGTAAGGGCCTGTTTGATTTTCATCGTTTCACCTGGAAATAGTAAATACCCAACAAATGGGTGATTATTACGGTTTCACCAGTTTGAATATTCACGGTGATTTCACTTCTTGGAAACTGGTTCAAAAGTAGTAGTGGTCATTTTAGGACCCCATTTTGATGTATATGATATATCTACTCTGTCCATTCATTTTATCACAACATTTTGAGATATTAGAAGAAAAATGAGTTAGATCCAACATTCAACTGGCCCGTACCAAAAGAAATAATGGTCACATGAGGTTTTTAATGGTAAGTATTTAATTCACATATTTCTATTGCGTGGTCCACTTGAGCATTGAATATACTTCATTTTTTAGCTTAAAGTATAAATTTATTTGACATAATAGATGAATGGTGTGGATATATGATATGCATTATGGTAGGACCCACAAATATTTTATAGTATTTGTCATTTTAACCTCCAAAAAGTAGCCATCAAACCAATTACAATAATTAGGGAGGAAATTAATTATTATTCTTTTTTCAGGTATTTACCATTCCACTGGAAAATCAAACAGGCCCTAAATACACGGGAAATAATTATTGATCTTTTTTCAAGTATTTACCATTTCACTGAAAAATCAAACAGGCCCTAATATCTTCACCGCATATCCACGGTTGTCGAACTCCCTACCCACGTACGTCCTCACTCACTCACTCAGAGGCTCGGCTGAAGGCTAACTCATTCTTAACAGTGAGGTATCTCTCAAAATCCATCAGGCCTAAAAAATTACTAACGTAGATAAGTGATACTTATCACAGTGGGACCACAAATATATCACGAGGTTATTGGTTTTTGTGGGGAAAATGATCTCGTCACGTCAAACATCGGAAAATGAGAAGTAAGTTGAAAGAATTAATTATTACCTATTTTCACGGGCATAATTATTATCTATTTTCACGGGTAATAATTACTTCTCGCATGCTGAATTTCTCCGTCGGCTCCCTAATGATTCTTCACTGGCCGGCATGCATAATTTATGTTTGATGTAATGTGATTGGCAAACATCATTAGTAACTGACATCATCACGGTCGTCGAAGAGGATACGGACACAATCGGGTCCATTACGAAGAGAGAATCCGTCAATTAAAGTTTTAGACAATTTGAGCCGTATTGTGATTCCCCTTTTCTTCTCGATCCCTGCCGCCCTCTTTTCTTTTTTCTTTTTTCATGCGTTACTCTGTTTTATTATTTATTTATTTTTAATAAGGAAGCCTGAATATACAGAGCCATGATATCACCTTTTTATTGAATGAAATCACACAGTTTCATTTAAATAGTAAAAAGAAAAAAAGATCCAACCTTGCAAAGTCGCGACGGACGTGCACAGTATAATCGTATAACACCGTACCAACACTACGAATTCTTGAGAAATCCCTATAAATAGCTCTTCCCTTCCAATTCCTACAGCACCCACACCTCAAAACCCTAGCCCTAATCTACGCCCATCTCCATGGCCTCGACGATAATGTCTTCTTTACTTGCAACCGCTTCTTCTCCACCCTCTCTCAGCTCCAAAACTTCCTACTCTCCTCAAAATGCTCGACGCCGCCCCACCACTCTCCATAGGCAATGGAAGCTCGTCAACCTTAGTACTAGGAGTAGCGGTGATAACAGCACTGACGAATCGCCTCTAATCAAGCTAGACAGACGGAACATGCTCATAGGCGGGGGGCTGTACGGAACGACTCTTGGCCTCATTCATGATCAAAAGGCCGTCGCAAAACCAATAGCCCCCCCAAACCTATCAAAGTGCAACTCTTCCACCGATGGTGACGTCCTTTATCCCTGCTGCCCGCCTTACGCTTTCGGTGTACTGAAACCAGAAGAGATTCCGGACTACCAAATCCCCTCATTTACCACCCTCCGCAAGAGAAGGCCAGCTCGTGACTTGTCTGACAGTGAGTTGTCCAACTTGAAATCGGCCATCTCCAAGATGAAGAGTCTTGGAGGAACCGACCCATGGAGTTTCGTGCAGCAAGCGAATATACACTGCGCCTTCTGCAACGGGGCCTACAACCAGGTGGGGTTCGACAAGGTTCCCTTCGAGTGCAATAACGTGCCATTGCAAGTCCACAGCAGTTCTATCTTTTTGCCATGGCACCGATGGTATATATACTTCTACGAGAGGATCTTAGGGAAACTGATGGGCGATGAAAGCTTTGCACTTCCTTACTGGGACTACGATCATCCAGATGGTATGGAGTTTCCTAAAATCTATGACGAGACTCCTCTCTTAGACAAAACACGTGCCGAGCATGCACGTGCAGGAAACTATGTGGATCTACATTATAGCTTCAAGAACTGTAATACCCCACGTCCAAAAGACGAAGTAATAGCGGAGAACCTTTGTTATTTTCGCAGAATCTTCAACGAGGGAGCGAAGGATCCAACGCTGTTTATTGGAAAAACGCCCGAAGCAGGGCAGGAGAGCGCTGTTGCCGGTTCGCTGGAGATCTTGCACAACGTTGTACATCAGTGGGTGGGGAAGTGCGAATCACCCAATTTCGATATGGGTAACTTCATCACAGCAGCGCGGGACCCTATCTTTTTTGCGCATCACATGAATGTGGATCGGCTGTGGGAGATCTACAGGACCCAGTTTATGAGTACGATAGGTTTTGAAGCTGATGACCTTAACTGGCTGGATGCTAGCTTCATCTTCTACGACGAGAATAACAAGGTGGTGAAAGTGCAGGTAAGTAGTGCTCCCTCCCTGCTGTTCGTCTCCACACATTCAAATGGTTGCACTGAAAGATTGGTTCCTGATATTATATCCTTGCTTTCTTGAATAGAATGTGAAAGTCGCTCCTTTAAGGTGAGGTTGGATATGTGATACATCCAAGTTAAGCCCTTGAACATGGATGGTTCTTGACGCAGGGATGGATGTGATGAGGTAGATCATTGTCTTCCTCAGGGGATAATTACTCCGAATCCTCGGAGCTTCTTTAGACTCCCCATAGAGATTTCTTGAATCCACGAGGAAAAATAGAAAAATAAAAATAAATTCTAAAAATTTTGAAAATAAATTGATTGATGATAAAAACAAATTTAATCAAACCTAAGAAGAAGTTTCGTAATCAAATTCCAACTCACACTCCTAAAAACCTGACTTACTATAAATAGTAAACTTACTGTTTATAAACCGTTATGATTTCTACTGGACTTTATGGTTTTCTCTCAAAACTAGTAAGTGTCCAATTAACCTAATCATGCTATTCTCTTAATTTTCCTAAGCCCTTCTCATGTTGGGCACGACTCCTAAAACTCACATGATCAAGAGTTATGACTGAATTAAAACTTAATATAAATAGTAAAAATGAAATTAAAATGGACTTTTGACGGTTGATGCGTTGGAATCTCACAAATCTTGTGTGGGCAACCCGATATAGCAGATTATTTGGCTAAAGTAGCTTCTCGTACCCAAAATCATACATGATACAACAAATAACTCATTCTGGTTTGTGAGATACGTTTGTTTTAGGATTTTGACAATCTTGATCACTTCTGCCTCCAATCCAGCCTTCTCTAGTGTATCTTTGCCAAGAAAGTATGTGTGATCCGCTCTACATTAGTTCTGACCATTGGACAAAGCGTATGCGGCCAATTTTGCATTTTGTGCCTAGCTTTTTTATTATTAGAGAGGACGTACTTATAGTGAAGGTTTTTTTTTTTTTTTTGGGTGGTTGAGTGTAAAACTTATAGTATAAATATAGTTATGCAACTATATTATTTTTAGTATAAATACAGTTAGGGCCTGTTTAGATTCGCGTATAGTATTGTATTGTATTGTATTAGGGTACTGTTCATGTATACATTGGACAGTTTTCAGAATACATCCAAATCAATCAGATACTAATCAATGTTTGGATAGGAGGTATCGTTTGGCATTGTATAGAATACGTTATATAGATCAATGTTTGGATATGATGTATTATGTCTGTGTATTGTACAATCTTAATTGGGTTGGGTGGCCTATTTGACGTATGGAACTTTCTAATTTCTAGCCTAGATGATTTTCACGTTGAAATGTACCAAATGAACGGTCTTGATCTTATACTACATAAGTACCAGATATCTTATAATCGTACAAATTTCAAACTTTCATCCGCTGTCGAATATAGCGCAATGAATACGAAGTATTGACGGCAACAAAATCTACTAACAATACTCTACCATCGGTTCAAAAATTTGGCTAGAGTTTGTATTTACACACATGGGATTCAACTCTTATTCACTCCAATCCAAACATGGTAAATGGCAAATCTTAACTTCTAATACAATACAATACATCCCAAAGCACGTATCCAAACACGCCCTTCTACACCTATCCATATCATTCAATTATATTTATTTCCTAAAAATATTATAATACATTCTTCCGGGGACTTCCACATATAATCACTTATGATTTTGTACATGTGCAAAAACCTGCTAGTTTTTGAAAGTGGAGCACGATCCTTGCTTGTGTAAAGTGGAAAAAATTGTTTCGGTGTATTGTGCATTATGATTGGTACACATCATCACTAACATTGTCTAACATTGTCAGCACTACTGTATTAAAAACAAGCTGCCATGATATGCCCCCATCACATGGGGGACAAACAGGTTTTTTCTATTTGAGAAGCTAGATATATGTAGTAAAAGCAATTAGTTTGAGTTTCACTGACAGCCGTTTTAAAAAAAATTAGTCATGGAATTTTCTCATTTCTAACTTCTGTAATAATATCCATGTCATATTTACTATGTCCATCAATTTTTCCACTTCATGGTACGAGCGAGGTAAGCTTTAAAATATGGTAAATTCAAAATTCAAGTAGGCCACACGGCATAAAACAACGGGATTCAACGCCAACCATTGAAACTTTACCAAGGCCCACAAAAGTTTCAGATATAGCTGATATTTGTGTTTTTCTTTCATCCCTGTAGGCATTTCCATATGAATGAGTTATACGGAACATACATATGATGATGGGCCTCGTGAAGGTTTAAATGGTGTGGGTGTTTCCATCCCACGCTTTTACCGTAGTGTGGCTCGCCCGAGTTTTGGATAAAATCACATCTCTTTTAATAAAAGCCGGACGCAGATTAGCTATTGTCTGGTTCGGTAGCCAATCTTGCTACTGATGTGATGTCACCAGGTTTTGTGGGCCCCACCATGATCTATGTCCTGTGTCCACGCTGTCCATCCATTTTGACAGACTATTTTAGGGCATGAACCAAAAAATGAGGCAGATTAAGGCTGAAGTGGACCTCACCACAGAAAACAGTGGGGATTAAACACCTGCCATTAAAAACTTCTCGGGGGCCACAAAAAATTTCGATGAAGCTGATATTTGTATTTTCTCTTCATCCATGTCTTTGTTAACTTATATAGATAGGTTGGATCTCAAATAAACATCATGGTGGGGCCTAAGAAGATTTCAACGGTGGACATCACTATCCCCACTGTCCACTTGAGCTTTGAATCTACCTCATTCTTTGGTTCATGCCCTAAAATGTTCTCTCAAAATGGATGGACGGTGTGGATACAACACATAGATCATGATGGGCCCACAAAACCTGGTGAACCAGTAAGTAGCTAATCACGCATGCGTCCATAAAAGCCCACCTGAATTCTCTTCGGAGTCTTTAACCCTTTGATAATGCAAAGGTTACAGTGACCGTTCATGTTTAAAGCTATACCAAAAGATCCACAATTCAAAGTGAGACTCATCATATAAACAGTTGGATGATTGGAAGATGCCCCAGCTTTGGAAAGGAAGCGGACTGGCGGGTGCATCGACACCACCAACTTGGCTGGTGTGTTGACGGCACCAAGTTCTATGGGTCCCATCTTGAGGTATGAGTTATATCCAAACTGTTCGTTCACTTGGCGAGCTCGTAGTAAGGCCTGAGCCAAAAAATAAGACAGATTCAAAAATCAAGTGGACCACACTGTAAAAAGCAGTGGGAGATTGAAGGTCTACCATTGAAACTCTTTTGGGGGGTCACAGAAATTTTAGACCAATATGATAATTGTTTTTACTCTTTGTGTGACCTTTTTTACTCTTCATCCAGGTTTGTGTGACCCTATAAATGGATTAGATTTAAAATAAACATTATGGTGTGCCCTACGAATGTTTTAACAATAAGAATCATTGTCCCACTTCTATTTGTGATGTGGTCCACTTGAGATTTCGATATGACTCATTTTTGGGATCAAGAATTAAAATGATCTTTCCAAATTAATGAAAGGTATGGATATCATAAATACATCATTGTGGCGTCCACATAACTTTAATTTCTAGTAGAGCACTACACGTACGCACACCAGCTAGGTTGGTGATGTGTGGTGCACCAGCCAATCCGCTTCCCTTTGTAAAGGCTAAAATCTCAACCAATCCAAGTGCAATACCAAACCTCTTTTTTAAAATTCTAGCAGCACTTAACTGTCAGATATTTGTTCACTTGTCTACCAACAGGTAAAGGACGCACTTGATATTACTAAACTCGGATACTCATTCGCTGACCTGTCTGTCGAATGGAAGAACGTTTTATGCCCACGTCAGCCCATAACCAAGGACGCTCCAGTGGCAGAATTCGGGTCCACGACTAGGGCCCTTGCAGAATACCCCATCCGCATCTTGGTTAAACGGCCCAACTCATCCCGTGGTCAGCCGGACATAGAGAAGTCGGTCGAGGTTGTTGTCGTCGATGGCATCGAGGTGATACAAACAAGCTCCACCCGGTTCGATGTCTACATCAGCACGCCTGAGAATTCTACCGACTTTGGAGACTTTGCTGGGAGCTTTGTAACTGTGGCTCATGGGCACGAACATGGGAAGATAGCTGACAGCAAGGCGAAGAAGCAGAGCTTGAAGCTTGGAATAACGAACTTGGTCGCAGAGCTTAATGCTGAGACTGCCGAGAGCCTTGTCGTGACGTTAGTGCCACGAACTGGGGTTTTTCTCATTGATGGGGTTAATATTGAGCAGAACAATATTAAGTAATTTCTGAGGCGTTTGTATTAAGCTAAATAAAGAGTTAAACTACTCAGATTGGGCATTGCTAGCCTTGGTGTGTTATTTTACCAAAAAAAAAAAACTACTAAGATTGGGCATTGCTAGCCTTATTGTGTTATTTTACCAAAAAAAAAAAACTACTAAGATTGGGCATTGCTAGCCTTGTTGTGTTATTTTACCAAGTTTTTATTGTGACATGTTCTTGCCATCATGAGCTTAGTGTCATTCGTAATAAATAAATAAATCTTTTCTTAATGGCTGAGACATCACTTCTACTTGTTCGTCCATTTGTTGGACACCGTTGAGAATTAGCACCCCAAATGAAGTAGTTTCTCTTAGCAGGAAAGAAAATAACATTGATACTCTGGCAAAGCACGATGAATGATGTCATTGCAAGATTTTGAGCTAATATATGCAATTAATTATTATGAAGGTATGCCCTCTGATGAACCTATAAGGATAAGGGAGACGTGGACGGTAACTGGCCAAAAACACTCTAATGCCTATGGTACGTTGATAGACTTGGATCAATGACTAAAATATGAGTTTTGAGATTACCTTACACCCTGATACATAGCTCAAGTGGTAGACTGAGTGAAAGATACCCCATTTCAATAATGAGGTCTTGGTATTGGGGGTGGCTAACAGTGAAGTGTGAACAAACAGTGGGTGTACTAACAAGCTAACCAAAAAAAAAAAAAAAAGCGTTTTGAGCTTACCTCCTCTTATTGAGGGTAGTTGCATTTATAGGGTTCTTGGCCAGTTCTGAAATCATCGTGTTTTAATGGGACACGTTGGAAGACTTTATTTAGATAGGAAACTACTCCCAAAAATGTCACCAAGCTTGTCTCAATCAGTGTGATTTTCAGCTGAGATCAGCCCGTGCCCTCCTTTTCCAAATATAGGGCATAATCCACTCTGAGTTGCTTGTAATGTCTTTGCGGTGGACAATCAAGGACAGCACGGAATGTGCGAGAGCTCGATCTCGAGCTCCTTGCCTTATGATCGTTTGCCAGTGTTGTAGATGTTCTTAATGAGACGAATCTTCTCCCACCGAGCTCGGGGGCTAATATGTGTCGAGAGGATAGCTCATTTTGTCTATAAGCCCTATGCTCTAACAACTCAACTTAGAACCCTGTCATTCGCCATCATTGGATAGCATACATAAGACACATACATCCTCATGAGGTCCATGGAGCAATAACCACTAGCTACCTGACTGGTGGAAGCATCACTCGCCAAACTGCGTCTTGAGAGGAAGTCCTGATGGAGGGGCGCGGATGAGGTGTTACCCAAGAAACAGCTTAGTGGGTGTTACCCCTACTGTAGGGCCCACTCTAATGATATGTTGTTTACCCACTCCATCCACCCATTTTTCCAGCCCATTCTAGGGCATAACATTAACCATATCCAAATCTCTTGTGGACCACATTGCAAGAAACAGTGATAACTGAATATTGTCCATTAAAAACTTCCCAAGTCCCACTGTAAGATGATCCGTAATGTTTATTTTCCATCTAATCCGTTGATAAGGTCAAGAAGAACTGGATAAAGGGACAGTGTAGATATTAGATCAGTCCAAAACTCTTTTGGCCTACAAAACCTTTTAATGCTTATTCACCACTTTTTCGGATGGTGTGTTCCATAGGACATTTGGATATTCTTAATTTTTAGTATGATTTCCTTAAATGATCTGAAAAAACAGATAGACGGCGTGGATATGGAACATATTCATCAGGGTGGGCCTCACGGTGTAATAGTAACGCCCACTTAGATGTTCCTCTAATAACCGCTAATTGGCATCCCTCCAATACGAGAGGTCTCCCTACTGGAGGGTATCATGGACCCACCACAATGTATGTGTAGTGTCATGCCTTATATATTTTTTTCCAGTTCATTTTAAAGCATGAGCTCAAAATTGAGGCAGATCCAAATCTCAAGTGGACCACACTAAGGGAAAGTGGTGATTGAAGGTCAACCCTTAAAAACTTCTTAAGGCTCATATTCTAATGTTTATTTACCATCCACCCTGTTATTAAGTAACAAAGATATAAAGACATGGCCAAAAGGAAAATGCAAACATCAGCTTCATCCAAAACTTTCATGACCCCATGGAGCATTTAGAGTGATGGTCTCACCCAAGATTTGGACGTTTTATTTTAGGACTCATGTGCTAAGACGTATTGGCATAATGGATCACGGCATGCATAAAAGGCATACATCATGGTCGCTACTCGAAAAGATATGTGGGCCCACCCTGATGTATGAGTTTTATCCACACGTCCATTCATATAATAATAATAATAATAATAATAATAATAATAATAATAATTAATAATTAAATAAATAAATAATTTATGGCCCATGATAAGATTTCAACATTAGGAATTCAATCCTCCTTGTTTTCTATGGTGTGGTTCACTTAAGAAGATGAGTGAGACTACAGTGATGTTTATATGCCATCTAGACCATTCACAAGGTCACTCCTACAAAGATGATCAGCTAAAAACACAAAAATATTAGCCTGATCACTAGATTGTATGACCCCACGATCCTCACTAATTCCTATCACGACAGGGTGGATTTCTCACAAATATTAAAATGAACCCCAAGAGGTCATCTAGGGGGAAGGAACTTCCTACATTAGGAAGTTAGGCATGACCACAAAATTAAAATGAACCCCAAGAGGTCATCTAGGGGGAAGGAACTTCCTACATTAGGAAGTTAGGCATGACCACCATCATGTTTGTGAGAAAACCACTCTATAAAGCTTTTTTTATTTTTTTTTACACACAACCCTGACACACACACACCCATGCATGCTGTGGTGGGATTTCACCACTTATGGATATTAAACCCAAGACCTCGTGTTGAAAGTCCTTAGTTTACCATTGAGGTAAGGACTCAAACCGAATCCACTCTATAAAGCTGTTTTGCCAAATTGATTTATGACACGGGGGCTGTAAATTGATGCAGATCCAAAACTCAAATAGGATACATGACAAGAAATATTAGTGAAGATTAAACGATCTACCACATTTGTGAGGTTAATAAGAATGGCTTTATAGAGGGCATAGATGGCATATAAACATTACAGTGCACCCACAAATTATGGTAGGCATTTCTCTAGGCCACCAGCTGACCAAAGCATTCCGATATGGAAGCTTATTAGGTAAAACGACCCAAGTCGGTGCTACCCTTGACATGGGAGCCATCTTGATATATATGTATTGTGTATCCACTTTATCCATCATCATTTTAGGGCAGTATCCTGAAAATGAAGTAGATCCAATTATCAGGTGGATCATACCATATATAGGAAGCAGTGTTAATTGAAGGCCCTACCATTAAAATCATTTTCGGGCACACCTTAATGTTTTCCTTTGTTTTCCATCCAATATGTGGATAAGGTCACATAAGCTTAAATGAAAGAAAAAAAATAAATAAATATCAGCTTGTTCCAAAACTTTTGTGACTTATTAATGTTCAATCACCGCTATTTCCTATGGTATTGTCCACTTAATAATTAGATCTGCTTAATTTTGGGGGTAATGCCTTGTAATTATCTTAAAAAAAAGATGGACGGCCTGGATGCAGAATACGTACATTAAGGTGAGCCCCATAGTAATGGCGGCACCAACTTGGTGAGTCCTGTGTCTATACCTAATCCACTCTCTTCGGACAACACCATGTGGGACGTTGGGAGCGGATTAGGTGTGACCCAATTGTCACCAAGGTGGGGGTGATTCCTAACTGTGGGTCCGACTGTGATATATGTGATTACATCCAAGCCATCTATTCGTGTTGAAAGCTCCTTTTAAGACATAATCCCAAAAATGAAGCAGTTCTAAAACCTAGATGCACCATAGTACAGGAAATAGTATTGACTAACCATTAAAAACTTCTTCTGGGTTATAAAAGATTTGGATCAAGCTGATATTTGTGTGGTCTATTGATCTAGATATTTGTGACTTTATCAATAGGTTGCACGAGATCCATTAAGTTTTTAACAGTAAGGATTCAATTAAAAGTTTTGGATCAATTAATATTTGTGTTTTCCCTTTACATCCAAGTCTATATGATCTTATGAACAGGTTGGATGGCAAATAAACATAACGTGCAGCCCCTTGTAAAGTTTCAATGGTAGGTTTCATTATCTCTGTTGATTCCTGTGGTGCAGTCCACTTGAGCATTGGACCTACCTAATTTTTAGACTCGTTACCTAAAATGATATGAAAAAATGGCTAAACGGCTTAGATAAAACCCATACATCACAATGGCCTCAGCTCCTACCTGGACGCATGCAATCGTCTTCCTATATTTATTAGCATTAATTACTATTAATTAATTTTAAATTCCTAAAATGGTTAGTCCACCATCCTGTCTCTTTTCACTGACCGGAGTGTGCAGGACCATCTAATGTAGTGGTCTGACGGGTCTCTTTCTGCCTCCACAGTATCATTGTCCACTAGGGACCGATCTTCTTATTGTAGATTCTGATGTTTGATTCTCACCATATAAAGAACGGTGGTGACTCTTCAGGCATACACATGGCATGTTTATACGGCAATCCAGATCCTTCGAAGAGCTGGTCCAACTGTAGATGGAGGGTAACGTAAATCTCACTGGGAATTTAATATTAGCCGTCTGATTCCTTACTAACAATTTGGACCAATCACTCTTTTTATTTGTAGCGATCTATTTGATACTATTAATCACAAGATATGGCTGCTTTATCTGTGTGATTTTAGAGTTATGCTCCATCTGAATTGGATCATGATTTGGAGGGTCTGGATAGCTGTATATTGGTGACATGTGCACATATTACATGGTGTGTTGACGTCACCAGGTTATGTGGATGGCGGGACCATATCCACGCTGTCCATCCATTTCGATATATCATTTTAGGGCATGGGCCCAAAAACAAGGCAGATCCAGAGCTCAATGGGACCACACCACATAAAGTAGTGGAGATTGAACGTCTGCCATTGAAAACTTCTCACGGGCCATTGAAGTTATGGATAAGCTGATATTTGTGCTTTTCCTGCTTCCATGTTTATGTGACCCTATGAACAGGTTGGATGGCAAATATACATCCTGGTGAGGCCAGTGAAGGTTTCAATAATGTACGTCATTGTCCAAATTGCTTTCTAGTGTCGTCCATTTTAGCTCCGTGTCTACCTCATTTTTTGGCACATGCTTTTAAATGATCTCTCAAAATAAATGAACAGTATGGATATAACACACATCATAGTCGGGCCCACAGAATTTAGTGACATTAACAGACCATCAAGGTCTACATGCCACACAATCCACTCCAATAACTTACCGGGGTGGATTGCCTCCGCCCATGGTATAGAGATATCTCTATGAGCACAAAGGTATTTGTCATGCCCCAAAATCTAGGTGCAGATTCATACTCAATTTTAGTTCGCAACTCAAACACAAAGTATACTAACTTCGTTTGTTGATCAGTTTAACTAAAGATATATATGAATTACATTCATTTTAAGTTCTACCATAAATCCTTCAAATTTTAATCACACATACATAATACTTAGCGCAAATCATCTAGGCATATATAAATCTTCACGATCATTTAAATAATATAAATCTCAAACATTATTAATTTGTTATAGTATCTTAATATATATATGCTTATTTTATACTCAATACTTATAATGTCTCAATCAAAAAAATCCGAACATGGCTTAAAATTCTATAATCAATGCCAATATGCATTGTATGTCAACTAAACTATACCAGCAAATAAATTAGATATTCAAGAATGATTTAATTAATGTTGTCAATTCATCTTTAGATAATATATAGCCATGTTGGGTCATGTTCAAGTTCAATGACTCCTTTCAGTTCCTGCGCCACATCAACTGCTAACAAGTCATCTATATGATTTTTTTTTAAATTTAAAAAAAGTATAATATGCAGGCTCAGTGAAATAACTCAGCATAGTTTATATACATACTAATTAAAATAGTACAAAATACTAAATGTAAAAATATATGCACATGATATATAAATGTGTCAGATGGAAAGATCGTCTATGTGCTTGGGTTGGAAATCATTAGCCCACATCCACCCATTGGGTAGGCTTCTACCTCTCGGTGGATATAAGCATAGTCCACATTTGATAACGATTTGTCAGGATTGACGTTTCTTATAGGGATGGCCCCTAAGATTAACTATGTGATATGCAGATGCGATGGACGATATATGAATTCATTATTTTATTGTACATATACACTTGTTTAAATCTGAATGTAAGTATGTGATTCCATCATATTTTCAGAAATTACATGTGAAAACATAAGTTAAGATGCGACACAGTCTTATATATCATTATCAGTTAAGTTATAAAAATTCTTCAATCAACGCATCAATCAATCCACACATCAATTAATCAATATATCATTCAATCAGTTACACAACAATTTTATTTTAATTTTCATGAACATGAGACACATTAGGTTACTCACCTAAGTCTGATAGTGAAGAATCCATAAGATGATCTCATGGATTTAAATTTAAAAATTCTAATAATCATACAACCATATTATTGTTTGATCTAATTACATCATAAATGGGTCTCACCTTTGATTCAACATCCTAGGTAGTCAACCACTATGTAGTAAACCTCAATGATTATTTAATTTAAGTTTACATATATAATATATTTATTTGAATTGATTATCAAAGTTCAGATTTTATCCAGGCACGTATCGATGTATCAATCAACATTAATTGAGGATACATCGATCGATCAAACTTCAAATTGATGGATTTTTTTTTAAGTCAGATTGGTTATTAGACAAAATTCGATACCTTCGATTGACGATATGCAAGTAAGCCTGAAATTTTAAGAATTTTATTTAATTAAAGGTTTAAAGTCCATTTAACCACAATAAATGTATTTATAGTCACCATTGACCCATCATTAGTTAATAATCAGAGAAAGCACATAAATTATTAATATGAACCATTCATATATTTATTTACATTTAAATTTTAAAATTGAATAGTAAAGGACTAATCAAACTAGTTTGGTCCATCAATTTTGATTAATTAGATCAGATAATTGGAAATCTTAATATAATTTAATCTCAATGATTGTTTGAACTAACATGATCGCACCAATCTCACAAATTCAAGAGTTTCAACATATTTCGATATTAGTGTTAAATCTATCATATTACTCTAATCATGGTAGCTCACTGGATGATTGAATCATCTAGATTTTTTTAGGTCTTAACATATTTTGTCTTTTCAAATTGGATTAACGATGTGAATCTAACCACATATACACTAATAACCCATGTCGACCTTCTATACTAAGTGATATAATTTTATCCCAATGATTGTTTGAACTAATCTGATCACACCAATTTCACAAATTCAAGAGTTTCAACATAATTTGATATTAGTATTAAATCTATTATATTACTCTAATAATGGTGGCTCACAAGATGATTGGATTATCCAGATTCTTTAGGTCTTAGCATATTTTGCCTCTTCAAATTGTATGAATGGTGTGAATCTAACCACACATATACTAATAGCCCATGTTTAGAGCTAGGCATCGGATTGGGTCCAACCCGACTAGGTCCAAGTTTTACATGGCTTGACCAGAACTCGGTCCAATCCGGGATCGAGTCTGGCTCATCTGACTCGAGCCGATCCTAACCCATGTTAGCTGGAACCGATCTGAGTCCGACTCGATCAGGAAAACTGAGTCGGATCGGATTGGGCCAAGTTCGGATCAGAAAGGTAATGATCTACATTCAACGGGTGATAGGCCTATAATCGGACCATTCAGATAAGTTTAAACTTTGATATTCGTGAGGCCCACCAAAGGACGGTCCCAATCTCATCTAAGTAGCGTCATACGCTGACATAGGGCACATGGCTTCGTATGCCAATCTCTCACAAGGACATAGTTGTCCATACCAATGGAAGAAAAGTAAACGAGAGAATAGTACGATCCGGTTTCCCAAATGGATGACGTGGAGACAACTGGGCCATACAGCCTCCTAGAGTGGTTTTGTTAGCTAAAAGAAGGTTATTTAATACTCCGAATGTGTATGAAGTTTGATACGCAGGCACTAATAAATGTTAGACTTAGCGTATTTTTTATGAAAATAAACCAACTAAATTGCGGAACTCATCGTCTCGAAGTTAAAATCCAAAAAATGATATTGTTTGAATAATCCTAGCCTCCAATTCGTGGACAATTGTTTGTTGAAATAAGACCATTGGATATTTTTCATTTATAACCGTCAAATAAGTGTCCATCGATCTAATACTCAGATATTCAGTTAAGTATAAAGTATCGTTCTTAATACATATAACCTGGTGCACATCATTTTCATGGTTTAATTTGAGTTACTTTTATAAACCATACACAATTTAAAAGTAGCGTGCCTGTGTACCGTTCATCACCAATCACCAGAGTATTAAAGGTGTTCTTTGAAACGAAAGAGTTCGTTTTTCTACTGCTGCGATTTAGATTCCAATGTGTGTCGTCTACCACTGGCCCTCACATACTAAGGAATCCGATGATCAGATCTGTCCATTAAAACGGACTCTAAAAAAAAAATCACCAAACAGATGATTAGGAACAATTAAAAAAAATATTTCAATGGTTCAAATTTAAATCTAAAAATCAATGGTTATGATGACAAATGAACCATAATTGTTAAAAAAAAATAACTTATCTACGGTAGTTATGAGGATATGGACAGTTCAAATCATCAGACCAACTCAGCATGTGTGCCCCAGTGGTTGGCGACACACTCTAGATTATATATCACGATAGAGACAAAATGACTTCCTGTTAAAATGCAACCAAGGGGAGGAGCACTTCAATAATGGCAGGTCATCCATCCCAAAATTTGTGAGGATTGAAATCCCAAAAGAGGATGGAATGATCTTTTGTTGCGATCATGTGCGAAAAGATACTAATACATTTTTCGATCGAGCTGATTCTTGGACCCAAGGGTTTTGTGAGGTGATGCTTTTGATGCTCAAGGTAAGAAAAAAATACCAGCAGAAAGAGTTGGAACAATGACACCAATGAAAGAAATTAAAAAACCCTACTCTTTCTACTTGCTTGCTTCTCTTCCTCGTGTAGACACTAGTCGTAGCACCAGCTTTTGATGTCGATGTTTGGATATTTTCTACTGCAATACCTGAAATTTTTGTTTTTTTTTTTAAAAAAACAATGAAGAACATGAAAATAAGAAAATTACAGATCATAAGAGAGAGAGAGAGAGAGAGAGAGAGAGAGAGAGATAATAAAGGAGGAGGAGTGGGATCTTACGAGTGTTGGAGCCTAAAACCACATTTACACGGAAACGAAGCGGTTCGGAAGTCTATATCACCGTACAAACTGCAAACCTCTTCGATTTCACTACATTAAGCGGAGTTTTTTGGCTCCAAATGAAAAGATGCATAGGTAGTAAAACTGCAAAACTCATAGATATTTACATCCCGGGTTGGGTCGGGTCGATTGTCCGAGTTTTCGGATCGGTTCTGTTCTGATACACCACTATCTGAACCCAACCCGAAAACCGATTGGATCTGGATGAGCAGACTCGATCAGGGTCGATTTAGGCCATCAGTTCTATTCGAAACGGTACCAAATCGGGTCGGATCCATCGGATCGGGTCCAATATGCCCACCTCTACCCATGTCAACCTTCTATGTTGAGTGATACTGATACTAACGCAAAAAATTCTCTTTATAATATCCTCTAGATTTAACAACAGAATAACCATATGGCCGACACCAACCCATAAATTGTATTGTTCAGATACGCTTTACCTTAAATATCAAGATTCATAGAAATGAAATATACTTTAGTACAATAAATTGAATCATTCATTATTATACGAAAAATGAAAATTTCTACATATGGTTAATTGTGCAGAAAATATATTCTTCTTATCCGGGCATGTACAATGGGCATAAGGATAATCCAAACCACCCATTGCACTGCTTTGGTCACTAATATAAAAAATATAGAAATGGATTCTCTCTATTTCTCTGCTTAGGGTGTTATCAATTTCAATTGTAATAGAATTAAAACAACTCATGCTAGGGTGTTATCAATTTCAATTGTAATAGAATTAAAACAACTCATGCGACTATTTTCTTTAATAGGAAGAATTCACTAGAAAGCTGAGAGATGGGAGGAGAGTGTTAGAAATAGGGGAGAGATGTTAGGGATAAGAAAGGGAGTTTATTTCTCTCAAACTCAAGTATTTTTTCGTAATTATTATTTTTTCTAAAAATTTTTAGTCATTCCAGTATCTTTGTGTCTGGAGCTATATGAGGCCCATAGAGATGTTCGTAACAAATTTGCTATGTCCAACATGTTTGAAAGACTATAAATAGAACAAGATTTCAAAAATTAGGCAAATCAAAAATTCACATGGGCCGTATCATACAAAACAATGGGGATTGAATGCCCGACAATGACAAAAGTTTTGTATCAGGATGATATTTTTTTCATGCAGTTTATTTGAGTGGTAATAATTCTATGGACGGTTTGGATAGCATATAAACATTATGGTTAGCTTCAAGAAGGTTTTAATAGTGATATTACATGGTGTGGCACACATGATTTATAGATCTTCCTGATTTCTCGAATCTTATCCTATATTGTGCTCTAAGGGCCCGTTTGGCCGATCAGATTAGAAGGGATTGGAAGTTAAATCCTGAGAGTGGCCGGGCCTGCCAAACAGAGTCGGTGATCTGATCCCAATCCCATGGATCTTTAGACAATCCACTGACAACACCATCATTACCTCTAAATCCCATTCAATCCACCCTAATATGTTCAAATTTGCCTGGGACGTATTTGGTTGGTGAGATTGGAAGGGATGGGAAGGTTTAATCTCCGGATTGGAATTGGCCGCACGTGCCAAACAGACTGGATATAGCAGTTATGGGATATATATAGCAATTAAGGGATATAGCAATCCCATAGATCTCAAGACAATCCACTGAAAACACCATCATTACTTAGAAATTCACACCATCCACCCTAATACCATTTAATCCCTTCCAATCCACCCTGCCAAACGGGCCCTAATGAACAAAGTAGATTTGTCATGAACATCTGTGGACCCCACATAACTTCCACTCCATCAAAATAGAGTTTTTGAGACCCCAAGCTATTTAGCTGAAACCACGGAATCCAGATATGTGGGTGAGAACCTGACCGTGGGGCTCACTTGAATGCATACGTTGGATGTCGTCCATTAGTTTTTCTAACTTATTTTAAGACATTTTCTGAAAAAATAAAGCAAACGTAAATCTCAGGCGAGCCATAACTATTTGTGTTCTCGATTCATCCAAGACCATCTGACCCTATCAACAGGTTAGACGGCGAATCTTAGGAAGTTTTTAATGGTGGGTGCACAATGACCACCGTTTCCTATGGTGTGATTCACCTCATATTTATTATCTGCTTCATTTTTAGGACCAACTCATAAAATAAGCTGGAAAAACTGATGGACGTGCTTAGATATACAACACATACATTGAGGTGGGCCCCACCTTAGGGCCCACCCACATCATTGGATCCAAGGTCGCATCTCATCCGCTTCCTCAGGGACCGCTCAAATATTGGAAACTCTACCCGCAGGATAACTCAGATTCAGAACATTGTATTACAAGGCGCAAGTGAATATTGGATTAATTAGTATAGACAGAAATGCTCCTGCATTGTAGTGGACAGAATCAGTCCTGGCAGGGGATCTGTAGGGCCCACCGTGATGTATCCACACCGTTCATCCATTTTTTATTTTTATTTTTTCATATCATTTTAAGACATGACCCCAAAAATGAAGTAGATCCAAGGCTCAAGTAGACCACATAGCGGGGATTGAATGTTTACCATTAAAAACATCTTGGGGGCCACAGAAATGTTGGACCAACCTGAAATTTGTTTTTTCCCTTCATCTAGGTCTATGTGACCATATGAACAGGTTGGATAGAAAATAAACACCAGAGTGGGCCCTGGGAAGGTTTCAACGGTGGATGTCATTACCAGTGTTGCTTCCTGTGATGTAGTGCAGCTAAGCTTTAGATCTGCCTCATTTTGATCTCATGCATGAAAAAATGGATGGACGGTGTGGATAAAACCCATGCATTACTGTGGCCCCACTGAGCCCTTGCTTGGGCCGAGTCTGTCCAGGTGGGGCAGGACGCAACCGCTTCCTTGAGAGCATCCATCTGGTGGGCCTTATCAAAAAACATGATCAAAACACAACATCATCTGGATGATCCTAACCATCTGATCAATGAACTTTTGGACGATCTAGTTTTCCCTGCAGTGGCACAAGTGGCTGATGGTCCATTTCGTCTGTCTGGTGGGCTTCAAGGTGAGATTGTATCAGAAGGTAGCATGTATGTGACGATCCTGATACAACCATCTGTTTGTCACAAGTGATGTATAGGTTTTATCCGCACCATTCATTCATTTTTCGGTATCATTTCTAGATATAGCCCAAAAACTTAGGCAGACCCAAGACACAGGTGGACCACACAATGGAGATTAAACTCCTACCGTTGAAAACCTCTTCAGCCCACAAGTTTTGTATTGAGCTGATATTTATGGTTTCCGTTCATCCATGTCTACGTAGCTTTATGAATAGGTTGGATGGCAAATAAACATCACGGTGGGCCCTAGGAAAATTTCAACAGTAAGAATCATTATCACCACTGCTTCATGTGGTGTGGTCCACTTGAGCCTTCTATCTACCTAAATTTTGGTCATGTTTTACAAAATGCCACCACGAAATGGATGGATGGTATGGATAAAACCCATACATCACGGTGGCCAATGATCAACATTCAATGTTCAAACTTCTGCGATCGAGGGTGATCACATGGACCGTGTGATTAGGGTTGTCAATGGGCCCGGCTAAGGTGGGCCCCGGTCTATCCAAGAATCTAGGCAAGCCTGCTGGCCAAGGCTGATGACAACCAAAGCAAACAGGCCCACGTCCAGCCATTGATGAGCATGCATGGTCAGGATCTAGTCCAGCCCAAGCCCAAGCCCCTATCCGGTCATACTCTTTCGTGCAAGATCTCGTTTGTTGATTAGATGGGCCCAACGATTCTCAAAACAGGCGGCCGGGCTCCAGTTGACCTCAGGCCAGCCTGATGGGCTCTTATGCCCAACCTAATTAAAAATCGCCCTTAAAATTTAGGCCTGGGTCCATATACCTCAAGCCTACTATTTAAGCCCAAGCCTGGCCAACATTATTCATGGCCCACCCTAATGTTTATTTGCCATCCAACCTGTTGTTGTTGATAAGGTTACACACTGACTTGTTGATAAACCCCCATTGTTTCCTGTAGTGTGGTCCACCTAAGATTTGGATCTAAAACGGATGGACAGCATGGATATAAAACAAATACATCAAGGTGCGCCCCACAATGCCTGATACCACTTAGCTACTTCGTGTAGAGGTCAACAGCCAGAAGTTTTGGATCAATATTCGTGTTTTTTCCTTTCATCCAGGTCTATGTAACCTCATTAACAAGTTGGATGGTAAATAAAATTCACATTAGGCCCTAAGAAGGTTTCAACTGTCCACATGCTTCCTATGGTGTGGTCTACTTGAGCTTAGGATATGCTTCAGTTTTTAGGATCATGCCTAAAAATCATCTGGTAAAATGTGTGTACGGTATAGATAAAACACATCCATCACGATGGCCCCACAGAGCCCCTGCCAACACTGAGTCTATCCATTCTAATAGGGTTAGGACACAATCCGCTTCC
Organism: Magnolia kwangsiensis; assembly: GCA_037074715.1. Classification (NCBI taxonomy): domain Eukaryota; kingdom Viridiplantae; phylum Streptophyta; class Magnoliopsida; order Magnoliales; family Magnoliaceae; genus Magnolia; species Magnolia kwangsiensis. Next base: position 16,314,985 of record CM073583.1, read on the forward strand.
AATGTCATTATGTCACATGTTGTCAGAAGTGGACCCTACAGCGCTCGACCCAACAACTTAAAAATAATAATAATAAATGAATTGCTTCCTGGCAGGCACTGGTTGGGATTGCATCTATCACATGCAACGGTTGTTTGTGAACTTTCACAAAGCCATTTCTTCATTGATGACATGTTAATGGACAATGTCCAATTTGAAAAAGGTGGGCCATGCCATGATCATAACATGGTATTAAAAATAAGGACTTGTTATTAATAAGTTGTCCATCTATATTAGCCATTAAATATTTCAAAAAAGAAAAAGAAAAGAAAAGAGTGGAACTCTTGAATATTCTCTTGAAATTTATAAACAAATGGGCTACATTAATGGACCTTTATAGAAAGCCCAAGCCTATTCTAATTGGTCTTTAATTTTCGATCCGAGCCCAGCCCTCAGGGCTACATTTTAAAGTTGATGATTGACAAATTAAAATTAGGGTTCAAAAATTATGGGGCCCACCATGATGTATAGTTTAGGGTATGAGCCAAAAAATGAGGTAAATATAAAGCTCAAGTGAACCACACCAACTTCGAAATTGAGAATTAAATTTTTTGGATCAAGCTGGTTTTTTCCCCTTATATCCATGTCGTATAATCTCATTAAGAGGTCCGATGACAAATAAACATTAGTATGGGCCCTAGGAAGGGCATTAACTTTCAACGGTTGAGGTCCACTATAAGCATCGTTTCATGTGTTGTGATCCATTTGAGTTGTGGATTTGCCTCATTTTTTTTTACAAACATCCTCAAATGAATTTGTGGAACAGATGGACAACATGGATATACAAATTCATCACGGTGGGTCCCTCATTTTTGTGCATGTATAAATACATGAAATTCAATTAAAATTAGCACAATTTTAGAGACAGTAGTTTCTATTTAAATAAATAAATAAATAACCAAACAAAATGACTGTAAAAAGGTAATAACGACACATTTACATTGCATTTAGGTCTAGGGTTCGACTCCCCTACCCAAAATGTAAAACAAAGCTAAAATAAGGCCTAAGCAAGAAAGGCCCACACGTGGGACCCACTAGGATTACCAATAACATCCAACACGGTTACCGTTGATTTTGAGTCTATGACATTGTGTCCCGTTTGATGGTATTTTGGGGTTTCTATGTGAAAGTTCACATCCAGGGCAATGGGTTGGGCTTTGGCTCCAACCTATTACTAAACGGGCTAAGAATTTAGGCTACCTACAGGCCCGACCTTCATCCAGTCTAAGCTGGACCTGAACAGTCCATTAATTGCAATCGGGTCAGTGCTCGACCCAACACAACCACACTCGGGTTTAAGAATTGAATATGGGACTCAAGGTATGTCAGCCCTCCCCAATTAGTGGGTAATACACACACATACATGGTGTGCATGTACGTATAGATTTTATGATCCATCACCATCCACGTGGATTGCACTTGCGTGGATATGGACGGTCAAGATCATCTAATCTAGCCTTCTCCATCTAAAAGAACATACCACTATGGTATCTCCCACACTCTCCATCAATGATGTAGAGAATCCTGTCCAAGCTACTAATGTTGATTATGCTGCTGCTCAGTGCGGCCTAAGCTGACTCAGCTCAAAATTGTCTAGTTGACTTGGCTGAGTTCCAAGTCGAGTCAGCGAGTTTTAGAACTATGGTTCATAATAAAATAGGATCAATCACAGGACTAGATCAACCATCTTGGTTCGGGTCAACATTCGAGTCACACCAATTCATATCAAGACAGTCGATTCATACCGAGATAGAATCTGCCATGAGTCTTGTTGAGTTTGAACTGAGCCATGCTAATGACTGAGTTTCCTAGACTCGGCTCGAAATCTAGTTTAGTCTAGTTCATTGAACAGAGTTCCAAGTCGAGCAAGCTAGTTTTAGAGCTATGGATCATAATAAAAAAAAGGTTCAATCATTGGTCTACAATATCCCTCATGAGCCCCCCACCTTTGATTTTTCATCTCCATCAACACAACCTTTTCTAGTAGTATCATTTTACTAGACAAATATTCAAATAGAAAGGGCCGATCCAACCATCATCCAGGGCACACCATCGATTGCCCGACAGTCTCTAAAAAAACACATCAACTAGATGATCTTCACCACATCTAGATTGTCCATCTGTGGAGCCCATCTTTCATTTCAGTATATCTAAAAAATCACTTTCATGGATGATCCCTACCGGGTGTCCATTTTTGCATGAAAGCAAGCTTATGCTATGTTGATTTCTTAGGCCCAAATCGTCATCGTAAGTCCCTCCCACATTTCCACCTTGTTCGATTTCCCTCGAGCTGCCAGACCAGAGAATTATTTTCCAAAATCATTCCATCTTCCTCTCTTACAACTATTCCCCAGATTTCAATTGATGAACCACAAAAACAACGCTTCGAATATCTCGACTGAAAACTCTTCTACACTTTGCTTCAACAGACAGCAAAGATCCCACAAGGAACACATTCAAACCTCTTCACATCTTCCCTCTGGAGCTCCTTGATTGAAACCCAATCTGTTACTATTCTTACTAAACTACCAAGTGCTAAGAAAAATGAAAGAAAAGCAACACAAGCACAGGATACAGTGATAAAGCACACCAGTAGCTCAGGGACCACGACATCATCCGCTACAGAACTTCAAGCACCATCAACCTCTTTCAGAGACAGAAGCCCCCTAAAGGCTATCTTATTCTTTTTCTATATACACTGGAGTAAAAGCAGACCATCAGTCACCTAAACTCCTCTCTATGTTTATGGATAGACTGTATCATCAAGCAAATGAAATAGTTCATAGAAAATCTTGTTTGGAGAATGACGCCAACACCAGCAACCAACACTCGCTCTGTAATCTGCATTGAACAAACACTCTCAGTAGAACCCTGTTTCTAGAACCTTTGCTGGAGGAGTCACAGACTAATGGCATAAAAAAAGATCTGTGACAGATTTTGGATTGACTGGCTGAATATTTTTAATGAACAGTCCCATCAGTCATGACCTTACAAAAACCCTAGGTTTAGAACCACCCAAATTCATGGAATCCGTGTGAATATGGCATTCAACGACTTTGATCACAGAGTGTAGGAAAATTTCTACTCTCCACTACATGTAATCTTACATCTCTAGCATGCTGTCTAGTGGATTAAAAATCCATACACAAAAAGCACATTTAAAACTCTCAATATGATTCAATTTAACAGGAAATATGCATGCCTCCTACAAAAGCAACATATGCATGCGGATGTGCTAAAACATATAAATTGGTGTAGGACAGATAGAGGATGATTCAATGGATGGCCAGGATCACATAGATTTGGGCTAAAGGGGCCTGATTGGGCAAAAGGGCCTCAATGCCCATTATATCTTCCAACAACCATAAATTTGTAATTAGTTACCCGTCTCATGTGTATAATATCTCGTTGGAATGAAATCATGAGCTTTACGCCTTGGCCAATGACCCAAGGTTCATTAACCCCCAAACAACTTTGCAAAACTTCCTCCCGGCCTCCCTCCCAAAATAGTGTCCAACTATTTTTGGTATGTTAGCAAGCTGAAAAATGACTATAAATTCAGGCGTGCTAGCACATTTTACATTAGTAGCTTGGAAGCCATGCTAAAAAACATAAGCTAGGGCACAGCAGCTTTGAAGCAGCAAGCAACAACTGAAAAGCCGTTGTGCGCACAGTAGTTTTAAAGCTGGCTAAAAAGCCTTTTGAGTACCAGTTGACTACTTATAGTCTGATAGTCCAATAGAAATTTTAAATTTTAACGAAATTCATAATAAAATTTTATATATATATCAATTCCCCTTTTTTATTTTTCAAAAAACAAGTTTTAGGGGTTGTGTGATCGCATATGCGCACAGCCTCCTTTGGTCGAGTGCAATTGCTTAAGCCATTTGATAACATTGCTGCAAACGGAGTTCCAAAATCAAGACATGTCTTGAAAATGCAAAGAAAGCTTAAGGTAAACAGAATTATTATAAGTGCAAGATTAATAAAGAAAAACACCCAGCCACAACAACAACAACAACAATCTCCCAACCTTAGGATATCCAATTCCTAACTCTTTTTACAATGTGAAATTTCCTAACTTTATTCAACTTCTATTTAAGATTGTTCTACAAATAGACTATTATAAGGAAAAATCTGCACAGGAGAACAAGTTGTACAATTACCATTTGCATCCACAAAACAGTAAGAATTTTCAGTCTTCATAATGCGGAGATGCTTTCTCATTTATGCATGCATTACAAATTCATTTAGTATGTAGTGGCTTGCCCTGCTGGCATGGGTCTAGACACTTTGGAAGGAGCTAAAAAAAATGAAAACAGGACATTCAGAAACAAAGTGGCTCATGCTAACAAGGTCTTTTAAATGGTGCAGGGAAAGTGGTGGCCGAGGGTTTACGGCTAGGCCCTTACAAAAGGGTGCTCTAAAGAACTCGTAGAGGGTAGTTAGGATTCTTGGGTTGCCAATTCCAAGTTGTTTAGGGATTTGCAACTTCTCATGCTACCCGGTTTTGGGTGTCATGTCATGCCCTTCTAATGATTAAGGTATTAAAAACAGTTACATAATGGCCATTACAGCTGTTACATTATGGTAACGATGGACACCTAACGCATTACAGGGCTGTAATGGCCAACACAGAAAAAGTTAGCCTGTAACGGCCTGTTTTGAAGTCAATACAGATTTTATTTTATTTTTAATGGCTGTTATGGCCCGTATCATAACAGTAATTACAGTGGCCATTATGGCCGCCATCACGTTTATTGAATACCTTGGAGATGATTATGCTGTTTTTGGCGCTTGCCTATAACACAATTTCAGCTATCATTCAAACAAAAAGAATAAGAAGAGAGAGTGTGAAATAGATATTTGAAAGTACAGAACTTCCACCGATGATCTGAAAATGGAAGGTTAAGAGGCACACATTCAACTGAATAAACACCAGAGGAATTCAGTAGGACCATTCACTTAGGGTGTTTAGTGGTGGTGCAACCATGGTGCGCCCCATTAGATCATTCAAACAGGAAGAAGGAGAAGAAAGAGTGTGAAACAGATATTTAAAAGTTCAGAACTTCCACCAATGATCTGGAAATGGACGGATGAGACGCACACACTCAACTGAATAAACACCATAGAATGAATGGGTAGGACCATTCACTTAGGGTGTTTAGTGGTCATGGTGCATCTATGGTCAGCCCCATCAGATCAAGAGTGTGGATCACTGAACCATGGCACCACTCATACAAACCGAAATCACGAGGATGTCATGCATCATAAGCTCAGGCTTGAGCATTTGAGCCCTAGTTTATGTGATTCAGAACATGGGTCTTTTGGGCCACACCATGGACATGCCAAACTCCAAAAGGTTCCTACATGGACCAATTTTAACACTTTGATTATTGGCTCCACATTCAACTGAAAAATGGCCCAAGATTGGTTGCTAGGATCTTTAAATCTATGACAATTTGAGGAATGGTCCATCCATGATGGGACCCAACAGACCCAAAGTCTGGATCTCGACCACAGACCACATACATTCTGAAAAACCAATAACACTGCAAACATACCCAAAATGGAGAAAATGTAATTCACATTCAATGCTCATGCACGGACCCACCGGATAAGCAGACTCGACTGATTCTTCGACCAGGGCATGCATATAGCAGGGCCCACATGATGAACAATCAGAATCACAAAAGCTTCAACGAGTACCCTTTGCATTTCTGGCTAGGGAAAAAAAAAAACAGCCCATACCATGTCCTATCAAGCAAAAGATCAATATATAGATCTTGATCCAAAAGTGAAAACAAAGGCAGGACCGCTTACAGATCAAACACCGCAATATCATTGCCATGAGATCCCTTAACCTTCCAGAAGACATCTCCAGCATCATCGGCTTTGCTCGTATCAACCGCAACAGCACCGAACACTGCTTTGAAGGCGCCACAGACGACTACCGGTGCCGAAGAATTCGTCTTCGTAGAAACCCTGATCACATTCTGCAGGCCCAAGCGGGACCCATATGCGGCGCAAGAAGCCTCCTTGGAGATCTCAACAATCAGACTGTTCAGATCCTTTGCAGATATGTCAATGTTTTGTTTGAGGGACCGAAGTGAGACTGCAGTTTGGATGACATCAAGTCCAAGAATAGCCAGGGCTCTGTTGTTGTCTGCGGAGTAGGAAGGGTGGGTCACGGCACGGCCCAGAAGATCAATGCTCTGGAACTCATAGCTGTGGATGAAAAGAAATTGTAATTTTCAAAACTTTCAAAAAAGAAAAGAGACTGAGAGAGCAGAATTTCATTGCTCCCATACAGCAACAAGAGTTGGTTGAGATGTTATTTCCCACTACTCAAAGACAGTTGGCGGGAATCTAAAGGGGTGTTTGGATGCCTGTAAATGGGGTAAGTTATAAATGGTTTACAGGAAATCATTTACAATCTGTGTTTGAATGACCTTCCCGTAAATGATTTACAGTATTTACCCCATCTCATTTACAGGCAAAAAGTGGTATTTCATTTACAGGCTTTCCATTTACAGCCTAACAGCTATATTTTCAAAAATTAGCTCTCCACTTTACAGCCTAACAGCTATATTTTCAAAATAAAGCTCTCCAATTTACAGCCTAACAGCTATTTTAGCAAAGATTAGCTCTCCATTTACAGGACTTCAACAATTTTAAGACACTGACAATCATTTACAACTTGTACCATTTACACACATCCAAACGACCCCTAAGCATTTTCAAATTTTGAATTTTAAAAATTCTATTTCTCAAATGCATGTTAAGATTCCATACATTCCCACCTATAATTGTTGGATGGTCTGAAATATGTGCGCACGGAGAGTGTGCACAATCTTCCCAAGTGAGATCACGTACGTTCTAGCTTCTGTGGGCCCTCACATGTGGGTAGAATCCAAACCGTGCATCAGGTGTGCGGGATCATGTTCACCACACAACTCAAAAAATCATAAAGATCCAAAACTCAGGTGCAGGAAGCATTAAAAAATGATGCTTAAAAGGATCTTAATTCACATTTTGTGGCACATCTGAGTCATGGAATGACCTGATGTTTAGGGCATCACTTCATCCTGGAATACGGCCTCCAATCACTGGATTAGATTGCATATACAGATCAGGTTGAACCCCACACCGGACCCATTTCTGTGGTGGGCCCACCTGAGTCATGGATTAGGCAGATTTTTGGGTTCGAGTCGTAAAACGGGTGGTGGAGGTAGGACGCATCTGATGGATGGTTTGGATGGCGCAAAAAAATAGCGGTGGGCCACACACAGTCCGATCGTATAGGAACTCACATCCTTCCAAATTATATGTGATAATTTCTAGCGGGAATCTAGCAGCAATTTGGAAATGCGGAACTTCAAAATCCTATTTTGAAATTCACGCACGCGCTATAGAAAATAAAGGGAGATGGGAAGGAATAGCTTGCCCGATTTTCTTTTCAAGGGTTTCGAGAGCGATCGAGAACGGGGACGAGGACAGGGGATTTGGTCCTGACGCGGTGGAGAGCCGGTTGCCACTTTCCTACGAGAAAGAAAGACAGAAGAGTAAGAGAGCTGGATTTCAGTATTAGGGTTTTGATGATGATGATCGACAGGATGATGGATTTACCTGAGGAGGAGAGAGTGGAGAAGAAGGTAGAAGAAGAGAAGAAAGCAGAAGGATTACGAAGAAGAGCTGAGGAGAATGCATCGTGTATGTTATTTGATTTTTTTCTTTTCTTTTTTTTCTCTTCTATTTAAGGAGAAAAGAAGAGAGAACGGAGAAGGACGCTGACACGGGCGACTGGACGAGACTTAGCTGCGACCCCAATTCAACGACGTGGGAAACGGATTGGCTACTCTCCTGCCACCATCCAATGGCTGAAGGTCGGTGCTATGTGGGCCCCAACATGATGAATGTGTTTCATCCATGCCGTCCATATGTTTTTCTAGATCATTATATGGTATGAAAACAACGTTAGGTATATCAATATCAAGTGGACCACATTACAGGAAACAGTGTTGAATGAATGTTGACCATTCAAAACTTTTTTGGGACTATAGAAGCTTTGTATCAGGCTGATCTTTGTTTTTTCCCCACATCTGAGTCTATATGATCTAATCAACGTATTGGATGTCAAATAAACAGTACAGTGGGCCTTAGGAGAATTTTAATGTTGGATATCCAACACTATTGTTTTCCTTTGGTGTGGTCCACCTGATATTTATATCCCTCTCATTTTTGAGAGAAAGCCCTAAAAATAGAAGAACGAAATGGATGAAACACATACATCATGGTGGGCCCACAGAGAACCGACCACAGCCACCGGGCTGGTGGCAGGCAAGTAGCCAATTCGTTTCCAACTATGTGTCCAGACCGTGGGGCCCATCTCGATGTATGTGTTGTATATCTAAGCCGTCTATCCGTTTTTACAACTCACTTTAGTGTTTTAGTCTAAAATTGAAGTAAATAAAAATCTCAGGTGGACCACACCAAAAAAAAAACAGTGGTTATCCACCGCATACCATTAAAAGTTTCTTGAGGTCCACGGCAACGTTTATTTGCCATCCACCTCGATGAACGGAAAACAAAAATATTAAATGGAGGCGGGTTAGCTACTGAACTCCACAGCAGCAGTTTCCTACTGAAGTTACGTCAAGATGTTGTGTGAGCCCAACATGATGTACGGGTTGCATCCACACCGTCCATCTATTTGGATAGGTCATTTTAGGGCATGAGCCGAAAAATTAGGCAGATCCAAAGCTCAAGTGGACCTATCACGGGTATTGAACACCCATCATTAAAAAATTCTTTGAGTTAGCCGGATCCCTTACCTTGCAGCCCACTGTAATATATTTTACTCGCATCCACACCGTCCATACATTACTATTAAAAAATGAAATGGGAAACGAATTGGCTACTACCCCTGCCACCAGCACGGTGGCTGCTGGTCTGTGTTCTGTGGGCCCCACAATGATGTATATTTTTCATCCGTTCCATTCATCCATTTTTACAGATTACTTTAAGGCTTGATAAAAAAAATAGAGCGATATAATTCTCAGTTGGACCACACCACAGGAAAATAATAGTGATGGTATATCCACCATTAAGATCCTCCTAAAGCACACTGTAATGTTTATTTGACATTCAATCTGTTGATTAGGTCATATTTACCCAGATGAAGGGAAAAAACAAAAATCATCTTGATCCAAAACTTTTATGGCCCCCAAAATGTTTTTAATAGTCGAAGTTCATTCAACACTATTTCATGTAATGTGGTCCACTTGGGATTTTTAAATAACTAGTTTTTGGTCCCGTAACATAAAATAATCTAGAAAAATATATGGACGGCATGGATGAAACACATACATCATGGTGAGGCCCATAGAGCACCGACCACCAGCCATTGGCTGGTGGCTGGGGAGTAGCCGTTCCGTTTCCCTTGCATTTTAGCCTACTGTCATAAAATGAGCTGGTAAAACGAATGAACGGCGTGGATAAGACACATACATCACAGTGGGCCCCACAGAGTTTACTTAATTAGTAAGTAATCCACTTCAAGTGCTTACAGGAGCACTCAAAGTGGTGGAGCCGCGTAGAAAAGAAAGCTATGTGGGCCCATATGGAAAAGTGTATAAAAGCATCAAGCAAGCTCTTCTTCCTCTACTGGCATTTTCTTAGTCATGGCGCGTCTCTTTATTTTCGCTTTATCTTTTCTCCTCTTTCTTCTCCACCAGCTTCCAAGTCAAGGTAAGTAAAATCGACAGAATTTTATAGAAATTCCCAAATGAAAGTGCATTTATTTCCATAATCACATCTCTATCTTAAAAAAATTCTCTTTTTTCAGTTTCTTCTGCTGTGGTATTGGAGTACGGATATACCGTTTCGACGGTATTCGACGGTAACAAGCAACGGCCAACCGTACACCCTCTCTCTATCCTCCCTGGAACCCAAGACGACACCCTTCTCCTTCTCGATTCTTCCAACAACGCCTTCTACACGCTCTCGCAAGGTGTTATAATCTTTCAGTATCATGATCACGCACGGGTTTAAGTACACGTGGACCACACTGTTCGGCGATCTAAGCCGTTGATGTGATTGGGCCGCCTTGGATTAGAGGTTCTCTGGAAATCGCCACTTTGATGTGGTTTGCCATCGATTAACGGTTTACAAGAAAGAAAGAAAATGCATCCACGGTGTATATTATTCTCGGTGGTTTTGGGGGTGGACTCCATCTGTGGTAGATTTCATCATATCAACGGCTTGGATCATTGCACCATAGGCCACGCATGTGCACAAAGTCATGTTCATCGGCAAACTATCTGTGCTGATGAGCAAGATGAAGATTGAAGAGAGAGAGAGAGAAATGTTTGTTTCTAGGGCTAGATAGTGGTGACAGTTCACACACGGGGTCAGTTACACATTGGGCCCACTGTTGGTGATCCAAACTGTTGATATATTTGGCATCATGTAACGTGCAGAAACTTTGCTTCGAAGAAAATGTTGAAAGAAGGCCACTTCGAGGGGGTCAGCCTCCTAAGATAGTGTAGGGAGATAAGATTTTTCTCTGTATTACAAATTTATGAAGATCTCTTAACAACTGTCAGACTTAGTCAAAAGGAACTAAACAAACTCTCATAGAATATTTGATCCTAAAAAATTTATTTGACTGACTCTTATTTAAGCAAATTATTAACTAATTCTTCGTTGGACACCTCAGCAGGTCCCACTTTACATGCCCTCCTTCAAGAAACCTTGTCCTCAAGGTTTGAATATGGGAACCGTTCTTTGAGTTGATAGTAGCTTTCCCAAGTTGCATCGGCATTTTCACACCCTTGCCACCTTACAAGAACCTCCGTTATCGACTTGTTTCCATGTCATATACATGAGCTAACCGGCTAGTGATGACTTCGAGTCAAACATATCATATACATGAGTCAACCGCACACGCCGAGCCAAAACCCAACCTTCACAAGGAGGATGTAACCAATGTTCATATTGTCGACAATATTATCGATAATATCTCAATAATATTGGTATCGATGAGTCACCAACATCGACTCCCCCATATAGCGCATCCCTCCAGGATGAGTTTATCACTGCAATGATAAAATGGAGATATTTTCGATATTATCAGGTAGAATCAACACCTAAGACTCCCAGGCACCATTGTCACTCAACACTTTCGACAATATTATCTTTAAATATTACAAAAATATTGGTCTAGTGACATTCAACTTCCACCAGTTGCTTTGTGCATAAATTCTAGAAGATCGAAAACAACAAAAACAAAAAACAAAAAACAAAAAACACAAAAAAAAAAAAAAAAAGAAAAAAAGAAAAAAAAGGAAAAAAAGGAGAGATAAAGAGAAAATCAAGAGGATGTGTTGAAAACTTGAAATAGCTTCAAATCTAGTTTGAGTTGTCAATTTTGGCACCTCTTACTACATCTATTTAGATATTCGAGCATTTAATTTGGGGCTACTCCACCGTCAATGGCTTTGGGGCAAAAATCTGCTTCTTCATCTCTTCTTCTTCTTCCTCCTTAGAACGTCTCTCTCTCTCTCTCTCTCTCTCTCTCTCTCTCTCTAGCAAAAATTGGTCAAGTGACATTCGACTTCCACCAGTTGCTTTGTGCATAAATTCTAGAAAATCGAAATAAATAAATAAATAATCAAGAGGATGTGTTGAAATTGCTTTAGATCTGGTTTGGGTTGTCAATTTTGGCACCTCTTACTACATCTATTTAGATATTCGAGCATTTGATTTGGGGCGACTCCATCTTCAATGGCTTTGTGGCAAAAATCTGCTTCTTCATCTTCTTCTTGTTCTTCCTCCTTACAACGTCTCTCTCTCTCTCTCTCTCTCTCTCTCTCTCTCTCTCTAGCAAAAATTAATGACTCTTTACTATCTCTGTCAATTTCAACTTTCAAGGCTCTGTTTCTGTCATTTTCCAAGAAGGGTCTACTCTATAGAATCAAGATATAAAGCAGTTATATGATACTCGGGCAATGTATGGTGATTAATACACCGGCACTTAAAAATTATACACGTGGCATACATATTAACTCATAATGCACCAATTTAGTTGTGAAAGTAGGTTGCTTAAGTCACAATCCCAAAATGAGATTGTTTGAACGATCCAAAACTCTAATTCTTGGACACAAATTAAAATAAAATAAAATTTTATTTAAATGTTTTCGAAAATTATTTGGATGGATGGGATGACTATTAGGATGGATAGATGGGATGATGTATGGATGTTTGGATGACTGGATGGGATGGATGGAATAGTTGGATGGTTGGATGGATGTTTGGATGATTAGATGGGATGGCTAGATGGCTGGTTGGATGGATTTTGGATGATTGGATGAATAATTGGATGGATGGGATGGTTGGGTGGATGGTTAGTTGGATGAATGAATAGGTGGATGGGATGGATGGATGGTTGGATGGATAGATGGGATGGATGGATGTATGTTTAGATGATTGAATGGGATAGTTGGATGTTTAGGTGGACGGTTGGATGCATGGACTAGATGGTTGGATGGATGGTTGGATGATCGGATGGGATGGTTTGATGGTTAGATGGGTTGCATGTATGTTTATATGATTGGATGGTTGGATGGATTTGGATGGGATAGTTGAATGATTGGATAGATTAATTGATTGTTGGATGGATGGATGGAAGTATGGATGATTTGATGAGATGGTTGGATGGTTAGTTGGGATGGATAGATGGTTAGATGTCAAATGGATGGATGGTTAGATGGATGGGATGGTTAGATGGATAGTTGGATGAATGGGATGGGATGCTTGGAAGGATGGATGGATGAGATGGTTGGATGGATGGATGGTGGATGGTTGGATGAATGGGACGGATAGTTGGATCATCATGCATGTGTATTGTGTTTATATGCTTATTTATGCATAAATATATAATGCATGAATACTTTATGCATGTTTATTTGCTTGTTAATTAGTTTAATAAGATTTAAGCGATTGTTGTTGTACCATTGGACTGATTTCTTATGACAACATACATTTTTAGGCCCTATTAATGGAAATTTATTATGTATGCATTCCTTTTGCAATGTTTTGATTCCTAAATATGTAGCAAATATGTGTATCTTAGCTTCTTCTGAAGTTTCACTAAAAAATTCCACCATTATTCCTATGTTTCGCCATTTTTCCCCGCATTTCCAGTTATCGGCGAAAACGGTATTTTATCTTTATCTCCAACCAGAAAAATTTTTAGCGATAGCGACAACTCGAACATTGGATGTAACCAAAAAGCATACCTACACCATTTGCTATTAACACCTACGATGAAGATCATCATGCAATCCTCCACTCCTCACTATTTGATTGATGGGGCTTTTACTGCTTGAGATAGGTGAAAGGAGAGGGGATCAGGACCCTTGATTTATATAGGGTTGATAGGTAGTACAATCCTTCCCAATCGTTTGATTCCATTGCACCATCTTCCAATGGAAATCCATTGCCAATATCCCTCGTAAACAAAAGGGTTTCTAATACTCTAGGGCGCACCAAATGGCTATACACACCATACTTCTGTGGGCCCTACCTAAAGTCCATTTGATTGATCTAAACCATCAATTCCATTGCTCGTATGGCTGATGTCATGTGTTGCCCATTAATGCTAATGGTCGATGGTTGCACACATAGAAAACCTGTCTAAGATCCGACCATTTCATGTATTGTGCGCCGCCATGGTTAGGGGGTACATAAAAAATTGCACTATTCACTTGGTCCTAGCCACTTATTGGAAGAGTCTTGGGGATTATAGATGGCTGGCTGGCTGTGCATAACTTCAGCTAATGGTCAACGTTAAATGGGCAGAAAACCTCAAATCATGGGTACTATAATAATGGCTCGGGTACACTCGATGACCACTTGCTCTAAAAGCTCAAACTTATAAAGCTTGGCAAATCAATCCCTTTATCTCATTACCCAAGCCCTGCATCCCATGGGTTAGGACCTCGACCAAACCCCCCTTGTGGGCCCCACTTCACAGGGTTTCGCTTTACACAAGTCACCTGCCCCGAGTGTGCCCATGCATCCCACAGGCCACCCCACTCGAGCCTGGTGTAAAACTGCCCATGCATGGTGGTGAGTCTCGAACACGAGACCTCCTACTCTGATATCACTTTGATGCAGGATAATTAACCATTTGCTGTAAAAGCTCGAACTGATAGAGCATGGCGAATCAATCCCCTTATCTAATAGCTCAGGCCCCACATCCCATGGGTTAGGTGTTGCGCAGCACGCCAACAACGCAGTGGGCCGAGATCCAATCTCAAGCCTCACCCACAAATGATAAACATAAAGGAATATAAACTAGAAACAGAGCAAAGCAATCCAAACAAACCACAAGACAAGATATACGTGGAAAAATCCCGAACTAGGGTAAAAAACCACGGATGCAAACTTCCACTATGAAGAAACAAAGATTACAAGGCAAAATACTAACCTCTCCCTTGGAAGAATATAGAAAACCCTTAGCCCACACTTTTAGAAATATTTCTCAATATTCCTCATCTACCTAGAAAAGTCCTAGGAACCCCTATTTATAGTTTAGGCAACTTCCCTTCCTCATTCCAGTTGCGAAAGGACTCAAATCCGTAGTTTCGCGCAAAATCGCGGAACAAACTGCGTAACCTACGACCGGTCCTAGCTCCCCTACGACCGGTCCTGAAAATTCCAGGACTAGTCCTAGACGGGAAAAAAAAACAGCACAACTCGCTGGACTTCGAGTCGTGCTAGGGCTCGAACCTACGACCGGTCGAGCGCCTCCCACGACCAGTCGTGGCTCCCCCACGACCGGTCGAAGGCGGCCCAATGTGGCTCCACATTCTTAACAATCTCCCACTTAGAGACGCATTGTCATAAACCTTCGTCTTCTTCATTCGGAGTGCACCACCTCCCCGTCTTCAAGCTTGAAGACCAATCAAAGCTGAACAGAGTTTCAGCTTCTCCCTTGTGACCGCCTTGGTCAACATATCTGCAGGATTCTCACTTGTATGAATCTTCTCCAGAACAATCAATCCATCTTCCAGTAGCGAACGTATGAAGTGATATCTGATGGCAATATGTTTGGTCCTTGAATGAAAGGCTGAATTCTTAGTCAAGTGTATTGCACTCTGACTGTCACTGTACAGCTTGCAATCTACTTGCTTCTTACCCAACTCTTCTATAAAACCTTGCATCCACACCATCTCCTTACATGCTTCTGTAGCCGCAATATATTCTGCTTCTGTCGTACTGATAGATACTATCTTCTGTAACTGAGAGACACAACTGACTGCAGCACTGCCCAGAGTAAAGACATAACCTGTAGTGCTTCTTCTGCTGTCGATATCTCCTGCCAAATTTGAATCCACGTAGCCTTGTAGCTTGATTTTCGATCCACCATAACACAGCCCTACATCTTTAGTACTCACCAGGTATCTGAGGATCCACTTCACAACTTTCCAATGTTCCTTCCTGGGGTTGTTCATGAACCTGCTAACAACTCTCACTGCTTGAGCAATGTCTGGCCTCGTGCTTACCATAGCATACATGAGACTCCCAATCACTGACGCATATGGGACTTTGGCCATGTAGTCTCGTTCTTCCTGCGTCTTTGCACCTTGCTCCTTAGATAGCTTGAAGTGGTTGGCTAATGGAGTGCTAACCGGCTTAGCACCTCCCATATTGAATAGATCAAGTACCTTGGCTATGTACTCTACCTGTGACAAAACCAATTTCTTGTTTTCCCTGTTACGCTTTATCCTCATGCCTAGGATTTGTTTTGCAGCTCCTAAATCCTTCATGGCAAATTCTCTAGACAGTTGTCTTTTGAGATCTGAGATGTCTTTCATGCTTGAACCGGCAACAAGCATATCATCAACATACAAAAGAAGGATGATGTATGACGTATCAAACTTCTTCAAGTAATAACAGTGGTCTGCATGACATCTCCTAAAACCGTTTCCCGACATGAAACTATCGAACTTCTTGTACCACTGCTTCAGGGCCTGCTTCAGGCCATATAGACTTTTCTTTAGTCTGCACACCTCGTTCTCATTACCTGGTGCCACGTATCCTGTCGGCTGATGCATATATATTTCTTCTTCAAGATCCCCATGAAGAAAGGCTATCTTAACATCTAGCTGCTCTAGATGTAAGTTCTTTGTAGCCACTATACTCAAGACCATGCGAATCGTAGACATTTTCACTACCGGTGAAAATATTTCAGTGAAATCGATACCTGCCTTTTGTTGAAAACTTTTTACAACCAGTCTCGCCTTGTACCGTTTCGAACCATCATGCTCCTCCTTCAGTCTGTAAACCCACTTGTTATGAAGAGCTTTCTTACCCTTAAGTAGAGTGACTAGCTCCCATGTACGATTAGACTCAAGAGAGTCCATCTCCTCATCCATGGCTTGCTCCCACTTAACCCGTGTATCTGACTGTAATTCCTCTTCAAAACATTCTGGCTCACCATTATCTGTCAGCAGTAGATAATGTAAGGAGGGTGAGTATCGGACCGTGGGTCTCCTCTCCCGAGTAGACCTCCTCACAACCGGTGTCTGTGGCTCTGCCTCATGATGCTCCTGTGCATAATCATCTTGTAGCACTATAACACCCGTGTCCGGTAACTCTTCCAATTCTACGAATTCCTTTTCCTTGGCCTTATTTTCTTGCATATTGTCCTTATGCATCACTTTTTCGTTGAAGACTACGTCTTTGCTTCTGATGATTTTCCTGTTTTCTGCATCCCAAAACCTGTAGCCAAAATCATCCTGCCCGTAGCCTATAAACGTGCACCTCCTGGACTTCGCATCCAGCTTGTTTCTGTGCTCTGCATCAATGTGAACATATGAAGTGCAACCGAACACTCTGAGATGTGTAAGGTTCACTTCTTTCCCAGTCCACGTTTCTTCTGGTAGCTCATCATCCAATGGTGTTGAGGGACTTCTATTGATAAGATATACGACAGTATTTACAGCATCTGCCCAAAAGGTCTTGGGCAACCCTGCATGTAACCTTATGCTCTTGGCGCGCTCAAGGATGGTTCTGTTAATGCGCTCAGCCACACCATTCTGTTGCGGTGTCTTTGGAATCGGTTTCTAATGTTTGATTCCACTTGCTGCACAATACTCCTCAAACCTCTTATCATAACACTCTCTCCCATTATCAGATCTGAGACACTTTACTGTTTTACCTGTCTCGTTTTCTACCATAACTTTCCACTTCTTAAATGCATCAAATACATCAGATTTATGCTTTAAGAAATAAATCCATAGTTTTCTACTAGCATCATCAATAAAGGAAATAAAATAATGTGAGCCACCAAGAGATGATACCTGTGTCGGTCCCCACACGTCAGTATGTACAAGCTCCAATACATGCGCCTTTGGAGCCGTCCTGTCTTCTTGAAGCTTACCCTCTTCTGCTTGCCATATACGCAATCCTCGCAGAATTCCAAGTCAAGAGACTTCAGCCCTGGTAGCTTCCCCTTTGACAATAGCACTTTCATCCCTTTCTCACTCATATGTCCCAACCTCTGATGCCATAACTGTCAATTCACTCCAGTTGATGCGACTGCGAGTGAACTATGCGATCCTGAAGTCACGTACAAAGTACCTTCTTTTTTACTTCGAGATATCACCAAGGCATCTTTTGTGATCTTTCAGGAATCACTGGTGAATGTCGTCACATAACCGGTGTCGGCTAACTACCCCACTGAGATCAGATTCCTTTTCAAACTCGGTACATGTCTGACATCCTTCAGTTTTAAAACCGTTCCGTCTTGCTGATTGACCTAAACGTCCCCCTTTTCAACAATACTGCACGGCTCATCATCACCCAGGTAGACTCTCCCAAAGTCACCTGACACATAATCACGTAGAACTTCCTTACATGAAGTGGCATGAAACTAAGCACCCGAGTCTATAACCCATGACTCACTCCTCGCATCAAGAGACAAGATCAACGCCTCTGTGTCGCTCTCCTCAGACATATTCACTAAATCCTTCCCGCCTTGAGAGCTTCCATCTTGTTTCTTAAGCGCCCTGCAATCACGTTTCATGTGTCCCTTCTTTCCGCAATGCCAACACCCGTCTTTGTCTTTCGGTCCCTTAGACTTCTTCCTTGACTTAGAACGCACGTGTTTATTGCCTCCTCTGTTTTGCGATTTTTCTCTTCCTTTAACGTTTAGAGCATTCCCTGAATCCCCTGAAACTCCTGATGCCTTCCTTCTAGATTCTTCGCTGAGAATTAGACCGGCCACATCATCAAATTTCAGCTTTGTCGACCCTGAAGAATTGCTCACAGCAATCACCAGACCATCCCAACTGTCTGGCAGACTGGATAAGATCAATAGCGCCCTGACCTCATCGTCAAAAATGATGCCAACGGATTCCAACTGGCTCGTGACTGTATTGAACTCGTTTAGATATTCAGCCACTCTCCCACCATCTGACATCTTCATGTTGAATAGCTGTTTCATAAGATGAACCTTGTTGGATGCTGAGGGTTTTTCATACATGGTGGCTAGGGCTTTCATTAATTCTTTTGTCGTTTTCATCTTGGATATGTTGAAGGCGACGCTCTTAGACAAAGAGAGTCGGATCGTTCCTAAAGCCTTTCTATCCAGTAAAAATCATTCATCATCTGTCATCTTTTCTGGTTTCTTTTCTTTTCCTTCTAAAGGAATGTAGAGGTCCTTCTGATACAGATAATCCTCCATCTGCATCTTCCAGAAGGCAAAGTTTGAACCATCAAACTTTTCAATTCTAGTTTTTCTATCTTCTGTCATCGCTCCCAATAGAACTAAACCAATAGCTCTGATACTAGTTGTTGCGCAGCACGCCAACAATGCAGTGGGCCGAGATCCAATCTCAGGCCTCACCCACAAACGATAAAGAGAAAGGAATATAAACTAGAAACAGATCAAAGCAATCCAAACAAACCACAAGACAAGATATACGTGGAAAAACTCCAAACTAGGGTAAAAAACTACGGATGCAAACTTCCACTATGAAGAAACAAAGATTACAAGGCAAAATACTAACCTCTCCCTTGGAAGAATATAGAAAACCCTTGGCCCACATCTTTAGAAATATTTCTCAATATTCCTCATCTACCTAGAAAAGCCCTATGAACCCTTATTTATAGTTTAGGCAACTTCCCTTCCGCATCCCAGTTGCGAAAGGACTCAAATCCGCAGTTTTTCGCAAAATTGCGGAACAAACTGCGTAACCTACGACCGGTCCTAGCTCCCCTACGACCGGTCCTAGGCCCCTAAGACTGGTCCTGAAAATTCCAGGACTGGTCCTAGACGGGAAAAAAAAAATAGCACAACTCGCTGGACTTCGAGTCGTGCTAGGGCTCGAACCTACGACCGGTCGAGCGCCTCTCACGACCAGTCGTGGCTCCCCCATGACCAGTCGAAGGCGGCCCAATGTGGCTCCACATTCTTAACATTAGGACCTCGGCCAAACCACTCTCGTGGGCCCCACTTCACATGGGTTCTGCTTCACACGAGCCACCTGCCTCATTTGGGTAGGGCCCGCCTCACATGAGCCACCTACCTCACGTGGGCTGCCCACCCCGAGTGTGCCCCTGCATCCCATAGTCTACCCTACTCGAGCCCAGTGTGAAAATGCCCCTGCATTACGTAGCCATCAATTGGATGGTCAGTGTGATTTTGGTCTATGCTAAATCTATAATGGGCATTAGGATATGGACTGTTTGGATTTATGTGTGTGGGTGCTACATGATGGTGAATGATACACCACAACTTAAGAAGTGTTGCTGAACTTCCATTGTGCTCTTTTCTTATTTTATCTATTTTAAAGGTTTCTTCACCTGTTTGTTGCAGATGGCAAGAATATCAAACATCTTTCTGGGAATGGGGTTGCTGGATTTTCAGATGGAGATCTGACAGATGCGACATTCAATCATCCACGAAGCTTCACTGTTGATTCAAAGGGGAATGTTTATGTTGCAGACAAGAACAACCATGCAATTCGGAAGATTTCCAAATCAGGTATGTTGTTGTTTCCTTGTTTGATTTTGTTTTGGATAGTTGTGTGATCGTATGAACTCGGGCCGCATCAGTTACTTTGATCTCTTTCAGTATATAACTTCCAAAACTTAGAAAGTATAAAAAGTGAAAATGGTAACAAGGGACATGCCACAGGAATGAAGTTTTTATGGTTGAAAATTAGGGTTATGTTTCCTCTCTCTCTCTCTCTGAAAATTATACTTTGGATAATTGGTGCATGCACCCATCACCAACCTTTGGGCCCATCACCTACTCAAGTGTACATGTTCCTCACCACTGGAAAATTAGTCAAATGATATTGAGGAAACCATGTGGCAATTTATCGTTGTATGCACTATTCATGGAGCTTAGGCACAAATTCAGGTGAAGCAGATTTAGTGCAGTTCGTGGTGGTGTTGACATATAAGTTGTGTTGGTAGTCATGTTTCGTGGGTTCTATGCTATTTCGTGCAGCCAACTGTTCAAGCATGACCTTTCATGCGTGTGGTGCTTTGAGTTTAACAGTTTGCTTGCTTGCCATTTGGTGTGCTAATAGGATGGGGTTCAATAATGGTGGGACCATGCTGCCATGTGAGTGTTGTCAATGCGAACCTCTGGCATCTGCTATGGCCAGTTTAAAGGGGAAAGTTGATGTCTGGTGTGCAGCCAAAAAAACTCTGTCAATCTACTATGCAAAAGCCAACCCCTAATTGTTGTGAGAAAGGTTAAGATATGATGATGATGATGTAGTATCCATAGACCATTCTCCTTTGAGAAATGTGGCAATTCACATGAGTTCTTGACAAGAAGATTCATGGCACACATTGTAAGATCTGAGGCGCTCATCAGGTGGGGGCTGCCCTGAATGCCCTAGCCCAAAAGTTAGGATATTCACTCATCAGGCAATATACACATGTATAATGCATATAGACCATCGTTCATTTGTTTCTAACCTTATCATTTCCCTCATACACGTGTAGCCTTTACCTAGTCCCCTGACTCAGGGCTAGGGCATGTTCATCATGTTCCCCCATCTGATTAGTCCCCAATATTTTGCACATTTGCTACAGATCACCTCTTCAATCTCGTATGTGAATTCACCTAGTACTTGCTTCTCTTCACCTTTTCCTATCGACAAAACGACTAACTTTGAAATTTAGAACTAGAGGAGGAATTGAATGATATTCAACCAAATGATGTGTAGAATGTCCTTGAGAGATTGTGGTTGATAATGCTTTCCATTGAAATGGTGGGTCATTAGTTTGTACAAGTGGGCCCATAGTTCGGTGCTCTGAGGAGTCCCACCATGGATTTTGGTGAAGCATCCCAGCTTGGACAATCACAATGTTTTTGCCGTCGACTCGCTAATAGACAGTTGACACATCAAAATTCCAAGATTTGGTGGAAAATGCCAAAGATTGGATTGCTTGGATCTTCAATATGAAACATTCTTTGGCCATGGTCCACCACATTTGAGCCCATTAAACCAACAGTTTGGATGACCAAGGGCATTTATGCACTCAAGGCTTAAGGACACCACGTATCCACTAGTTAAGGATTATATTGTTCTTCATAGTACCACTATGTTCTTGGAACGTGTGAGCATTCATCTGAAAGGACCAATGTGGGTTAGGCATAGTTCAATACTTGCATTGATGGATGATCCTAACCATCCAATTGATGGCCTACAAATGAATGGCGAAGAAAGTAAAAGGCAGCAATGGTACCTGCTACACGAAGGTTATCATCATGCCACTGACATCCCATATTCAAATAATGGGATCATCTCATTCTAATTTTCCATCAGCCAGTCTTTTTGTATCGTTCCTTTAACAGTATATATTGTGTATATATTCTTTTCCTTTTTTTTCATTCTTTTTATTTGTTCATTTTTTTTTTCCTCTCATGGGATCACCACATTTTGAGGATAAGGCTTCCAAATGTGTGTTTGTATGATTCATGTGGCTGAACCCAATTGGTTGGGATAAGGCTTAGGTGATGATTATTCGAGATTGGAACTCCCATGATTGCTTGGCTAAAGTTCTATGACTGGCTGCCCACCTTAAAACAACCCTACTGTACCCAGGCTTGGCTAGTGCATCACTTCAAAGCAAAGTTCCCATTTCCATGTGTAAGAAGTGGGAAGGAAAGGGGTATCGTTACCCACAACCCAGTCATATTAAATCACATATGAACTTCTCATGTATGTGGGACCTTTGAGCCTTGCATAAGGTGGGCCTCAGCATGAAGATCACCAGGCGCAAAAATCAGGGCGGTCCACTATCATATGGGCTACCTGTGTATGTTAGATCAAAGCCTTGCCTACCAGGCACATAAATCAGGTCAGCCCACCCATCGTATGGGCTACATGTGTGTGTTAGATCAAAGTGGCAGGTCTGATTTAAAACATCCAATGTTTTAGTATAATGTGGACCGCTTGATGAGTTGACTTGCCTAATTCTGCACCAGGCAATCTTTCATGGTGGACCACCTTTTGCATGGCCTAGATGTTCCACACACATTACAGACATGTTGGTACTTGGCACACAATTGGATTTCATGTGAATGTAATGGTTTGAGATCATTCCTAAAGTGAAATAGTAGCTTTAATTTGGTTGTGATAAAACAATTATCTAATGCAATACAAAGCTTTTGAAATTACATGGTTTTGCTCCTGGTAGGATTTGAATATTCAATTCACCTTTGTTTTGTGATGACATTATGACATAGGCGTGACCACAATTGCTGGCGGAAGCTCCAGCAAGATAGGGAATGTCGATGGGCCTGCTCAGAATGCAACATTCTCAGCTGATTTTGATCTAACCTTCATTCCAAAAACATGTGTCTTGCTGATTTCAGATCGAGGCAATAGTTTGATTAGGCAGATCCATCTGAAAGCAGAGGATTGTGCTCATGAGTCGCGATTAGGTAAGCAACAATTAATTTTCTTGAATGTTTCGAATTTAACAACACCCCCAAAAAAAATAAAATAATAAATAAATAAATTCTAATAATGATTCCTGCTAAAAGTAGCCCTCTTCATTATTGTAATATGATGGCACCCCTTTTCTCGAAACAAATGATATTGATCAAGGAGCTGACTGTTCACAATGCATCTAGTTCTTCAGCCTGCATTTGTGTTCTAGCATCAAGAAAAGTAATTGCAATTTTTCATTTTCTATTATTAGCATAATTTTCAAAGATCAAGAACTAGTCATGCGGATGTGAAAGAGTTTTTTTCTTTACAATACAAACACAAAAGAGTTGCATTTGCAATCTTTTGCAATACATAAAATGACTAGCAGTAGAAATTCCAAAATTAAAAAATAATTTTTGTGCTCCCAAAATGGCCATGAGAAAAGTGTATTTGAAGCAATAAACCACATCCCTTGAGGTGTGCATCCTGCTAGAGACGTAGGTCTACAAAGATAAGAGGGAGTTGAAGTTTCCTTTCTTTAATCTTTCACTTCTTTTCTTTTTTCTACCTGTCCCCCATTTGAGGCATGATTTGTCAAGTTCATACCAATTCTTAAAGCCCAAGCATAGGTTAAAACCCCCTTTATTATGTTCTATATTTCTTAGATGGGTCTCCTTTTTGTTGCTTTATTTTCTTACTATCGTTATGTTTGTATTTAATTCTTTGAAGTCATTGAAGAAGTGTGTAAAAGGCACTATTCTTCATATCTTTCTGCTTTTGTTAATGGATTCCTATTTGCAATTGTTTAAAATGAAGGCAAGATGTAAGTGGTTTGGAGCTGATCAGACTCACCTGCCTTCCATTTAATCTCTCAAATTCAATGTTGTATAACCACACGGTTTGATTGGTTTGAACTGGAACTGGCTGCCAAAATAGGCCACGTCACCTTTCAGTTCATGGGGGTAAACGTTTTGTAAAAAAAAAGAAGGTGCAACTACATCCTTCACAGTTGAAGTCTCGAATGAACATGTTCTAGAAAACCAAGTGATGCAGGACAATTAACCACTGGCTCTAAAAGCTCGAATTGATAGAACATGGAAAATTAATCCCTTTATCTCATAAGCCCAAACCCCAAATCCATGAGTTAGGTCCTCAGCCGAACCCTCTTCATGAGCCCCAAATCCATGGGCTTCACCTCATACGAGCCACCCGCCTCACACGGGCCCCAAATCCATCGGTTCTGCGGGCCACCCACCTTGAGTGTGCCCTTCACCCCCTGCATCCCATAGGCTGCCTCACTCAAGCCCGGTGTGAAAATGCCCCCGTATTACCAAGCGAGGTTTTAAATAAACTTACTGCATATTGTGTTGTTCACCACCGATACGTGTTCATGTTGCTTGTATGGCTTTTGTATTGGGTTGTTTCAGGCCGATATGGCCCAAATACAATTGTATTGTTCATGGATGGTACTAGTAAGTATCAGGTGATACATACTGGTTTCAGAAGATACTCTAAACCTTGAAACCAAACACTCAAAACCACTAGGCTAGTAGCCTAGTAGATGGCTGTTAATCCTCAGTTTTTTATTATTTAACCAGAAGCAAATATACAATCCAAAAATGGGGCAACAGGTCTAACAATTGGACCTGCATTAGGACTTCGGACCCACTTGCCCAAAAAGCAAGTTGAGGTTGTTTTACAACGTCAATCTAAATGCAAAGAAAGATATAACAATAGCTTGATCTATGGTTGTTTTCATGGTGTATCTAGTTTCCTAGTTTCTAACATGTTTAATTTTGCTCATTGTGCTATGCATGTTTAATTACAACTTGAAGGCTTCCGTAATGTTTATTGGAGCAATGTTCTTACTTTAGTATGGTGCAACTTCCTTTGTTGGGTTGGTTTGGGTCTAGGTTGGACATGTAAAGGACACTCACACATGAGCATACAACACATAGATTCACTCAATCTTCATGTACAACTATTTTAAAACTCATAAAATCTTCATCTCGTCAACTCACTTTATCTAATGGAGGATGTAATCTTGTGAATATAGATTATCGTGTTCTCTTATTATAAATTATCATGTCCTCACTATAAGCAAGTAGGCGAGAAAGAGGCTTTTCAAATCATAACATAGTATCCAGAGCCTTTAACTAACATCTCGGGAAATATTGTCTTCACCAAAAATCACAACACGATCCTCTATATTGATCAGAAAACTCGCGTATTGTCAGAGTCACTATCTTCTCTAGTGTTGAGATACTCTACCCACAGGACCCTTGGAACCCAACCCCCTACAAAACCTTGGTGCAACTCGCTACCCAACACCATCCGAAAGCACTACCGAATCCCTCCTCTCCTTCTCCTATCATCTCTACCTCTCCATTAACTTCTGTCGCCCTCTGAGCAAATCTTACTTCTCAAATTTAGCATCCGTAACTGCTGTCAACTCTTGCTACGTATGTTACAACCCGTATCATAAAGGCTATATAATTGGCCATTATGGCCACCATTACCGTTATCAAATACCTTGGCACCCCACGATGTCTGACATTGATGTGGACATCAGAGGTGCACCCTTTAAAGTGTACCAGAGAGGAGTTCATGTGGATGGACGTTGGGTCAATCAGACCAATTTTTTGACGTACTATGAGTGCAGGAGCAGCATGACCACACCCTGACCATAAATCCATGGGTCAAATTTTTCACCCTACCACACAGGTGTTTTTGTTTTAGGCGTTTTTGTTCTTTTTTTTTTTTTATTTCAGGGGCTTTATTGCACTTTCATTATTTTTTTTCATCTTTTTGTTATTTTTCTTATTTTCAAGGCTTTAGTGTACTTCTACTTTTTCCATAACTTATATATTCGTTGTGAGAAACCTTATTTTGATTATTATTGAATGAATAGAAATTCGTATTTTTTTTCTTCTTTATTCAAGATATTAGGGTTTCAGGATTGACCCTACGGTGTTGAGGATTCTACATTAACTTCAAGTTTTCTTCTTTCTAGATCTTCAAGGTGTAGAAAAAAGTAAGAATCATCCTCTTTCTCTTTTGACGACAAAAGGACCTATACTTTCTTTATTTCAAACTCTTCATTCTTCACCCCTTTCGTTCCTCTCTAGATATCCCATTTCTAGTTTGAACAGAAAAGAGGGATATTTAATCAGTAAAATCATATCCAAACTTGACCGTAGACTGACTTATGCTAGATTTGGGATATCCTCATGTCCTTAGGTCCTTCATTTTTACTGTTTATGCAATTTTATGCTAAGGGGCCAAGGTGTCCTGTATCCGTTACGACACGGTCGTATCGGCCGATACATAACTGTAACGGCCGACACCGTTATGCGATACAGGGTCGAAACGGCCGTTACGGAATTCTGTGACCGTAACGGCTGTTTCGAGCCTTTATAAAACTGACCTTTTTTTTTCCTTTCTTTTCTTCTTCTTCTTCTCTTTCTTCTTCTTCTTCTCGGGCAGCTGCGGCCTCGGCCCTCTTCTCTCTCTCTCTCTCTCTCTCTCTCTCTCTCTCTCTCTCTCTTCTTTCCCTCTTTTTTCTTTTCTCTTCTTTCCCTCTTTTTTCTTTTCGATTTCCCTCTCTCCCTTTTTTTTTTTATTTGCAAGTGTACCCCGCGCTAGCTAGCTGCTCACGTGTCACGCTAAGATGAGCGCTAACACTCCTCGAGCTCTGAGTTGTACGAACGGTTCAAAGGAGATCAAAGTTATATGGGCTCCACAGTGATGTATTTATTACATCTACACCGTTCATCTATTTTCAGAGATAATTTTAGAGCACTACCCAAAAAATGAATTATATCCAAAGATCATCTAGACCACACAAAAAATAGCAGCGGAGATAATGATTTTCACCGTTAAACAATTCGTAGGGCGCACAATAACATTTATTTTCCATCCAATCTGATCAGACCCGAGTGGGCCCCACCATGATGTATATGTTTTATCCATGTCGCCCATCTATTTTGCCACGTCATTTTAGGTCAGGATCCAAAAAATGAGTAATATCCAAATCTCAAGTGGACTACACCATAGGAAACAGTGGTTATAGAGTGCTCACCATTAAAAATTTATTTAGGTCCACTATAATGTTTATTTTCAATCTAACCTATTAGTTGGGTCACACTGACGTGGATGAAGGGAAAACACACATGTCAGCTTGATCTAAAACTTTTGTAGCCCTCAATAAATTTTTAATGGTGAACGTTTAATTGTTGTTGTTTCTGATAGTGCAGTCCACCTGAGCTTTTGATGTGCCTCATTTTTGGGCTCATCCCCTAAAATTATTTGGCAAAATGGATGGACGGTATGGATATAACACATTCATCACGGGCGGGGCCCAAAAAACTTTGACACGTGTGCTACACTTCACAATCTGAGTCCCACCTAATTCGAGCCTTAAAAAATTGTACACGAGACATATATTAACATAAAATTTAGCATTAAATTATGGACTGCAATTGCTAACCCACAATGCCAAAATCAAATTGTTTGGATAGTTTTAATTGTTAATTTGTGGACTTTTATTTTTTAAAATAGGGCCTTTTGATTTTTTTCATGATTCACTATCCAATAAATGTCCACCAATTCATAAATGGGATAATGACAATAAATTGCATGAATTTGAGGTTGATTTGGAGCATAGATTGGTCCTCCAAGTCAACCCCAAATTGGCAACACCATCTACTTGAATTTAATTTCATTTTTTTAAAGAACTATTGGGAGAAATGATATCAACTTGTTAAGTATATAAATTAGATATTTAGAAAATTAAGTATATGAATTTTGTAGTCAAATTCAGGTTATCTAGTTCATAAATTCATCAGAGAGTCCGATACAACTTTTCACCAAAGAGTGGACCATTACACCGCCATAAACATGTTCCAATTTATAAATGAATGCATATTTAGAATGCTCAGAATATTCCGAATTTAATCCATATTTTTTCATATTTTTTTAGCAAAAAATAAAAAAATAAAAATTGTGCCGTTACGGGCGGTTACGCCCCCGTATCCGTATCGGTTTTGGAGGTCACCGTTATGCCAACCGATACCAATACGGGACACCTTGTACAGGGCATGATCTTGACGGAATGACCTCATCTTTGTGTTAAAATTTACGTAATCCCTATGATTGAAAACGGTTAGTTAATTGGTGTATTTATTTGAGCATTCTTTAACCTGATTATATATGCATCTAGGAGTAGGTCATCACATTTTCCTGCATCACACACCCAACACTCTCCTCAACCTATTCCTCTTCCCTCGGAACCCTAACCACCTTACACTCATCACCACCTCCGTTCCAAACCCCATCAGGCATAAATCTTATTGTCAATCTTTCCATTCATCCTTCCAAAACTTCTCATTAACCAGCTCCTTCCAAATCTCACCACCCAATGATTGCGTGCTCTAAGGATGGTATCTGTAAGCCTCAAGTTTTTACTACAACCCACCATCCAATTCCTTGTGATTCTGATGATGAGCCCTCATGCTTCACCCAAGCTGATAAGCATACAAAGTGTTGATCAGCTATGATTGAAGAGTTCAATGTTCTCATGAGAAATGGCACATGGTCCTTAGTTGCAATGCACCCAAACATGAATGTGGTTGGTTGCATATGGGTCTTCCAGCTCAAAAGAAAAGCCAATGGCTCCATCAATCGATTCAAGGCCCACTTGGTTGTGAAAGGACTTGACTATGCTGATTGTCAACACAATCAGGTCCATAGTGAAAACTACAACCATTAGAATGGTCCTTTCCTATGACCTATCTTAAAATTGGCCCATACACCAATTGGATGTTCAACATGGTGTCCTTGAGGAAGAAGTCTATATGAAATAGCCACTGGGATTCGTTGATCCATGATTTCCCAATCACGTTTGCCACTTAAGCCTTGTACAGTTTAAAACAGGCTCCTCAACTTACAAATGTCAACTCTTACCTTCTTCAATTGGACTTCACTAGCTCCAAGGATGATACATCCTTATTTATATGGTTGGACACTCTACTGCAACCAAATCCCTTCTTGTCTACATTGATGATATACTTGTCATCGGCTCAGTGCCAGCGGCATTTAGGACCTCATTAATCGTCTACAGGCTGCCATAGCTATCAAGGACTTATGACCACCTCATTATTTTCTTGGAATTGAAGCTCTTGCGGCCCTAATGGCTTATTCCTCTTCCAAAGAAAACTTATTCGAGACATTCTAGCTCGAGCAAAGATGGACAGTGCAAAAGCACTCTCAACTCATATGGCTACAGGGTCCAAGTTGTCGTTTTGGACTTCTTCCTAACAAGTTTACTATCCTTGATGGACAATTTCACCTGAGGAGACATGTGGGAGGACACTCGCACGTGTGCATAAACACACATGTGAGTATCCCACAAGTTCACTCAATCTTCATGTACAACTATTTTAGATCTCATAAAATCATCATTTACAGCTCGCTCTATGTAATAGAGGATTTAATCTTGTTATTATAAATTATCATATTCTCCTCACTGTAAGCAAGTGGGTGAGAAAGAGGCTTTCGAAATCATTACAGGTCCTCCTGCAATCACAATGGACCATTAGTTGGATGGGCCCACAATGGATTCCACATGGTCCCAAGCCTGATTAGATGGTAACAGCCTTCTATTAAGAGTTTGCAAACATGGTAACACCATCTTTTGTATTGACGTCCATTTTCTGGCCCTTCATCAAAATGGCCCACATGCAATCCATGGTGGATACCACCCAACCAATGCTGTTGATGACCATTGGTGGGTCCACCTGGACTGCATAGAGGAATTTCAGACTTTCAGACCATAGGAAGAATTCTGATCGATCATTGCTTGTGTTTCTTGATGAGTGATTACTTGTTTGTAGTTTCAACTCCGGCGGGCCAAACTACTATGATCTTTCTCCACGTCTTTGTTTCCCTTTTTCTTAAGAGTCTATGCATCCTTCATGCATGTGTCATGTATGCATGCCGTCCAAAGCATCGAAGTGGGGAGCCCCATGCATGGACCATACCTTCCTATTCACCCTTGTCAAATGATTGTAATTTTCTAATCAGTGACCATCAAATGGACAATTCAAAAGGAACTTAAGTAAATGTTATTTGGTCCAAATTCAATTACCAACCTCAGATGATTTGCATTGTTTGAGCAGTGAGATTCTTGGGATACGTTCCACCCACGATGGACCCATGATTTGAACCATCTAGATTTCTTTACATGTGCTGCAGGTACAATTAATGAGTCATTACCAGGTGAATTGTCATGGTAGTCTAGCCCTTCTATTCCATGGGACTTTTGGAAACAAACAAGTCGTCCTATCTCGTTTTATAAATAGAATTTCTTTGTTACTTTTTAGTGTGTTTGGATGCACTATCTAATTGAAATGAAATCCTTATTCTGGAACTAACCAAATTGTAGCTTCCTTAGCATTTGCATTGAGGGTCTGGGTTCTAATTCCCATGTCACTCTAAAGCAGGACTTGGAAGAGACATAATTGTAATTAGATTGCCCCTTCCTCATTACGGATATTGGGAAATATTATTATTTTTCAGCACTCTTGATTGAACTGAACGTTTAGAATTCAATTCACTTCACATTTGAATGCACCTTAGTTGTCATATTTATCTGTTTTTTTCTTTCTTTCTTTCTTTTGTTCTTTCTTCAGAGTTGGGTGGTGCCGATAGTCTCCTGTGTGGTAGGAGTGCTATGTTTTCTCGTGGGCTCAATTGCAGGGTTAGTGGCTCGTCCATTTCTCACTCTTGTGTAGTCTCCCATCTCTTATCCAATGTCTTCCTGATGAAAGCTGGAAAACTTACATCTCTTCCCAACCTTTATGTTTTTAGACAGGACATATCCTGCCAGAACGACGGCTTCAACAAGATCTTGAAGCATTGCCGAACGAATCTGAAGGGACTAGTACAGATATCCTGCTCCGACATCAGAAGCGCAGTTGCTAGATCCACCCCTTTCATGCTCTTAAGCAGACTCGTCATGTTAGGCCTATCATATTTCTTCCTTATTTTTGAAGTCTTTAGACCTCGTAAAGTAGTAAACCCGAGTCAGCATGCAGAACCCATCTCATTGCTTGATTCGGATATTGTCAGTAACAAGGAAAAGCAGCAGGATTTTGCTGATCAGTTGAAGGATTTGGTTAGTTTTGATGATGCTCTAAAGATGGAGAAATCTATTGAGAGGGGAGATGGAGATGAGAAAGGTGATATTTCAGCCCTAGATAAGATGATAGAAGATAATATCTTGTGTTTCTCCAACCCGACTATGAAGCAGGAAGGCCCACTGAAGGGGGTTTTAGGTGGTAGTATAGGTTTAGCCAAAAGAAGGGGCATGGAAGCTGACAATGGTCATTGAACATATGTTATGTTTTGGACAAGGACACATTCATGTTGTTGTAAACATGTGATGAGATGCTTT